>JAGFZM010000159.1:428110-488110 GCA_017657215.1 Limnothrissa miodon | reverse complement strand
CACACATGGTGAATGTGTTTGTGTGAGTGTTTGTTCTCTTGTGTGCAGTATCTGCGTGTGTGTGGGTGTGTGTGGGTGTCATCACTCACAGTGTGTGACCCCGGCCAGGGTCTGGTAGAAGGTGGGCGTGTCGCTGTCGTCGGTCAGGGTGACGCACACGCCGGCGGACAGTAGCCAGCGCGAGAAGGTGAAAGCCTCTTTGTTCTGCAGCAGCCAGCTCCTGAAGCGCTCGTAATGGACCTTCTCTCCCTGGCAGAGGCAGGAACCCCACACAAAAGACAATGAGACCAGTGCAAAACACACACACACACACACACACACACAGAAAACAAAATGAGGGAGAGAGAAAAAAAAAAACAAGCACACATTCATTTTGTATTCATTCTCTTGGGGTGAAATCAATAGCTAAGAGGATTGGGAAATATTTCCTTAATGAGAGTCGTGTTGTGAAAGGCTGTGTGTGTGTGTGTGTGTGTGTGTGTGTGTGTGTGTGTGTGTGTTAGAGGGAGAGAGAAAGTAAAAGCGTTGTATTGGAGGGGAGTGTTAGTCGGGGAATGGAGGCTTCCTCTACAGCTTGAAGGACCCAGAGCCAGAGGGAGGGGGAGAAGGCAAGCTTGAGTGTGTGTGTGTGTGTGTGTGTGTGTAAGAGAGAAACAGTAAGAGAGATAGAGGGAGGAAATAAAAAGTCTTTCAAGGCTATGAGATCCCCTCAGTGATGTACACCTGGGCTACTTCTTTTTCTGCTGCTGAACTCATGTAATGGGGGGCGAGTGGGGGCATTCATATTACAATGACATTTAAACATAATAGTTTCCCTGTTTCACAACCAAGGGCCAAATGTCTGCAAACATATCATCAACACGTAATTGGATGGCCGATGCCACAGTAGTCCACTATGACCTTCATCACGGACCATCTTAAACGTTGCCTGAAGGCACGAGTATTAACAAGCAGGGGTTGGCAGGTCGCGGTTAGTGAGCCGCAGTACCCCCGTCCACTGTGACGCATAATTAGAAACAGGAGGCTAGTGGGTCAGGCTGCCCATTGACATCAGTAGGACACGGGAGCGACAGGCACACACGGTAATTGAGTGCATTTATTGACAGGCTTGGGCCACAGCGGAGCAAAGAGCCAAATGGGCAGAGACGCTCAGCAATTCTGTTATGGGAAATCCATCACTGCATCGGAATAGGCTGGTGCTTGTGCAACGCTTCAGTTTCAAGAGAGGCACAGTTTTAAGGCTCGCCCATGCTAAGGACGTGAATCAAAACATTGTCTCTGAAGGGAAAAAAAAATAAGCTTTGGAAAAAAAATTGTGTATTTCCATTAGTATTTTTCCCACCTCTATCTTCACTGTACTGTTCAGCAACATCAATTCAGCATAGCAATGCTGATACAGGGGAACTCATCTAAGAGCGGGATATTGTGTGCTTTGAACTCTGCCTCCTCAGCTTCTTTCAAATTCCCGTTCCAGTTTCCAAACGCATTTGAAAAATCACTCCCTTTCCTCAAGCCCTACATCAATCAGAAAACTTGCTCTTTAAATCAAAGCAAAAATAAGAAACAGGAAATCCAGAAAACTAACACGGTACTAATTAGGCCTGATGTGAGTGAGGTCAGAAAAGGATAAAAAGACAGTTTCAAGTGTGGAGAGTGGAGATGAGGCTCTGCAGTGTGCCAGTCGCTGGGGGGGTGGGGTGGGGTGGGGGGTGGTGTTGGGGTGGACGGGTGGAGATGGGCACAAGGGGCATTGGGTCTGACCTCTGCGAAGCACTTCCTGAGCGAAGGTGGGACTTGTCCGTCCACGGCCCGCAGCATGCTCTCCACATCATCGCGTGTGGCGTAGCTGCCCGACTCGCTGGCAAACAGGCTGAAGATGTCTGCAGGAGAGACATGAGGAAAGGAGAGAGAGAGAGAGAGAGAGAGAGAGAGAAACCTTTTAGCTTCGTTCATATGCTTCACAATCTTGCCCCTACACACACCGTACACATACACACACACCGTACACATACACATACACACACACACCTTATCAGAGCCCCAACAGGCTCAGTGCCTGTCAGCTCCACTAGCTGCGGCTCCCCATCAATCATGTCCTGTCAGCCATCACCCTGACCTGTCAGAGTGTTCTGAGCCATGGGGCTCTACTCTCCACTCTGCCGCTCTGTGGCATACCCCCATTCCCTCTCTTTCTCTTCTCTTCTCCCCCTCCTATTCTCCCTCTCTTCCTCTCTCTCTTTGCTGCACCTGTTCTCATGCTGGAGGGCATCTCTGGTGACCTATGCCTGTTCGGGCTACAGTCCACTTCCCTTCCAGGAAGGAGGGGTGGTACACACACACACACATGAACACACACACACACACACACACACACACACACACACACACAGGCATACAGATGCAAGCGCACTCACAAACACACAAATACACAAACACACACTTCCCAAGTTAGGGTATTTCCATCCAAGTATGGCTCGTGGGCAGGAGAAGCATTCTAATTTACATTCAGGGTAGCAGAGAGCTAGCCAGCAAACCGAGCTAACACAAGACACAATCTAATGTGGCACCGTGGAACATATAGAGGCTGTCAGAATGACACATGGCTAGACGGCATGAATAATGCATGCTTTCTGCGAAGAAATGGTCAGACCAACTTTGGTCTGCACACGTTTGAACGCTCTACATCTAAAAATACACACATCAGAGGATTGTCCCAAATAGCGACGGCATCAGTGCATCAGCTAGCACTCTTTGATACCAAAATGTTAACATTTTCATGACGTGGAAGGATTAAAAAAAAAAGGAAAAGCGAGATACGTCATAAAAGCTGGGTCTACTTACATTTGGCTTTCTCCTCATCTCGCCCCCTCGTGAGCAGCACCAGTCCAATGATGAGGTTGTTGAAGTGTAGCCCTTTGGAGGTCCCACCGAACGAGGTGTAGATTACCTGAAACAGAGAACAGAGATGAGACACTCAGTGACTTTTGTTTGTCCCCGTTGATAAAAAAACAGGTTACAATGCACAATGGACTTTGTGACATACAATCACATCTGAGACTACACATGGTGTTTATACATCAAACAGTACCTTCTCGTGCACGCCCACACACACACACGCACACACACACACACATTTACAAATTTATACTGTAGCAAAAGAAACCACACAGTGCATACATACACACACCCACTAAAATGCAAAGTCGACCCAGTAACTGCACACCCCGTCTGCTTGTAGGGTAGTGATACCCCAGGGGACAGGCTGACAATATCAACATGAAAGGCTCAATTTCTCGCTTTCATTCTCTCACCAGCTACTTCCTTCCACGGTCACAATTTTCGCTCTCCACTCTTTCACACTGGGTGTGTAGCAAGCTCTGCCACTATCCATTTTCCCTGTAGACAACCACCCATCTCCACCTGCGCGCACACACACACACACACACACACACACACACACATACACACACACACACACACACTCCCCTTTATTACTGGTTGGTCAGAAATATGCCTTGGCTATGGCTGATGAAGGAGGTAGTGGGGGGAGAGTGAATGATGTGCATGTGTGTGTGATGGTGTGAACCGAGTTGGGAAGACCATTGGATTCATCTAATGAAGTTTCTCTCTCCCTCCCTCTCTCTCTCTCAAGCCCACGCACGCGCACACACACACACACACACACACACCATCTCACCCACTCTCTCCCTCCACACTTCTTTCTATGCTATTGTGTCTTGCTCTACGGCTCTCTTCATGAAGGTCTGAGATCAGAGGCAAAGCAACTTCAACAACTGCTTTCAATAACGCAATTCAACACAATTGGCCACACAAACATCGGGAAGGACCACGACTAGAAGGGAAGAGAAGACAATTCAGTATGTGTGGGGGAGAGAGAGCATATATCTAATACAACCTCTATCTTTGTGTGTGTGTTTGTTTTTGTGTTTGTGTGTTCGTGTTTGTGTATTTGTGTGTGTTCCTGTTTGTGTGAGTGTGTGTGTAGGGGGAAGGGAGTGTAGTAACAACACAAACATCGTGTTTGAGAGGGTTTGTGCAATTTAGCCTGCTCTGCGGCATGTCTCGGGTGCGGACTTGCAATCCTATTTTCATAACAGCCACCAGTGTGCCTTGGCCGGCTTATAAATACCACCCTCCGACTCGACACGTCTCCAATACGGGATTCATGTTATTTATGTAAGCCTTCTCCATTTACTCAAATCTATTTGTGGACACAAAGAGGGCCCAAAGCGGGGGGGAGGCGGGTTGGGTGGCGGGTGTGGTGCGGCTGTCGACTGTAAATGGGACCTCTGGACGCTAAAGAACTTCACACATTTCACTTTAATACCACCATAAATAACCATACGCTGGAGCAGTGTCTGGCCCACTTTCATTTAGCGAGGTGAAGACGCATAAAACAGATAACTAATAAACCACTAAGTGCCGCTATGCAGTGGGGGTGGGGGTGGTGGCGGTGGCGATGCGAGTGAAATGGAGGAAGCGCACGAACGGGAATATGCTCATTGTAATTTATTCGTTTGGAATTTAACAGGATGTGATGCAAAGCTCCCTGTGCCAGTGCTTGGGGGAGCTAAAACAAAGACGGCCGCAGACGGCCCACCACAACAAAACAGACACGCCTGTTTAGCCTCCACAGCACCATGTGGCCTAAGGAGCGGTGGAATAAGTTCTCAAACTCTTTGCTGAACTCTTGACTGTAATTGTCTTTTTTTTCTCCCTTTTCCTGCGTGTGCATTTTCCATAAGGGTATACACCGAAACGCAGGCAGCAGCCTCACGAGCCAAATACTGTGAAAAACATACAGAACCCAAAACACCACGAGTGCCAATGTGGGCCTGACCTATAATGTGGGCACGACACGGCCGTCTGTTTACTAAGCACACTAGCAGGACTATCGTGCCCGTGAAGCAGCTCAGCACCTCAGTGGAAATGGACTGACACAACAGGCTGCACATAAATAGCCTTGTTTTCTTTTCCCCTTCTGTCTTCCTAATTCTGTGCCATGGCCTGGAAGTAGCAAGTATGATAAAAGCTGATGAAAGACTCTCAATAATTCGGTCTCTTTTGATCTCCTTGAGCAGGGGACACAGATGGCCGTTCTTCACTGAAGGTTGTGGTACCATCCCATCCCACTGCTTGTTGAGGCTGATAGATCCCTGTCTGCTAATAACATCCTTGATCACATGACATGACCTTGAGTGACCTCGGCTTCTCTTAACATTGTGGTTGTGTTTTTGTATGTCCTTGCAATCACTTCTTTCCATCCTTCCTTATCTTGACTCTTCTGTTACCTTTCCATTCAAGTCAAAGAAAAATGGATAGAAAACATAGGATGTACTGTACATTTGTTTTGAACGCAGTCACATCTGTTCAACACCAACCTGATTCGTGGCCAACAAAAGCTACGTGACATAATGTCAAAACAGCCTTGGCGTTAAATAGATAATTGCTAGTCGCACTTGAGGTCTAGCTGAAGTCCTTTGTCGACTGTCTGATTGCTGATGCAGAGAGGTTCTCTCTCGTCTCAGGAGTAGATAATGGCTCGACGTACAGCAGCGGGGGCCGGGGTACAGCTGATAATCTCCTCTGCCGACCACAAAGCACAGCGCGGCATTTACACCTCCATTTCTGCTCCGCTGCGCCTCCACCTTCTCCCTTCAGTAGTGAAAGAGATGGAGCAACAATTGTGTGCGTGTTACAACAATTAAGGGCCTCTGTGTAAGCATCTGTGTAAGTGTGTGTGTAAGTGAGAGCCAGGTGCATATGTGTGTGTATGTAAATGTGTGTGTGTGTGTGTGTGTGTGTGTGTGTGTGTGTGTGTGTGAGAGAGTGTGTCTGTTTAATGCGTCACTGTGCCAGTGTGCAGCTGGAGCAGGAGGAAGAGGAGGAAGAGGAGGAGGAGCCCAGCGTCAGCGCAGGCCAGCAGTCAGGAGTGGCCCACTAATAACAGTGATTGAGGGAGCCGCTGAGGCCGCGGCCAGCTCATCCTGTCAGCCTGCCCAGTGATGGACGCACCTCTGGGTGTCAGGACCTGTCTGTGGGGGGAGGATTAACAGCCTAGGAGCTACTCGCAGCTTCCGCGCCTGCTCTTCAGAGAGGTGTATGTGTGTGTCTGTGTGTGTGTGTGTGTGTGTGATAGAGAGAGACAGGGAGAGCGAGAGACCACACCTAGGTCAGATACATTATTGACCTGAGACTGACACAATCTCCAATGCAAAATGCAGAATTGAGACGCCCTGTGAAGAGTGATGGGGTTGCTGGGTTCAACCCCACTTCCAAAGACGCATGTACAAAGAGTCAGACAGGGCCTCATCACAGGTTAACACTGCGGCCTTGATCAGAAGGCCGGTGGGGGCTGGTAGTAGCCTTGGCACTCGCAGTCTCTTCTCCTGCATTGGGGGAAAAAAAAGCCTTTTTGCCTGCAGTAGGGGTGTACAGATCAAAAAAAGGAGAGGCACTTCAAACAGCTTGTATCGGACGGCGTTAATAATTCACACACAAAAAAATCGGTCACGGCTAAAAGAGGACAAAAATAGGTCACAAGGTAAAAGAAATGTCCCTCTCCTGGTCACCTCTCCCTTTAATTAAGGCCTGTGCTTCCATTCCTTTGAGTGGCATTTCAATTCGGCCGAACGCATGCTACTGGGAGGGGGCCGGCAGCCTGAGCATCCCCTGACACTTGCCTTACTGACTAAAATAGGCTTCAGAGCCAAGCCCTGCAGTCTGCGCGTTTGAAGGAGGCATTTGCTAGGCTATTGGACACTGTGCAAGGTCTGAGATTACAATACATGCATGCATGGCGCAGTCAACAGGGTGACAAAGGAGACTTTTGAGGAGTGTTACAATTGTCATTTTAGTCATTTGGGATTTACCCTGCAACCCAGGATAACTCGTATTCGATACAAGGACGACTCCACATTCACACTTGGCACTTGAAATAGAAACCACATTTGAGTTGTAAATGCAGCGGCGGTTCTTTGAAGGCCAGGATCACGCGGCATGGCATTGTTCACCGATGAAAGTCGACCGAGCCATGGGCAGGGTGCCACCAGCGAATAAACAAATATGATGTGGCCAGTGACTGATGTCACCATGGCAACATTTGACTGAGGCCACTTTGGTGTTTCGACAAACACAAAGGACCGACTCATATTCTGTGCGATAAAGTTCAGATGAGATATGCTTCTGGAAAAGGCCAGAGCTCTGACTGAATCAGTGAGGGAGGGGTGTGTTTTGTGTGTGTGTGTGTGTGTTTGTCCCAGAACATAAACACAAGGAGCCATAGTGTCTGACTAATGACAGAGGCTTTCAACGTCGAGCTACAGCTGCTTTAGAATTAGGAGCGGAATCCAAACAGAGCCAAGCAACACATTTCTTATTAAAGGTGCTCTAAGCGATGTGACACGTTTTTAGGACTAAAACATGTGTTGTTACATACAGCAAACATCTCCTCATAATCTGCTAGCTGCCTGTCCCCTGAACACACTGTAAAAAAATGCGGTCTCTGTAGACAGCCCTGGCTCCACAAACGGCAACAAAACACAGTGGGCAAACCTAGCATAACAAACGAAAACGAAACATAACAGTGTTCCAGCCAATAAACGACAAGGTTCATGAGTCTTTCGGGAGGCATGGGAGGGAGGGGGAGGAGTGAGCTATAACTTATAACGCTTGAACCCTCTCTGGAGCTATTCTCCGCTTTGTTTGACAATACTTCGAACGTCAACAAGAAGTGACGTGAAACAGCATCGCTTAGAGCGCCTTTAACTAGTTACCATCAATAGAAAAAGAGTCGACCTCCACAGTGGATGAAAAGTAGAAATTAATAACAGATTGTGACACCTTTATGATCCTAATTAATAGTGATCAAACATATTGGATTAATCAAAGGCTGCGTTTACACTGCCAGTTTGAAGTGACCCAAATCCAATTTTTTGCTTTCATGTGGCACGTATCCGATCTGTGAAAAATGAATTCCAATCTCATCAGATCGGATACAGGCCCCTTTCCTATGTGGTTTTAAATCAGATATGGATCGGATATTTGTTCATGTGTCTACAGTGTAAACAGACAAATCGGATATTCTAGTGCAATGCGTCCCACACGTCATTAATCTGTGAATTGTAAACTAACGCCATTAACAGGCGCGAAATTGTCAGAGCGGGCGCGCTGGCAGAGCATGTTAAAAGTTCCCCGGCCCATCCTGAAATTAGCCACCCATTCGTCATGGCCATAGGCGACGGCAACTCGTTCCCACCAGTCGTGTGTCCGTTCGCGGACCCAAATCTCCCTTTCAATTGCTGAGGTAGCAGCAATAATTGCAGCGTATGCGGATGCAGAAATTATTGCCCGACGTAGACATGCATAGTTCTTGTGTGACTGAAATTGTTAACCTGTGAAATCAAATGTGTTTTCTGTGTTTTCTGTGTTAACTGGTGCAGATCCCGTAGGCTAAACATTGTGTTTTCCAGGAAACTTTTAGCCCATGCGCATGCGGGCCATGTCAAGTGTCTGGCAAATGTAAACACACATGCAATCAAACAAATCGGAATTTTTAAACAAAAATATTCTTATAATACCACGTACATCTCATTGTCCGCGTGAACTTAGCTGAAACACATCAACTCCAGCAAAAATAAATTCTGTATGCTCACTCTCACTCTGTAGGCTTGAAACGGTCACACTGATGGAAAGTTCTTCTATAGAGTGTCTCTCTATTTAAAGGTTTCTCTATTCTGTGGAAGTCTCTACCCTGTCTGTGACATACTTTTTAACACAAGCTGAGGTTTTCAACCTGTCAATTAGGAAGTAACCTAATCCCATCCACTGTGCTTGTGTTCCTCATAACTGTACCGACACACACGCTTACCAAAACAGAAAATGTGTCATGGTTTCAGCATGCCTCCATCACAGAGTACATCCTCCTTTACATACACAGGATGCAATAGGCAGACCAGGAGGCCAGTTAAATAAAAATCGATGAGCCAGAGATTTTATCCTCATCCTGCTGTAGAGCATCTTCACCTGGGCTACATGTTACCACTTTCTCTCACAGCACACTTAGAGAAAAACAACCGGGAGCAATTCAAACCTCTTTTTGGTGCCCTTTGAAACACAACCATTTTAGAGGACCAGAGAGGCAATGAGGACTCCGGCAAAAAGGCGACTGGCAAACGGCCACATCTCCGGGTGCCATGGAGACAGGGAGACATTTCCCGCTGCTTAATGGGTTTCACTTTTATTCATGATGGAGCTCAAAAATGAAGCCGTACCAGTGAGGAATGTTACATTCCAGACGCATCTAGTTACGTTTGCACCAGCCAAGCAAAAGTCATGAGGACGACTGCAAGGCCAAGGGAAAATTGGAAGAACAGTCTGGAATGCACTCTGAAGGCTCCAGAGGTGTTTGAAGTCCCCTTGCACACATTCTAACCTTCTCTTCAATTAAAATGGCATGCGTGGACTAGACACACGTGAACATAGGCCAGTACAGAGTCAGGGCTTCCATTGGTCTGATGCGGCAGTGTGTGTCTGTGTGTGTGTGTGTGTGTGTGTGTGTATAAGACTAAATCACCATGATCTAATGGAGAGAAAAATGGCTCAGACCCGTCAGGTCCCTCGTTAGGTTTGGGTGTGGGAGCCTGCCGACCCTTAGCCTGTGACCCGGGGCTTACCTCCGCCACCTTGGGTGGGACCCCATCCCCCAGCACCTCTCTGTAGAAGCACTGCTGGGTCATGTAGTAGGACACGCCACACGTCCTCTTGAAGGCATCCTTCAGCCGTTTGAGCTCCACATCTGTGACTGTGAACAACAAAGGGGACAAAAGAATTAACAAAAAAAAAAAAAAAAAAAAGTGATCAGGACCGGCATAATATGTAGGCATATATAAACATGTTCATTTTCATATACAGACAATATGTGTCCAAAGAACACAGACCAGGATTCAGTCACATTACATTAACCTGATTAATTCCAAATATCTCACTAAATTAAAGGAATTATCCGGAGTGATCTAAAGTGTATTTTACTCCGGATAATTCCTTTAATTCACTCAATTTGAGGAGAAACAGAAAAAACAGAAAAAAAGTGCGTTTTCTTATTTTAGTTTATTATTAGTTTGTTTCTTAGCAGCCATCTTAGTAACACCGCTTGGTAATGATGATGGGACACATTTTGTCATTCTGCTGTTTTTTCCGCATACAAGTATAATTGATATATTAAGGACAAAACTAGTCTTAATCTGCGTAGAACCCATAATTCGTGTGGGCGGATTAAATCAGACAAGTCATGCAGGTGAGGGGAAACAACACGGCTGCCTCCTCTGACAAATCTCTCCACAATCTAGAGAAGAGGCCTCCAGGCATGGAGGAACCCTTTCCATTCAAACTATTCTGTTGGCGTTCCACCTCCTGCTGGGATGTCTCTGGCATTAGGTGTGAGGGCAGAGCCACTCCGAGAGAGGGAGAATGAGTGAGTGTGTGTGTGTGTGTGCGCCATCACCACCCTGTCTCTGTCGCCAGCGATGACGCCTGGCACTGTGGTGGTGGCGGTGGCGACTTTGCGAAGTCGAGTGAAGCGGGTCGGAGTGGGGGTGGAAAGGAGACGAGAGTGGAGGCGGGCGGCTGCTGAGCAAAGACAATCTGTGATGAAAGGTCACCGCCACCTCTGCATATCTCTCTCTCTCTTTCTCTCTATCTTTCTCTCTCTCTAATCCCTGCTCCAGAGTGAGTTATGATGGCAGATAGTCAGTGCTGCCTTCACTATGCAGGCCAGAATGAACTAGCAGTTGGCTCAGAAGCTTACACCAACAAACACAGAGACAGTCCAGACACACATGCAGTCTATCCATAGACAGACTTGCAGTATAGACAGACACACACACAAACACGCACTCAGATGCATACATACCCGCATATGTAAGCGCACACCTACCCACACACATATATAGGCAAACACACATACACACAGATATTTAGGCACACCCACATACACACAGATATTTAGGCACACCCACATACACACACCCAGAAACCAGAGAAAAAGAGAGAGAGAAAGAAAGAAAGAAAAAAAGAAAGAAAGAAGAGACATTGCAGACACCCTCAGCTTGTATTTAACCTGCACTCCTACGCAAGGCGCAATGCTGCTTTTTGTCTCTTCAGTGCTCGGAAGGGAAGTATTTCAGCACTCCCACAACATGCAGAGACCCTTCCAAAAGACCTCTTGGCCCCAGAGAATACCATACTGAGGGGGACTGCAAGGAAGCACCTGAAGGCTGCACACGCGCACACGCACACACCCTGACCTGATGATTTAGCATCTCTTTTCTTCTTCTTCTTCTTCTCTGGCCATTTTTACAGATCATTTCATATTATATTTTTTATTTATTTCTCCTTTGCGTGGTGAGCTTTGATTTGTGGAGCAACCTGCCCTGCCTCTAACCTTGATCCTGACTATTAACACTAAAACCTCCTTGACAGACTTTAAGAGCTCGAAACCATAAAAAAAGTGTGTTTCAGCGAGTGAGCGAGCAAGAGAGAGATAAAGAGAGAGAGAAAGAGAAAAAAAGAGAAAGATAGAGAGAGGAAGAAAAAGAAAGAAAAAGGGGCTGGACTGGACATAGAGCATGAGATGTGAAGGCTATGCTGCTAGGAACATGTGAAGGCTAGGATGCTAGGTACACAGAGCATGAGGTCTGAATACTAGGTTGCTACAGTAGGAACATAGAGCAAGAGGTGTTAAGGCTAGGCTGCAAGGAATACAGAGCTAGGCTGCTAGGAAGTGATTGGGATGTTGAATGTAAAAACTGAAACCCATTTCAGGGACAGGAAAGTGTCACAGAGTGGGAGAGAATATAAACAACACGAGGCAGAGAGAAAAAAAGAGAAAGAGAGAGAGAGGGGTAAAGAGTGGGGATGACGAGAGAGAGTGGGGATGTGTGTAGCAGGTGTGTGTGTGGCCCCTCTAGCACATGATGGGTTACCAACACACACAAACAACACACAACACATCACATACACACACACACACAGGCACGCAAACGCACTTCTCTATGCTACTGGTTCTTTCCCTGCCTTTTGTTGTCAAGCAAGCATCATCTGTTTATGCCGCCTCTCTGGACGCCATGTGATTATGGAAACTTGCATCAGTGCTGCAACCAAAGCAGATTCAACTCCAAAAAATAACCGACATATTCCTGGCAACATTCCTGCCGGATGGCGGCGACAGGCAATGAAAATTCCCAGTGGCCGCGCTGGACGAGTTTGCAGAGCATGCCGAGCGCTCAGTGAACGGAAAGGAAAACAGTCAGGGCCTTGCACCAGTGCTCCGAGACTCACACACTCTGTGTAGTCTCACGCCCCAAACAGCCCACACGGTCTCTCTCTCACACACACGCACGCGCACACACACACACACACACACACACACACACACACACACACACACACACACACACACACATTAAAATCCTGTCACCCCTTCTACGGTCTCTGTCACACACACACACACACATCTCATGTCACTGTCTGACCTCAAAGCCATAGGAAAACCACCAGGTCACACATCTATGCTTGACTATTGCCTTATCTCGGTCTGCTTAGGTGGGGAGGTAAACATTAACCATGCACACATGCTTCTGGGGAAGGAAGGGCCACCAAAAGCAACACGAGTGTCACACGGTGCACACCCAGTGGGCCAGGGGCAATGACAGGCACAAGTGGAGATTGAGGAAGTCGGTTAAAAAGGGAGATAGATAGATAGATAGATAGATAGATAGATAGATAGATAGATAGATGAGAGAGAGAGATTTTCTCACACTTCCATTGGCGGCCATGAGCAAGAGGAGGAAAGACAGGAGGATGCCCCCAGGAGGACAAAGGGAAACGTGAACAAACATCAGCGCGCACACACACACACACACACACACACACACAGCATGTGGGTATGCTGTGTGTGTGACTGGCCAGGATATCCAGTTACGCTTTGTTAATATGTCTCCAGAAGTCCTGATGTGACATTACAGTATAATGGAGCAACCATGACAGAACGGAACAGAGTAGAATACAACCCCCCCTCTGCCATGTCTGTCTCTCTGCCATAAAAAAAATAAAATGGACATAAAAGCACCAACAGCACCACGACACGCAGGCAGGATGACGGCAAGGAGGAAGCTCAGAGTCAGTGGAGCACTGCTGATGAGCAGCGTGTTGCCAGCCTTCCCTTCCTCCGGGTTGTTAATGGTCAATTAGACGGAGCGCATTAGCATGTTTTAGACTAGCACACACTCACGGAGAAGACCGAGGCGAGAGGAAAGAAATCTGCAAATCATATGGGCTCTGATCAGCTCCCCGAGATGGAGAAATTGCTCAAATTGATCACACGTCGTCACTCAACACACACACACACACACACAGAATTGAATTACAGATATAATCTTCGGCAACTGATCATTCTCTGAGTGCACAGAGAAACTCATCAGGAGCGAATTAAGACCTCAAAGCCCAAAGTCAAGGGCACGCTGAGACTGGCAAACATGGCTGCACCTGATACACACAAAACAATCATCTCAATGTGTACCAAGAAAGCTACGCGGACACAACAGGGGAGATGCCTGTCGAACTTCTTTAGAGATAATGCTCCAAATCAACCACCTCTGTAGCTATTCCTTATTCTGGTAAACATCCAATCGGAAGAGTACACTCCCCAGGGTTGATTTGGCGGAAGCTGTCGAGCCTATTCTGAACTAGAGCCTAAACAGTGCTCGCTCATGCAAATGCACGTAGAAGGAAAAGGGGAAAATGTCAAATTACAGTAGAGGGGGAGTAGTCAATGACAGAGAAAGGTTTTGATATGCCAGCGCCTGGCACGCACTGCATAATCCCACGGTTGAGACTTCACAGGCCCTTTCTGTGTCCCCCACCTCACCTCCATCTTCCTCTCATCCTCCTCCCCCATCCCACTGTGCCCCCACCCCCACCCCGCCTTTGCCTGCCTGGCGCCTACACACTTCAAAGTCAATCAGCCTGAGAAATAAGTGACACATTCGCGAGGCTCACGGTGTCTCTTTAAAACTTCATCGCAGTAGGGTGCACTGTCTGCGACAGTCTCCCCGATGTTAGAAACTAATTCAGGCTCTCTCCTACCAACAAATGTGACCTACTTTAAGCATTCCCTCCCTCCCAACCAACCCACCCACCGCCCATCCCAACCGGTGTGCCTAGTGAACATCTGGGTCTGTGGGTTGAGGAGATGTTTCGGCAGCTGGGTACAAACGAGTGGAGTGTGGCAACATCCACTTTTGGACGCTGCGGAGCAAAAAGCGCTGACCCACTCTGGCGGGGATCGCAAGTGAACGAGCCATCACATGTTAATAAAATCACCTGAGGTCCACAGTTCATTATCTGAGACTTCACTTTCCTCTCTCCTCTGAAAATCTAATGCCACACATTGTGGCCGGATGACACTATAGGAGTGATTGCGGAAACAAGTGAAACTGCGACCTGGCAAGCCAAGGACATGGGGCAGGAGGCATGATACGTGAATAACATCTAATACGCACTCACAAAGCCTACACCAGTTGCAGCAGTTATTTAATAAGGGCAGTCAAAATGAAATCACCCGCTGTTCTCTCAAAAACACTTTACCAGTGGACAAGAATGGATCAAAATGGCCAGGATAAACAAAGCCCATCGCAGTGTGGAGACACTACTCGCATTGTGGGGTCGTGATGCAATTTATCTGCATTCTTGGACACCAAAACCACAACTCGGCAATGAGCCTCTGCTATGTAAGCAGAGCTGGGGAACAATTGGGACATTTCTTTTCTTTTTTTCCCTTTCCTTTCTCCCTCCCTATCTCTTTGTTCTTTTCTTCTCTACTCCTCACAAACACAAACACATCTCTGTCAGTCCCAGTCCCATTCTCCACAAGCAAAATGACAGGGTGTGTGTGTGTGTGTGTGTCTGTCTGTCTGTCTGTGGGGGAGGGGGGCTAGGGGGTGGACAGGATGGCATGTTCACTACAATGCCACTCAATCAAGCCTCGACACAACCTGAAATAGCCGCGGTCAGCCGGGCCTGGTCACATCAAGTCAGCCGAACTAAAATCAACAGGGACCGAAGGACAGGGATGAGAGAGGCAGAAAAAAAGAACATCATGAAGAGGTGTGGTAGTGGACAGAAAGACAGGGAGAGGGAGGATGTGTGTATATATCTGCATAGTGTGTGTGTTTGTGGTTTTGAGGAAGGGAAAACACGCTGTGCAAAAGTAACATTACCAATGCAAATAAGATGCCTTTATGTGCTGACAAACTCTCACCACAAGCAAACAGAGCTGACAGAACCTTCCCGTGCTCCTGTATGCCAGTTTAGCGTGGGCCAAGATAATCACCACACACACACACACACACACACAAACATACACACACAACATCAGCAGCAGCAGCAGAAGATAAAAATGGTGCTCTTGTGTTTGTATACTTTTGCAGACACTTTGTATGTATATAATGTATGTATGCATGTAAATGTACACAATTTTTACTATGACATATCTTCGTGCAAATGTGGATGCAATAATAATTCAACAGTTCAGCATGTCTTTCCCCCACCTATTTCCAACAGAGGTAGGAGAAGAAGATAAGTCATGCTGACACTGCAACTCCCCAGATACAGGTGGCAATCTGACAGCTCCACATCAACAAAGCTCTGCCCCGCTATCCATTTACACAAAAACACACACAACCACACACCTACAATGTCGGCATGTTGAAGGAGCCGTGTGTTACCCCATCGATGCAGACACAAGTGAGACGGTTGCTGTCGGTGTGCATCAGTGAGCTCGGGCGAGCTTTCTATTGTCTAATGAGACTCTCGATCAGCCTGGAACGTTTACTTGTGTCCATGCTCTCTGCCTTATCAGTAACACTGGTGTGTGCGCGCGTTTGTGTGAGTGTGTTTACTTTCTCCAACCACCAAAAAATAGCAAAAATCGTGGAGATATGCCAACATATGAACATCTTTTTTTCTGAGTAGTAAATCATATTAATTTAAAACACAGATCAATTAGTCATATGTAGAAAAGCTGAAAATTTTACATGCCCAGTGTTACATAAGTTTAGTCCATCCACTGTGCCAGTCAAACAGTTCCACTTTGACGTATCTGAGATGAGCTTTTAACGGAGGGGGTCAAAGTTTAGTTTATGCTCACTTAAGGTCAAAGTACGTGCGTTATCTGACAGAATGAGGAGTTCCGCGTATGATACGTAGGCTATAATAGAAACATGGCTAAAATAAAAAACTGCATTTAGACAGTGCTCCATGTGTGCAGCGTACCGTTATCCCACACCGCGGAAACGGCGTCACATAAAGCATCGATAACGTTAATAGTACAGGTGTGCGCTCCATCACCAAATTCCATTGTGTGCGCATGTAAATTAACGTTATGGTATGGCGCACGTGGTAAATGCTTGCCAAATATACATCCCTTTCGGAAAATACAGAATAAGAAACGGACTTAAATTAATTCAGTAGACAGCAATAACTGAGAAAAATAAATAAATAACATTTCTTTTCAAATGAGTGTATACTGACTAATCTCTGCACCTCACTGTTGTTGTTGCCATACATAATCAGTGAGAGTAAGTTAGGGCGACACGAATAATTCCACTACAAACATATTTGTTGTTTGAGACATATCTAAGTTTTAAAGAAGGACAAATTACTTGACGTAAAATTTCTACTGCTGACAAGTATGTCGTGATTTTTTTCATGTTTTAAATACAGTCTGATGTCTTGGGTTACTGGTTAGTAAGGCTACAGCTTCAAGGGGCGATATCACAATCACATTGTAAATTGCTACTGTAACGTTATACTTGCCATCTTGTTAGCTAGTTGAAGGCTAAAGTAGGCAACATCGCAAGCAGTCTAGGCTGCTGTCTGTGAATTCGTCTGGCAACGTTAGCTTCCATCCCAATAAACGTAAGTAGGTGGCTAGCCAGCTAGCAAGTTTGCAAGAATCATTTTACGAGATAACATAACTATTGTGTCTGACATGCCTACCTCTTTTGACGGCTTCGTCGTATGAAAGAAAGCCTATCCTTGACTCTTTGGCTCCCATTTTGCCCTCATTTCACTGCAGTAAGATAATTGTTTCGTGTTCAGCTCAATGCCTGTTGCCTTCTCCCTGCTACGTGTGATCGATAGCAGCTCAGTACTCCTGTGTTTTCACCGAATGACGCCTCTTTTGGCCGACGCCTCCATGCTTGGTCACATGACTGTGGCAGTCACCTGATCAGATTATAGACTTCTTGAGGCTTTGGAGTCCTCGAGGCTATCATCAGAAATTTCAATAGGCTTTTGTGTACAACGTTTGTTTACCGCGACTCTCAGAGAAAAGTGTGGCATCGTGATATGTGTATTCGTGATTTGCTTCTATCTATGATATGCATTAGCAGGCACAGAAGATCTAGTTTGTGAGCAAGGATGTTGCGCAGTCAGAACATTCTCTGGTGCCGCTTCCTGACTGAATTCACATTATCGTTCTGTCTGAGCTTTAAATTAGTCTCAAATATACAGTCTATAGAGACCACTGAGTTATCATTTAAAACATAATTCGAAATTAAATGTGAGTTTGTATAGCCGAATTGTACTTCAAGTTAATTGCACTTTAAGATTGCATTTAAATCCGTCCTGTATAAGTTATGGTGTGTGTGTGCAGGGCATTCTAGTTATCGTCAACAAATTGCATGTCTGGGCTCTGACTCCCTCATCTGGTCATAAAGGTTAAGGTTTGCGCATACGCGTAGGACTGGTAGTCACACTACATGAGTTAGTTATTTATAATAGGCTGAAATGTTTGCCACTTAAAACTACTGTATGCGCAATGTTCTTTAAGCTAACAACAGAATACCTATAGGGCTTTAGTTTCAGTTGACTTTCAGAGGTTCGTGACGCCACCTGGGATTGCAGGCTAACGTTACACGCGAGGTGAGTAAGAGTAGGCTACACGCGGCACAGCAGCCATTCTAATTAAATGGATGACAATTCGGTTACATGACAGTCTACATGTCAGACGTTACTGAATGCTATACTGCTAACAATGTTTGTGTTATTCTTCTGAAAAGGTGCAGAAAATATTCTGTCAGAGGATGCGCAATTAGTCTATCCCTAAGACGGAAGTGGACGTTGCATCAGTCACTTGTTTCTGGAATGACACTGAAGATATGCTTTTATGTCCCAAACATTATTGGTGAGCGACACAGATATCTTATCTATATGTCATAGTTGACCATGATAAGCCCGTTAATTAAGCAGCAAGCTCTTTAGATATCTGGCGGTTGGTTTTAGGGTACTTACTACTAACAGTCTACATGCATAGCTAACGTCTGGCTGGCATCTGTTTCAACACTAACCTTAGGCTCTGAGACCGGTGAACCACCATGGGGCCTCCCGTTACCCGGAGCATAATATACCTGATGTTCCTAAAGTATTATTCCTTCGTTTGTAGGAACTAGTTTACTGCTTTAATTTTTTTTTATTTTATTTATTGATTTCTGTGTGTGGTTTTAATACAAAACATTCTATAATGTTGAATCAAAAGTAAAAAGGGGTCAATATTCCAATGGGTCAGTATTCCAATTTTCCATTCCTGGATTGTGGTTGGACATAATCATTCACGCCAGGGAAGGTCCTAGGTTCAGGTGACGCCACTTACCATTCAGTAATAAGAAGAAATAGAGTTTAGATCCTTGAAGGCTATACCAATTTAGCTCGAGACGTCAACCAGTTGCCTATGCCTACCAGACCAACTGGAGGCAATCAAATACTCAGTACCACCTGTAACCTGTAAGCTACTCCTTTACTGTCTGTAGGGTACATTTTATGGCCCGGGGGCCACATGCGGCCCTTTCGGCATCCCTGTCTGGCCCGCAGTATGCCAGTCATAAACACAAGACTTAACTTAAATGAAGAAGTGTTTATGCTGTGTATGCAATATAGCAGTGATGCTTTATTTCATAAGTCATAAAGTATTTTGGTAACATTTTATTTTAAGGGGACACTGTTACAGTGTATCTACGTAATTAGCTACAGTTGTATAACCAGTGTAACAACAGCTTGTTATAGCATGTACAGTACCAGTGTTGTTCTTACATCATGTTTTTTGTGTACCTACATACTTATGTTACAGTGTAATATGAAGTGGTTTTAGTAATACTTTGCTAAAGTGCTGAATTCTTTAAGGAAGGTTGGCTAACAATAATACTTTCTCCTCCTAGGCTACATTCGTTTAGGACTGGTCTTGGCTGCATGGTGCGTTTTCGAGAATCCTGCACTTTTCCTTCCTGCCTATGTCACCTCAATCATATTAGATGGTAATGATTACTGTGTTGTCATATTAAAAGCGTAATTCAGTCTTCTATTTGACATTGTATTTTACTTGACATTTGTTGATTAGCAACATTATTTGTCATTTCCTCAGGCATTGATGGTTGGATTGCCCGGCGGCTTAACCAAACCTCAAGGTTTGGGGCCTGGTTAGATGTCATAGTTGACAACATAGGACGAAGCATGGTGTGGAACATGCTGTTTCAAGTATGTCAAGTTGGAGGTCCTTTAATTAAGACATACCCAGATTCTTACTTAAAAATACATTGAAAATATTTTTAAGTGTATGCTTTCATTGTCTTGTCTTACAGTGGGGTTGGCTAATTTCAGTACTGGAGTGGTGCGTGTTTGTCTGTAACCACAGTGCCTTTGGTGTTCATTGGAAGAATCGCTTTAAGGAGAGCCCCTATTGGGTGAATGCTGTCATGGCTAAAGGTGTGCACGAAAAGCTTTGCATTTTGTTTTTGATAAAAATGTATACATCACTATCAACATGAACATCATGTAACCTTCTCTTTTCTCCTAATAGGTTTTAAGACACCGCTAGGAGTGCTCACGATTGCTGGGCTCCATGTCTTGCCAGTTTGGCTGTATGGATACCAACATGGGATCCTTTCTAGCATATCTGATATCTCCGGGTGGTTCCATGGCTTGGTGCTTTTGCTTTTGATTGAAGGGAGGCTGCTGTGTATGTCTGTAGAGGTCAGTATTGTTTCTTGGGTTTAAGGAAACTACAGGTACATTCAGTTGTTAATGTTAATCAATGTGCTGTCTTTGCTTGCGTTCATCAGATGTGGTGCATTTGGACCCATGTGTGCTATCTCACTGACAACGAGGAAACCAAGCACTGATAGACCTGTTGGTAATGTTTCTGCTCCTCAGCAAGCAAGTTATTGTGTCTTAAAAGAGAAATCTGGTGTGATTCAATCCATAGACCTGTTGTTTAAGCTCACCATGTGCTGTCTATAAATGAAAATAATTAGAAAATTTGATCCGACACAGATCAAAAAGTAAACCTTAAATATTACACTATAGTATACACAAGTATGTGGTAAACATCAAATAAAAGGGGCAAAGGAAACCTACACTGAAGATGAGTTTTTTTTTCTGCCCCGTTCAGCTGCTAACTGCTGGTTAACTCTATGGTTCAATCTATAATGTGTCCAAACTAGTATTCCCATTTTTTCTCCACTGACAGTACTCAGCACTTGAACAACAGACTATGGATGAATTCACACCAGATTTCTTTTTTTCTTTCTGTCATCCTCAGGGAACTGTGACAAGGGATGACATAGGATTTAAACCTAGCCAAGGTTAAGGGAAATAGTCAAAATATCTTATTTATTTTATATTTATTTGAGGGTTGTATGGTTTTGAATTATGTTCAGGGATTTTGTCATGTGTTAATGATTATTTTGGTCACCACAGCGGCATTATTTAATTGGTAGGTGGATTATTTGTATTTTTATATAAAGTTATATGTACAATCTGTTACAGCTGTTTCCATAAACTTGCCTTTTTTGAGGCAGGAAAATGAATCTTTTTAGTTGTTCAGATGAACACTCTCTACTGGTTATTATTAGAAGTGATATTATTGCATTGCTTATTGCAAATAAGGAAAAAAAACTGCCATCTACTTTTACATAAGCAGCACCATTCAACAGTGAACAAAATTAAAGAAACCGTCTTCAGCAAAATGTGTCAGAGTTGTGATGAAAGAAAGCATCACACACAGAAGAGCCTTCACTTCGCAGAGGGATGCATTTCTGTGTGACATGGGACTATATCCTGGGATTATAATGGGACTCCTATATTACTTTATTTATACCACAATTTTCTTATGTGTACCTAATGGAATAATAGTGGACTAATCACCATCTGAGAGGCTGAAAAACCTGCCCTAGGCAGTTGGGCTAGCCCCTTGAGCCGTCGGAACTGCCCAAGGTTCCTTCCTTTACCATAACAAGTAAAAACAAAAAACGCTGCTAGGGAGTTTTTCCTTGCCCCTGTTGCTCATTGGGCCTCTTTGTGTTAAGCGCTTTGAGACATGCCTTTTGTAAAAATGCGCTATATAAATAAAATTGAATTGAATTGTTCACGGCATCTTATAGAGCGCTAGGCCTGTCAGTCCTGTTAGTGGGTAACTAGGGCATGGGTGTCCGCTTCGTCTGTTTACCATCAAAGATGCATAACACACAAGCTCCTCACATTAGGGTTACAGCTCTCTGCCATGTTACTTGTACCCCTAATGTCTGGATTCAAATCTCTTCCATGGGGGCAAGATGAAGAGGCATTCTGGACAAGTCACAAGAGAGCTGCAGCAATGCCAAAGAAGACCATGTAGAAACCAGTATTTATTAGTAACATTGCTTCAACTCTTGCTGTCTGGAACAGCTCAGCATCCGCTCAGTACACCCATACAATGTACAACAGTCACAAGTCATATATTCCACCATTTTTAACACATCACTCTCAAACATCCCAGTGTTGATATAAGTGAATGGACAATTCCGCTTTTCTTTTTTTTTTTTTTAATTCTCTGACAAGTTCATTTGGGATGTAATTCCATTTTGATTTCAGAGGCACAAAAATGTCACGTTTCCCATATAATCATACAAATGTCATATCCTTTTGGCTATACATAAGCTGGTCCTTCTAGCATGTACGTTACTGTGAAGTTCACCAGTGCAGTAATCTTTAGCATCTATATCTATACCTATATCTACATAGAAGTACTCAAAACATGCAATTAAAGGCCAGCTATTCTCTGTGTGTGAACACTGACGTAAGGGGGAAACTTCATCGGAGGACTTCAGGCCATTTGAATGTTTCGGTAACTCATTTTACTTTCAGGCCCTTCGTGTACAACCCCACGCAAACCAATAGAATTAATTGCCAATAAAAATAATTATTAAAAATGCAAAAGAAATACCACTTGAGGTAAACAAAATGAGCCCTTAAATCAACATTCGCTAGAAAGCATTCATTCAGAACTACATTTTCTTTTGTTTTCGTCACATTTTTGGATAGTTATTATGGACAAGTCACATTTACTAGTAAAGTGGGAACTTGACTGAAAAGTTGATTTCTATTTTGTGACCAGTGTGCATGTGGATTACATTGGCTACCCGTGGAGGAGTGGCAGCGTGAATACAACATACAACAACCTTGTCTGTGTATAGGAGAGAAAAGCTAAATGATAATATGTCTTTATCACATGGTCACAGCCAAATATCTTAATCTGTTTAAGGTCAATGAAATGGAAATAAACTGTCATAGTTGTTTTTCTCACGATATCACAGCTTTTATTTATGATGTTCCACACGTCCAACTTAATGTTTTGTTTTTCTATTTGCAAGGCAATCCCCCTTTTCCCATTCTTAACTCACATCCCCTCCTATCCTGTGATTCCCTTTTCCCACTCATCTGTAAAATCCTGGACCACTTTGCCAAAAACACACCTCCCATTTCCTGCCATTCAGGGGTCAGGCCTCTAGGGTGTGTGTGTGTGTTTGTGTCTCCACCTAAGCTGACATCCAAACAGGAACTTGTATGCTACCCAGATGATCTGGTGGGCCGTCTAAGCCAAGAAAGGACTTCTGTGATTGCATCTGTGCTGCATCTGTGATTACCCTCAGCAGCAGGCTTTTTGTAGGGATTCAAGAGGAAGCAAAAACAACAAAAAGAAGAAAATAAATTAAAGAAAGGCTGCCGAGAGACAGAGCACCGTTAGCTGAGCGTCCGTTAAGGCTAAGGCTTGGACTTCAGCTAGAGCCGGGCCCCCCTGTATCACAAAAACCAGCTGGGTAAGACCTGCGCGCCTAAAACTCATAATGTGGGAAATCAACACCAAGACCATGTCAAAAAA
The DNA here is from genome assembly GCA_017657215.1 of Limnothrissa miodon. NCBI lineage: Eukaryota > Metazoa > Chordata > Actinopteri > Clupeiformes > Clupeidae > Limnothrissa > Limnothrissa miodon. The sequence continues at coordinate 464,841 of JAGFZM010000159.1, read as the reverse complement.
AAAAAAAAAAAAGAACTGGGAGAAAAAGAATTGAAGACAACATGGTGTACTACCACTTCTGGGAAAACAATGTGATATCTAGACAAAAGCATGTAACTTCAAATCATTATCCTTTGAAACAGTTTGTAACCTTACCCACGGACACTGTGTTAAAAATTCTCTTCAGTGCTGTGATTCAGCTTGTTAGAAGCAGGCAATTATAAACTTGTAAACTCAATTTGCAAAGCCTTTTTTCTGAGAGCCAATCTTTGGGAAAAAAGCGTAACAGAACAGGGTAAAGGGCCATGCACATGAGGAAGGAGACGCCATGTTGCTCAACCACTCTGACTTCTAAATTCCAGATCTGATTGACACAAGGACCAGTGTGGGTCCTTACACAAGAGCCATCATGCCCCTCACAATGCTTGTAAATGCTGTGAATGCATGGGCACACCTCTTAGACAGCACCCGCCGCCTTTCACCCCTCTCCCCAGCCCTGTGGATGAGCCCTCTTTACAAAAACAGGTGCACCCGTCAGCTATTTTCTATGTGATCTGACAGCTGGCTCAAGGCCAAGGAGGACCAATCCATCAAAGCAATCCCATCGAGGGGTGGGTGTCGCATAGAAGTCTGAACGTACAGTGGCAATGAGTGCTTTGAGGGAACTGTCCGCTCACCCCTAGAGTTGGTGCAGGCCTCCTACACAAGATAGGAGACCCAGAGCAACATGGTTTCTCCTCCTGTTTCTAAACCATACCCTAATTCCTCCAGAACCCCTGGACCCTCCCACTGGCAGAGCCAGCAGCTGACTTCTTGCATCTAAGTCCAAAGAAGTCTGTTTGGCTCATCTATATGCAATGTTAAATCTAAAAGTTATATAGCACGCTTTGCATATAAATTATTGGCATTTAAATTAAACTAGGTGTCTACTTAAACATGTCAGTGAATACAAAAAAAAAAAGAAATAATAATATAATAATAAATCTGAAATCTTTCAGAACATGTTTGCATCCAAAACATTAGCATAACCCTCTGGTCCATAGAAATTCTCTTGTGACAAAAGACACATTGTGGTCCAATCAGAAGCAATAATGGGCCTTGGTGTTTGACTTTTTTTTCCTCTTTTCTTTTAGTTTTGCCCCCCACTCTGCCAACCCTGCCAAAATGGGCAGAGTTAAGTGAACAATTGTCATTACCACGGATACTCCTTCACTTAACAGGAGGGGTGGGGGTGGGAATGGGGACCAGGGAAGGTGGTGGACACTGAATACCCAAGCCGTGTGAACAACTCAATGCTCAGGTACAACAGATAAAACATACACAAGAAGGGAAAACAAATTGAAAAAACAAACTTACAGGGCATTATACATTTTAAACGTCCACAAGTCTACACAGGGCTTGGGTTATCTTTTTTTTGTCACATCTGTTGTTTTCCTCTCATTTTCTTCTACTTCTTTTTTTTTTTTTACATCATCCTCTTTTTGTTGTGTTCTAGAAGTCAGATAAAATATCAATCTCCTTGGATTGTTTTTTTTTTCTGAATTCAGAGAGGGACCAGAACCAGAAAAGATGCAGTTTAATCCCCACGGGGAACCTCTTCGGTGTCCGGCTCTTTGAGCAGGACTGTGATGGTGGTTTTGATGATTTGGGGAGAGGGTGGGTTCGGCTGGTGCAGGCTGGGTGACTGGCATGGAGAGCCTGAGGTGGAGGCTCCCCTGATAGCACCAGGCTCCATTGCAGCTCCAGCAAAATCCATGTGGGGGACCAGACGCCCAACGGCAACACTTCAACAGTGGGCATGTGTGCCTCAAACAGTTTTATGTGTGTGTGTGTGTGTGTGGGGGGGAGTGTACGTGTGTGTGTGTGTGTGTTTTAGTGAGCGTGCACAAAGCATGTTTACGGCTGAACATTTCTATATGTAGGTATTTGTATTCTTCTGAATGACCATATGTCAGGGGCAGATTGTGTGTGTGTGGGTGGGTGTGTGTTTGTGTGTGTGGGGGGGGGGGTGTTGTGTGCAATTTGGGTGTTTAAGTGTGTGGCCCCAGCTGCTGTCAGGCCTCCTAACAGGGGTGGCTGGCCCCATGGCTTTGCGACAGCAGGAAAGACTGGACCACCTCGTCCGTGGACTGGGGGCTGGTGTTGACGTCCTCCAGTGCGTCCGCCACCGCAAACTGCCTGTCCCTCAAGCGGTTCCAGTTGGACAGTATGTTGTGGTACTCAAACACCTTCTCGTAGTTGCCCACCGAATTGTACAGTTTGATCAGGCCCCGGTAGTCGTACTCGAGTCCACTGTAGCCTTCCCCGAACAGCTTCTTGCCTGCGTGAGAAGCACAAGAGAAATTACAGATTAGAAGACGGGCATTGCATGTATGTGGACAAGCCTCTGGTCTGGGGGGAGGGGAATGGTGGGGGTGAAGATGGTAGGTATTATAAGCTTAAGATTTCGCCCTGTGAGCACAGCCTCAGCGGGTCCCTCACCAATGGCGATGGAGCGGAGGTAGAGGCGCTCGGCGTCCTCGTACTGGTTCATGTCGTAGTTGTAGAGGGAGGCCAGGTGCCCCACAGAGAGCGCCACCTCGTAGTCCTCCTGCCCCAGCAGCTGCTCTTTGATTTGGATGGCTTTGATGTGCATCTCCTCAGCCTCCTGAAAGAGTACCGCAAACAAACACAGTTGTTCTGGTGGTCTGGTAGCTAGCGATGTTCTCTTATACATGTTTACTGTTTACACCAGAGGGTTGACACTTTAACTCTAGCTGCAGACCAGACCACTGTGCCAACCTGCAACTGGTTCACATTAAAAAAAATTACTTAAGAAGTTACTGTATGACTGTACTGTATAGTATGAATGTTTTTTTTCCCCAAAACAACCGGCTGCAAACCGGTGCTTAACTAGCAAACACCTAATAATGTCTTTGCTAAGCCTGTAAATTTAGAAGCACCACACACAAACATAATGAGCAACCGGAGCAACCCCCCCCCCCCCCTCTTCTTACTGAAGTGGGTTACAGGGCTGTTGTGAGGCACTAATGTGGCACTAATCTGGGTTAAAGGAATTAGGTGCAAAACAATTGGCAATTCCAACCTTGAACTTGCGCATGGACTGGTAAAGGCGGCCCAGGTTGCCGTAGTGTTTGGCCGTCTGAACGTTGAACTCCCCAAAGGCCTTTTTGGCCAGCTGGAGGGAGGAGAGGTGCAAGTCGTGAGCCTCTTGTAGTAGCCTCTCCTCCGTCTCCTTGTTATGGCAGTCTATGGCTATCTCTTCCAGTATAAGGGCTGTGGAAATAAAGGCATTATTTGACCAAGGTATTTTAAATGAAGTCCTAAATGCAAGACATTTACACATTCATTTATTGCTAATACTTCTGAGAATGTGTTTTTTTTAGCAAAACTTATCCTTGATTTCCAAGGATATTTTCATGAACTTTCACACAGAATTATTTGAAACTATTAAATAAACATTAAGCAACATTCTTTTCATCAGCATCTCCCAACTCAATTAAAAAATTCTAATATTAAAATAATTCAAATCTAAACCTAAATATATTTACTAGGGCTGTGCAATTAATCGAAAAGTAATCGTAATCGACATTCAGAACCTATAATCAATCAAATTTTCCCAGGTCAATTATTCCAATTACTTTCCCTTTTAAAAACACTACTGCATGTAGTCTCACGTGATCCCACTCCGTTTCGTTATTCTGCAGAGCAGCTTGTACCAAAGACAAAACTTCTCAGTGACCCATGAGGGCAAAAAAATAAAATAATAATCGTTTTAGTTTGCCTTTATCCGTTTTATCTGTCTTAATCTATTTTGAGGAGAATTCACTGTTCTGTTCAATAAATGCAACAGATTTCCAAAGTCAATGAGTAATCATGTAAAATAATCGTGATTTCAATCAAGACCAAAATAATCGTGATTATGATTTTTTCCATAATCGAGCAGCCCTAATATTTATTGAATTTATTGAACATAATTATTCAAGGTTTTCCAGAGAACTCCATGACTTTATAAAACCTAAACACAAAATAATGAATCCCAGCCGGTTTGACTTGGCTATGAATATGACATGTCTCCAAAACTTGCCAGGTTGTGAGTTTTCACCAGTGGTTTCTGTTAAGAACTTTTGTGAATATGGCCACTGATTAAAGTTTCTACACAAAATTATCCTGATTTCGAAATACAGCCCTGAAGAGGTCGCTTCAGAAGGCCCCCTCAGTCTGACACTAGAACATTCTGCCCAAGTTGGGCGTTGTAAATATCCAAGGCGCTTACGAAAGCTGCAGTCAGTCAGATCCATACCTTTCACCCTTTTGGACGAGGCCAGCAGCAGATGGTCCTCAGGGAGAATGTGAGTTATGATGTCTATGGCACGTTCTGCGTGGAATCTGAAAACAGTGCGAGAACAACACTTGGATCAGGCAGACGTGGGGGAGAGGAGCACCACCAGCCAGGGCAGGCAAATACACAGAACCGCCCATCGGGCACAACCCACTGCATAAACAGCTCCCTGAAAGAATGGAAACCCAACATGCAGCCGAGGGCCGACACCCTGGCCAAGGCCCTGACCGTGCTGTGGAGGGGGGGGGTTGGGATTACCCAACTTGAGGACAGCCTAACGAGCCATCCAACTGGGTGCCCAACAGGCTGACATGTCAAAGTTGATGATGCCAAGTACAAAATGTTTTCCTTCTTTAATATCCACAAACACTTCAAGTAGTTGGAACATTTCCTCATAATGAATGAAAAACGAACAAAGGCTGGGGAATTACGACAGAGTTCATCTGGACAGTCCATTTGTCAGGATACACAAATATAAACATCAGTGTTGGTGAGGAAAATGTCACAAGACTTAAAACTTGTCAAGGCAGACATTTCTGGGGAGGGAACAGGAACATGAATAGTAGGACCCACCCCCTCCTCTGAGTCACATGTGCATCTAAAAAGAAAGAAACACTTTCTAACAAATGGAATCTAAATAGGTCTCCCCTACAGTTGACAAGAAACTAATTAGAATCCCCAAGAATAGAACGGGGTACTCACAGTGCATTGTCGAATTTACCAGAGCTGTACTGATGCACATATGAGGAGTAGGCTAGATCCTCATGTGCTGTGGCTACATGGATATTCTTCCCCCCGAACACAGATTGCCGAATATCAAGGGCAGTCTGAAAATACATTAGATTAGACAAGATAAAATTTATGTTTAACCACAAATGTTATAGTCAGCAATATTAAGACAGTGATGCAAATAATATTTCTATTAGACCTACCTGGTAAATAGCAACTGATTGACATATATTGTCTACATTAAGTAAATAGAAACCATAGTCTAGCAGTGTGTCAGAGTACTTTGGGTGTTTGTGTCCAAAGTGTTCCCTAAAACATACAAGCATAAGATTAGAAAAGGAAAAGAAAAGCACACTTAGTGAATAAACACATATAGAAACATAAAAAGAAGTAGGAAGGGGGCAATTCACCTTGCCAGAAATACTGCATGTTTTATGAGTTGTTCAGCTTTCCGGAACTCCCGTTTCACAACACATGCCTGTTTGCATAATAAATATTTTAGAAGACAAAACAGGAAATTAAAAAATAGTAATAAATCAGTGACCACATCATCCACAAACCTCTCCAAAACAAAACATGTTGATAAAAAGTAATGCTGCCATGAAAAAAAGTGTCCTAGTCTCAGGCCCTGAAGGTAGCCTCTATTTTTTTTCTAGCTTTGATCTCGTCCTCCTCACTGTGTGAGCAGCATCACATGACCACAGCACCTTTCTATTCAATTCTGCACGAACAACCAACATCACAACTACCTTGGAGGCTTGTCTGAGGACATCCACCACCACTTTGACTGGCAGGCCGACCGTTATCTCCTTCATGGCCTCTATACACCACCTGTATGCCTAAAAGAACAAACATATACTTATTAGCTCGTCAACCAATTAAATATGCATTAGCTAGAAATGACTAAGTACAATCACTCCTCACACTCATACCTCGTCATAGTGGCTTTTTGCGAAGAGCAGGGCGCACAGCTCTCCATAGAGAGCAGCCTTGTTGGCCTGATGGCCATGTTTGGCAAGTTTGTCCATGTACGACTGGGCCAGTTTGAACGTCTCTTCTCCCAGGTGGTACTTGCAATTGCCATTGCGGACGTGAAGCAACCTGAAGTAAAGGAAAGGTTTTTTTTTTTTACTATAAAACGTCATATCATCATACGGACTTGGTGAAACATTAGCAAAAAAGATCTCACCTCACACAGCATTCCACGGCCCGATACCAATGCAGGACTTCATCGTGAAGTGTGCAAAGCTGGAGACAGGACAGAAAAACTTTCTCTGCATCACCATACCATCCAGCATCTGACAGGAAGCCGCCTAAGGGGAAAAAGCGAGTATTACCGCCATGAAACTCTTGCATCAACCAAGCAGGTTTTTTTTTTAATTATTATTACACTAAGACAGTATGTTTGCACAGTGTATATGGAGTTACCTAAAACAAAGCCAAACTGTATAGCTTTTTCTTTGACATGGGCATCGGATTCGGCGATGTAAGAGCATCGACGGCTGAAGGAATTGGCCAAAACAGAGGCCACTTTAACACCATGGTCCATCAACGCTTGGAAGCAGTGGTGTAGGAGGTGTCTACAGAAGAGGAGACAAAAAATCCAATTTCACATCCTTCTAACTGTACCCACATGAGACTAGAGAACAAATTACATACTGAGCTGAACCCTCACAACACTTGCGCTAAACAAAAACTTTATTTCTAATCTGGTAACAGATCTACTGGGTGTAAAATATTAAAAACAATACATCTCAAGGCATGCAAAATGTAGTGGCATTTAGAAATAGTAGCAAAAACCATCTTTGCCCGTCTGGCTTCAAAGTCACAACAAGGCCACACATAACATACCTTTTGTCAGAAGCGCGCAGGACTTTGGCGAAGACCTCCAGCTCACAAAACTCCCCTCCCAGCTGACAAAGTCTGCCCTGCTGGTAAAGCTAGAAAATCGGAGAAAAGGTGAGTGTAGCTTTCTCATAAAATCCAAGTGACAAAAAGTAAAACCAAGCAAATCTCCATGCGACACTCCTGCAAAAAGTATTTACTGTAAAAATGTTGCATGCCCTGAAATTGTACACACTTGCGCTAAACAAATATCAAGGTTAAATTCTCTTAATACTCACTTCGCACCACTCATTGTACTTTCTATATAAAATACTAGGCCTAACACATTACTATGTCCATTCGTCAAACGTAACAAAATCAGAAAGAATTTAAATTGTATTGAATGAAAAAAATCTTTGAATATATGGCAATCTAGGCTCTTGCCAAATTCGTAAGCTGTCATCTGCATTGCAAGAATTTGTTAAGAGTGAGATGACACTAAAGCTGGGCATTACAAGCATGCGGTCACTGGACAGCCGTCCAATAAACGACCAAACGCGAATAATCAAACAAAACGAAATAATTAAGCCTGTGAACTATGCACTTCAACAATGGTCCTCAAAGATTCGAACAAAGCAATCGCTGATGTCTGATCCTATGTATCGTTGCCATGTTAAACAGACGGTTAGAATACATTGTTTGGGCTTCCAGTCGCAGTGACCAAGTCTGGAAAGAGGGTAACGTTAAATACAACGCAATATTTTTCTGAAGGACGCGCTTATCATTAAAAGGGGGCGACTGCTGTGCGTGATGGGATACCTAGATATAAACTAGTTATGTCAGTGGACGGATGTCAAGGAGGACGAGTACCAAGTCATCCAGTTAGCAGACAAGACTACTCCGTGTAAACGTTAATGTTAGCTGCTAATGTTAAATTGGTGGTTAAGTACAATCACCAATTGAAATGCCTGACAGACACAATAATTGACGACAAAAGCGATTTAAAACGGTTATGTGAACTAACTGAGACTAGATTAACTTCATTTTGTAATCAGAACATCGCCGTCTAAAGACTTTTCTGGCCGTTAACTTTAACAAATTGTGTTTTATCAGTAACGCTAACGTTAGCCAACTTTAGCTTTCCATGGAGCTAACCTAGTTCAACGTTAAGATAACAAATCTTTGCAAAGATTCGAAACAACTTGCTCCTACAATATGCGTGTTCCCCATTAACACTTGATATCGTTCTAAGATAGTGTAACGTTACGCTCCGTTAATAAACTTATTGATAATCTCTGCAGTGCTCGCAGCGAGTTGAGAAACTAACATTAAAGGGTCACGTAGCTAGCAAGAAACTAACCATTTAGCTTCAATAGGGAATGCAAGGCAACCTACCAACAAGACGTATCCTGGCAGGCTAGCTAGCTACCCAACCCCCGGACAAGATGCGTTGAATATAGTAAAACATAGTCTTACCTTGTAATAAACATCAAACTGTATGTTTTCGGGAAGAGACCGAATATCTCTTCGTGATCGACTGTAATTGTCCACCACTGCTGATATAGCGGTGTTGTACAGCGTTTCTGGGATCCATTCTAACTCCACTGCGGCCATATTGTTTTCCTTCTCTACATCCAGCAACACCGCCCCCCCTCCGACTTTCACTTCCCTCGCTACCTTATTGAGGTACAAGTATTTTCTGTGCTAGTCGTCATACAACCCTCCACTGCAGTATCAAAATAAACCAAGGCAATTCGTCGGTCGGATTATGAACGCAACCGCTCTATCATAATCTCATGTTTAGCCCTCCCGTTCCAACACCCCCTCAATTCCCCAACATTCATCAGAGTACGCAATGACGCAATTACGTAGCCTACTGTTGCCGAGTTAGATTTTGAGTGTGCTCACTGGCATCACCACTGGCCCTCAAGTGTTGCAAGAAAGGTTTTGATGAAGTAGTCTAATGTAATCTAAAGGTTAAACCACACTGCACACTGAATGTCTATTGTGTGTTGTAACAGTTTTCTTTCTTAGTATTTTCAGCTAAAGGAACACCATGTTAATTTGCTGAGGCTTATGAGAATATGTGGCATAGGCCAATAAATAACCTACCAGGCAGTAGGCCTACTTGCCAATCTTCTAAGGTGAAGCTTTGTCCATACTTATTTCAGCTAAATGTCAAAGCAAACATTAGTCTATGAAATTACCAGTTCATTGTTTATGAACAACAATTTTTTATGCAGAGAATTTTTATCGATATTGGCAGTAATCTATAACCTTATATCTCACCCACCTATCTAATACAAAATACAGAAGACAGGATGACTTGTCTCCCAGCTACTTTAACAGTGTGGACAGAGTGATTGTCCAACGTTCCCCACATCTACATCCACAGATGGGTGCTGCTGTGCAAAGTACCTAATCCCCAACTTCCTTGCTGTGCCCTAGGTAAGGGCTATCTTACAGTAAGCAACATTCAGGGTTCATGTACTCTGCTGCTTTCATTTTCTTAATGAAATGGCCAGGAAATATTTAGCGCTATAGATCTTTTAGGTTCTAAAATTGCTTAGAAAAGATGTTTTCGCCCCAAACCTCCTTAAGGAGACATGAAAGCCCTATAGCTGTTTTTAACCCAATATTTTTTAGAGTGAAACAACAACTAATCTACTTGACACAGTGGGGCCTGTAGAACCTGATAATGTAATAAATTCCCAATAATGTAATAATCCTGATAATGTAATAAAAAATTCCTCATAAGTCCCCAAAATATGTAATAAAACCTGATAATGTAATAATTTCCCAATAATGTAATACCATGCATTTCCCAATAATGTAATAATCGCCAAACTGGTAATGTAATAAAGTGTTATATTGATGGGGAGTTATTACATTATCGGGTTAGCCTCAATTTTGCAGAACCCGATAATGTAATAATTTTCCAATATTGTAATAACTTTGGTCAGTGCTGTAGCATTAGGCCACCAATTTCAGGGGTCCAAATGTTGAAGCTGGTATGGCATCAGGTTCTCTCTACCTTTACCCTGCTGCTTTACTATTTGCAGATATTATTTATTTTTACATGACTGTGAATGCAGAGTTTTTTACAGTATGCCTATTAAAGGGATTTTCAGTAGTAATAAACCAATAGGCCACAGAGAAAATCTGAGTTTCTAACAGTCATTTACATTGACCAACTGGACTTGGAACTGGCCTATGTGTTGATTTGTGCAGCAATGTCCCTTAATAATTACACAATATACTGTATGTTCAATGCATTTGCTCTATTTTCCCTTGGCTTGGCAGATGAATGAGGCACTTTGAATGGGTCCTTGGTTGGCCTATTGTCCTTTCAATAGGTGAAACACTACTGGCTGAAGACTTTAGACTATTAAAGGCACTCTAAGCGATGCTGTTTCACGTCACTTCTTGTTGACGTTCGAAGTATTGTCAAACAAAATGGAGGATAGCTCACTCCTCCCCCTCCCTCCCATGCCTCCTGAAAGACTCATGAATGTGCATCTCCTTCTTGTCGTTTATTGGCTGGAACACTGTTATGTTTCGTTTTTGTTTGTTATGCTATAGGTTTGCCAACTGTGTTTTTGTTGCCGTTTGTGGAGCCTGGGCTGTCTACAGAGACCACGTTTTTTTACAGTCTGTTCAGGGGACAGGCAGCTAGCAGATTGTGAGGAGATGTTTGCTGTATGGAACAACACATGTTTTAGTCCTAAAAACGCGTCACATCACTTAGAGCACCTTTAAAACTACGTTTTCAGGTCCTTTCCATTTTTTCATCTTCCATTACTCATGTCATGCAGTAGTGATATTTAAGGCCTGCACCAACATCATCATGACATTCAACCCAACCTGCTGAAACGGAGACAGGGGAAAAAAGAAACCAATAGTCCACTGCCATCACCTAGTGGTGTTAAAAGAACAGTAAAAATAAATGTAAATTAATCATGAAAAGGCCCTGATGTACAAACCGGATTCCAAAAAAGTTGGGACACTAAACAAATTGTGAATAAAAACTGAATGCAATGATGTGGAGATGGCAAATGTCAATATTTTATTTGTAATAGAATGTAGATGACAGATCAAAAGTTTAATCTGAGTAAATGTATAACTTTAAAGGAAAAATATGTCAACAAATCCCAAAAAAGTTGGGACAAGTAGCAATAAGAGGCTAGAAAAATTTAATTTGAGCATAACGAAGAGCTGGAAGACCAATTAACACTAATTACAGTAGGTCAATTGGCAACATGACTGGGTATAAAAAGAGCTTCTCAGAGTGGCAGTGTCTCTCAGAAGCCAAGATGGGTAGAGGATCACCAATTCCCACAATGTTGCGCAGAAAGATAGTGGAGCAATATCAGAAAGGTGTTACCCAGTGAAAAATTGCAAAGACTCTGAAGTTATCATCATCAACTGTCCATAACATAATCCGAAGATTCAGAGAATCTGGAACAATCTCTGTACGTAAGGATCAAGGCCGTAAAACCATACTGGATGCCCGTGATCTCCAGGCCCTTAAACGACACTGCACCACAAACAGGAATGCTATTGTAAAGGAAATCACAGAATGGCTCAGGAATACTTCCAGAAACCATTGTCAGTGAACACAATCCACCGTGCCATCCGCCATTGCCAGCTGAAACTCTACAGTGCAATGAAGAAGCCATTTCTAAGCAAGATCCACAAGCTCAGGCGTTTTTCACTGGGCCAGGGATCATTTAAAATGGAGTGTGGCAAAATGGAAGACTGTTCTGTGGTCAGACGAGTCACGATTCAAAGTTCTTTTTGGAAATCTGGGATGCCATGTCATCCGGACCAAAGAGGACAAGGACAACCCAAGTTGTTATCAACGCTCAGTTCAGAAGCCTGCATCTCTGATGGTATGGGGTTGAATGAGTGTGTGTGGCATGGGCAGCTTGCATGTCTGGAAAGAAACCCTCAATGCAGAAAAAATATTTTCAGGTTCTAGAACAACATATGCTCCCATCCAGACATCTCTTTCAGGGAAGACCCTGCATTTTTCAACAAGATGCCAGACCACATTCTGCATCAGTCACAACATCATGGCTGTGTAGGAGAAGGATCTGGGTACTGAAGTGGCCAGTCTGCAGTCCAGATCTTTCACCTGTAGAGAACATTTGGTGAATCATAAAGAGGAAGGTGCGACAAAGAAGGCCCAAGACGATTGAAAGGTTAGAGGCCTGTATTAGACAAGAATGGGAGAGCATTCCTATTTCTAAACTTGAGAAACTGGTCTCCTCGGTCCCCAGACGTCTGTTGAGTGTTTTAAGAAGAAGGGGAGATTCCACACAGTGGTGAAAATGGCCTTGTCCCAACTTTTTTGGGATTTGTTGAGACCATGAAATTTTGAATCAACATATTTTTCCCTTAAAATGATTTTCTCAGTTGAAACTTTTGTTCCGTGATATGTTTTATTCTGAATAAAATATTAGAAGTTGGCACCCTCCACATCATTGCATTCAGTTTTTATTCACGATTTGTATAGTGTCCCAACTTTTTTGGAATCCGGTTTGTATTAGATATTAATAAGGAATCATGATTTCAAATACTTTAATCGCTGACAACAGTAATCCAGCCTGAATATTTCTCAGTATTTTGAACGTGATTGCGGTACCAGTTTTTGCCACAAATGTACTGTTCCTTTAAATAAGCTCCGAGTACACTGTTTGAGCACTGAAAATCTTCTAATATCTGCAAGTGATGATGACAAAATTATGAGCAAAATAATAGTGGGTGGTCACATACAGAGCATCACCACTTGGTGCAAATTAACTGGTGTCCTAACATTTCAGTTCTGACCAAATTTATTACAATATTGGGAAATTATTACATTATCAGGTTCTGCAAAATTGAGGCTAACCTTATAATGTAATAACTCCCCATAAATATAACACTTTATTACATTACCAGTATGGCGATTTTACATTTTTGGAAAATGCACGGTATTACATTATTGGGAAATTATTACATTATCAGGTTTTATTACACGTTTTAGGGACTTATGAGGACATTTTTATTACATTATCAGGATTATTACATTATTGGGAATTTATTACATTATCAGGTTCTACAGGGCCCAAGAGTTTGCATTCCCTGGCTCACTATGAAGAAGAAATGCATATCCCTGTTGTAATGTACTCTTTTCTAATCGTGAATTAGTGAAATCAAACATGCAGCACAGTGAGGTGTATTACTCACTAACCCAGTGTTAGCTGCTATTTTGGCCATGTATGTTAGTATGAGAGAACAGTGTACGACTTTCCCCACATTTGTCCTGGTTAGGTTGACAGCTAATGTTAGCTGCATTGGGAAAATCAAACTGAAAGTAAATTACTCACTATTTGGGCTATGTTGTAACAGGTTATTTTCCAATTGAATTAACAAAAAATGTGGATTGATCAGAATTTCTCCTTTAATCAAATACTAAATGTATTTGTGTGAGTAATGTAAGTGCTTACTGGTGAGGTATGGTATACCACATCAGTGAATATGGGTAAGGCTATAAAAAGTCATGCAATGTGATAAACAGTGCCTGTACAAAAACAAACAAACGACAAAAACAACAACAACAAAACAATATAAATAGATCACAGACAAAAGGCGACAATAACCAGAACGCCTTTCATAGTTAATAGCCGGCAGGAGTTTATTTTAACAAGTAACTATTAGTCTGCAGCCTTTTGTGTCTGCCTTCAAGTGTTCTTAATGAATGAAGTCGTTGATATGTAGTCTATGTGGTTAAAAATAGATGAGAAAATTGTAAAACACATGATCTAGGTCTGCTGCACTCTTCTTAGAGATACTTCAGAAATTTTGGAGGTGCATGCTAAACAACTTTTACATGGGTTCTTGGCACCCCTAAACCTTTGCATTATGTTGGCACCCCTAAACATTTGCCTAAAATAGGACTATTTGTTCTGGATACTATTTTGCATCAGAAAGAGTATAGTCTATCTACGGATTGTTTTGCACATATATAGAGGATGCTTACGTATATGTCATCATAAACAAATATTCATTTAAATATATATTAAACGTTATAGTGCGGAAGTTTCACGTTCCAAAAGAAATCTTAAACAGGGAGAACGATAGGGGTAAAGTATACTGAAAAATAAGACTTCAAATCTAAAACCTATACACACTGTAAGGAATGGTGGGACTGATCCATTTTACACCAGCCAATTCAAAGTTTCTTTACAGGCTACAGTCTCTATAATCACAGGCCACCGGAGGGCGCAGTAAGCTGTTGCAGTAAATCAAAGCATTACGCTATGCTCACAACTCGGTTAAATAAGCTAATTTGGCAATTCAAGTAGTGTACCTTAATTAAAAATAATAATTTTAAGTAGCCTAAGCAACAATGCTTAATGAAACCATTAACTGATTTCGCCTTTAGTCTCCAAACCATAAGGCCTGGATCATTTCTTTTATGGTTTTAGCTTAAGGCTAATAATAGAAGTAACAAATATCGGATAAATCAGACACGGGTTGCGATATTTCCCCACTCCCTGCAGCGCATCACTTTTTCATCATACTTTCTAAGTAGCCATAGTCTAGGTTAATTCTGTTGCAGTTCAGAAAATCGACCAGCAGGAATCACTATTGAATAGCCTTCCAGAAGTGGCGTGGTGACGGCTGCTTTCTAATCACATTCAGGTCTGGCCGTTCCTACAGCGTTTTCTTCTTCGTCTACCCAAAGAGGACTCAGTCACCAGTGTCACTCTCATTACCCTGAAAACCCTGGATGCTGGATAACGGTGAGTGTAATGTGCTTATTGGTGATTAAATGTACGTTTAGCGAGCAATGGAAGTTAGAAGATCAGGACTGATAATGCTTTAACTGCAACGGTCGACATCCCATGCATGCAGTGATGTTTTCATCTGAATCAGCACCAGTGTGTTGGATAACACAAGGATCTTAGCACACCAGTTATTGTGCGTGTTTGCTGGACGCATTAAATATGAAGAATCATTCAATGGTCCGCCACTCGCAAAACGTTATGCACACCGATATGGCCATTTAAAATGATAGATCTGAACTGCAGCTTTTTAGATTCTGTTCAAGCCATTGTACTTTGATTATTGAAGGTGTTCGAAGTGGCTAGTTAGCCTCTCTCTTTTTGTCTCCATCATCATTGGTCAGGCAGACAGGGATCTGTGTTAAATTCCCGATCCACTTAACCACAATTAAAGCTGGTAGGCTTATTAATAGAGAAAACAATTTGTTCTTTAGCCAGAATCAAGGGTATTTTGTGGGCCTGTAATGTTCTTTCATGGAAAATGGGAAATATATGTATGGTATGACACAGCTAATGTTAACGTTAGCGAATCCAAAATCATTATGTGGATTGCAGATAAAGCGTGGGTTTGTTCGGCGGCATGTTGGGTGGGTGTGTATCTGCAAGAAATGGGTATGAAAGTCTAAAAAAACGACACAACTTAAGCGGTGTCGTTAACGGTAACACCATTGCTAGTCAGAAACCACCCATTGGCTGTGCATGGGCGAAGGTTGTAGGTGAAGCCTTCAGGAAGTTATTGCCGCAACCACTGTATCCTGATTGGAAGGAACGCTTAGCCTACTTGTGATTTTTAGGATTTTCAGTTTTCCACTGCAACCGCGATTAAGGACTGACTTGTTAGTAAACATAAGAAACTACACGTGTAACAAACGGTGCTACTTCTTGTTAAATTAAGCTGTGCCTTGTGTTTAATAAGTGTTTATTATATACATTATTGGAATTGTGTGTTCTGTATTTTTATGGCTGTCACTGGGCGTTTTGGTGCTACAGCTGTCACTGACCTATCTAATATCTCTTTATGGAGATAGTTTTCCCATATTGTGTGATTGCCATCATGCCATTGTGCTTGTTCTTACACTAATAATTTGGTCCACACGTCATTCACTTTTATTGCTCAAAACAAGCAGTAATGAAGTCATGATATAGGACAATAAAGTAAAACATAATTTTGCCTCTGAGCATGCAATTGTCTGTCTACGATCTTGGAATGCTTGACTTCCTCTCTTTTTTGGGAAAGAATCTGACCAGCCTCTCCATGATGCTTGTTTAGATGTTAGGGGGGGGGGGTCTCCTGCTGGTGGGAACCAGAAAGTTTTAGAGTAAAAATTCAGAGGTTGCAGAAGGTTGTGGCTTTCTGCATAGCCTTTTAAACTCCTGTTTAACAAACAAACTTGCCAGTCATGTCTGTGATTTAAAGACCAGAGCCAGGTCATAGTCTAGGCTGTAATTATTCTCTTGTATTAAAATTAGTTTGCACTGAATTAATTTTTGCCAATGTTTTAGGTCTTTGATAAACAAGGCCACTTTACAATATTATAATGATCTCATACGTAAACAGCATTTCGGTGATGGAGCCTAGGGAGGTTGTGAGGTGATTTTCAGCCCTGCTCTCTCGCAGAGAGGATGTAATGAAACCCAGATTTAAGGGCAAGGGGGCGGAGTGCACCTCTGCCCCCTGTGCTATGATGAGAATGTCCTTCTTTCTACCAGTGCTTGAGTTTGAAGGGTTTGTGCAATGTACATCATTACAGGGATATATTATTACACACACACACACACACACACACACACACACACACACAAGCACACACACACACAAAACACAAAACACACACCACAGACAATGGTATATGTAATTTTTCCCCTTCATTTAAACAGTGCGGTTGTTTTCTTTCATTTCCCTAGTGTGGCCAGAAAGTATTGTGAGCAAGACACCCAAAGGGAGGGGCCTCATAATGCAATTATTGTGCTAATCTTAAAAATTCAGAGATTATTTTGCCATGCATTCTGTGAGGAGTTTCTTTAAGCAGACTCTCTCTCTTTCTCTCTCTCTCTCTCTCTCTCTCTCTCTCTCTCTCTCTCTGTCTGTCGTTCTCTCTCTCTGTCTCTCTCACTCTCTCTCTCTCTCTCCGTTGTCCTTTAGGCCTGCTTGCCTCTGTATGGCCGAGCCCCTTCTGTGTGATGAACTTGTAGACAGACCGTTTAGACGTAGAGACCGGCGCAGCCAACCATGTTTAACTTCAAAAAGGACAAAGACAAGGAGAAAGAGAAGGATGGAGTGAGGAAGGAGAAGAAGGACAAGAAAGATAAGAAGGAGCGTATGTCGGCCGCTGAGCTGCGCAGCCTGGAAGAGATGAGTATGCGACGGGGCTTCTTCAATCTCAACCGCGGCTCCAAGCGCGACTCCAAGAACAAGCTGGAGATCTCTAACCCCATCCCCATCAAGGTGGCCAGTAGCATGGAGCTGAGTCTGACGGACATCGAGTCGGATGGCCTAAGCAACCGAAGCAGCATGGTGCTGGACGTGGACCAGCTGAGCGCGGCCAGCTCCAGCGACGACCTGAAGGGGGACTATGGCCAGTCGGACGGTCAGAACCGGAGCTCAGTCAAGGAGCGCGCCTCCCGGTTTGGATCACTGGCCATGCCGGGCTCGCAGGTGGCGGGCCAGATCATGAAGCGATTCTCTTTCTCACAGAGGAGCAAGGAGGAGAGTCCCTCCGAGGGCTCCACGCCGTCGGGCCAAAACTCGGCTTCGCCATCCCCGCAGGTGGAGACTAAGGTGTTTGACCCCCAGCGCAAGCACAGCCTTAAGCAGCAGCAGCAGCAGCAGGGTGCTCCCCGAAAGAGGGTGCAGATCCCTGAGGTGGTGGATAAGACGTTTGTGGCAGACCTCCGTCTCCCGGTCCTGATCCCTCCGCCTACGCCTGAGGCCCGCGAGCTGGAGCTCCAGCGGCGCAACACCGGCGACTTCGGCTTCTCGTTGCGTCGCACCACTATGCTGGATCGCGGTGCGGACGGCGGAGTCTACCGGCGCGTGGTCCACTTTGCCGAGCCCGGTGCCGGCACTAAGGACCTGGCGCTGGGGCTGGTGCCAGGGGACCGGCTGGTGGAGATCAACGGGCGAAACGTGGAGAACAAGAGCCGGGACGAGATCGTGGAGATGATCCGGCAGTCGGGCGACACAGTGCGTCTGAAGGTGCAGCCTATCCTGGAGCTGAGTGAGCTGAGCTGCTGTTGGCTCCGAAACACGGAGGGGCTGCGGCGCGAAGCCTTTGATGTGAGTAGAGCTGTACATCATCTCTTTCTACCTCTCTCTCTTTCTCTGTATCACTCGCTATTTCTCTCTGTCCCTGTCTTTAGGTCCATTCATCACTCACCATCTTTTTTTCCCCAGGCGGCTTTCACATGCCTTGTGCTCATGGGGAGCATGATGGGTGGGTGTTGTCCGGTCACGCCTGGGGAAAGTAGCAAGTTAGGTTAATTCTTTTCCAGGAGGGGGGACACGGTGAACTCTTGTCATGTCACTCAGGTGTCGAAGCCCAGACACAAACACACACTGTTTTTTCCAGGTACATGTGTAATTCCACCAGCACTCTCTCTTTGGTTTGTCAGTTGAAGGAACATCACCTCAAGTGCCTTTTTAAGGAGCTGACTAAAAAGACTCGGAATTTGTCTTTGCTTTATGTTCTGTGAGCTTTCTGTTCTTTCTGTTCCTGTTACTTGTTGGGTAAACTGCAGCACAGTAGTACTGAATAAACAATGATGCTTTTTGTTACATTGAAATTCATTATCTTACTCAACAATGTTATAAGACTATAATTACTCAGTATTGACGGCTTGACAAAAAAGCATTGGATAAGAACTAATGTTTTTAGTAGCCTTAAAGGAAGCTTTATAGGAGGCTGCTACCAACCCAACTACTTAACAGGGACATCTCTTTAGCAAGATCCACTACACATTTATTGGAAAGGATTGAATTCTGTCACCTTCATTGTGTGTTCTTTGTCTACCATTACCTTGTTCTGCCTTGCATATGGATGTAACCAGTCATTTGAAATTTGTACTCTGACTCTGACACTGTGTGGGTGTGATTGTGTGTTAGGGGTGGGGTGCAGAGTTGTGTAGACAAAACACAAGGGTGGCTGTGAAGGACAAACAAGTGAAAGGGACCCGCATGCCCTTTGCTTACACCGTTGTAAAAACCTGTTATCAGTGTGTGTGTAAACCTATTATGTAGGAGTTAAACACTTTTGTTCTTTTTTTCTCTGTTTCTCTTACTTTTCACTGTTTGGGTTCACATCTGCTGTGCCTCTGTCAAAGTAATGCGAGCGACCCACAGCTGCATTTATCTTCCAGTCTGGAAGAACCTAAGTGGCCTGGAGTGGGATTGGGTGTGATGAGTGAGATGGTTGGCTTTTATGTGTCTAGATATAGTGTAATTCAAACATGATGTTGAGTCAAGTGGCAGGCAGGGCATATCATAAGGAAGCTATTGGCTCTTATCTGGAGTTTTCTTCCGCTTAGCTTCCTTATTAGGTATCTGATAAGAGTTCTGTTTGGCATTGGGTTGGGTTTTGTATGCTGTGCACTGACTGTGTGTGTGTGTGTGTGTTTCTTCAAGGAGGTGAGTGAGAAGGTTTGCTGGCTGCCTGAGGATCTGCCTCATGTGTGTGCCTGTGTGTGTGTGTGTGTGTGTGTGTGTGTGTGTGTGTAAGAGAGAGAGGAAGGGAGGAGAGCAAGTTTGTGTGTGTGTGTGTAACGAGCTACTGTACTGGAATGGATCTGGCAGTCTGGTGCAATCAAACACAGATGTGTGAGCGGTGACTGACAGCTCTGCAGCTAACTGTCGTACTCTTAAGCTCTAATCGCTAAGCCATGTGTGCATAAGATAGGTTGCCCGGTATAATTACACGGCGCAGACATATGTAGGTTTCCTCACCACACCCTAAAAAGCACATAGTGTCCAATGAGATTGCATCAGACCCGTATTCTGACAAGTGCAGACGTTTTAGGCCGTTGTAGTAGCCAAAAAGCCTGTGCCTTGTGAGAACATGTGGGCAAAGAGAGTGTAATTATATTTGCAGAATAGCTGGAAAGTCGTTTTTAATGTTTGAAAGAATGGCACGGCTTGTTTTCCGAGGGTGCACAACACGTGTGCGCGCATCACCATCTGTTTGTGGCAACTCAGTAGATCAGTGTTGAACCAACAGAGTGGAGGTAAAAAAACGAGACCATACGCCTAATCAGAAAGTGGGTCTTCTCTTTAGGGATGCAAAAATAGTAGGGCATTTGTGTGTGTTGTGGCTTGTTGTGTGAGTGCTCCCTTGTGTATGTGTGGCACCGAAAATGCTTCTCCTGTGTATGTGATTGTGTGTGTTCAGATAAATGTGTGTGTGTGTGTGTGTGTATCTGTACAAAACTGTGTGTGTATTATGAAGGGTGTGTGTGTGTGTGTGTGTGTGTGTGTGTGTGTGTGTGTGTGTGTGTGGTGGGAAGGACCCTGTCCTTCTCCCTTTGTCATGCTTTTGACTACAGCAGATAAAGAGCAGCTGCTCTCTCTTCCAGGCTGCGTGTTGAAAGGGCGAGGGAGGGGTGTAGGGGTGTATGTGTGTGTGTGTGTGTGTGTGTGTGTGTGTGTGTGATCGCCTCCAGCGAGTCTCCCTGTCATTATGACATAGGAGTGAATGCTAAGAATTATGGATGTGACCCCAGTGTTCAGATCATGCTCTGCCTCTGTGCTCTGATTGTCTCCAAACATTACTCAGTGTCGTAGCAACACAACAATATTCCAAGCAGGAAGCTGAGGGGAGTTTGCTGTTATGGTCATGGTAGCCTTTACAGAAGCTTAATTAGGACTGTAAAGTGTGGTTGGATGGTAGGCTATTGTTTATTAGCATCATCAGTAAAGTCAAGCTGCCATCTGTTGGACACGCCTTCTGGATCTTACGGTTGGCATGACGGGTTCAGGGCTAACACACAGCAGTGGAGAAAATATTGCACTTTTAAAAGCATTTAGCTGCCTAGCTGTCAGTGACTCCGTAAAAACACTGTGAAAACCTGATCCATGTGTTTCCTCGGGGGCTGTTTGTCCTCCACTGTAATTTATCGACGTAACCCAAGCCTACCTGGCTTCAGACTAGCAGACTGAATGAATGGCCCTGCTTTTTCTGCTAATATTCTTTTGGCCGCAGTCCCACAGCAGTTGCACACAAGTGCTACCGGGGACCTATTATTCAGATCATTCTCACCAACTGTTGGTGACGGTAACACCCCCCCCCCCAACCCTCACCTCATCCCCCCATCACCCCTCTCACCCTCTTCCTCATTCCAGAGTTTTCAGCATTGTTCTATTTTGGGATTTACCAATAAACAATGAGCGACCTGCTCGGCTGTGCGGTTGTAAGCCTGCCTGCCTTTGTGCTTGTTTTGGCTGTGTGCTTCCCCATGGATGCAGTGAGCATGAGGGAGAATGCTAGAGGGGTGCATTCCTAAGCTAAGCTAACTAAGCCAAGTGGACGCAGCTCTCTGATATTGATGCTAGTCGGTTCTATCCCCCTCCGGTCCCCTCACCTCACCCCTCACCCCACCCCTCGAGGTGTGTGGGTGTAAAATGGATGCTGGGCTGCCCTTGCTCTGGAGGAAGTCAATCCTTGTGTGATCCATGCCTGATTTGGTTTGATTTGATTTTAGTCTGTTGTTCTGTCAGTCGTAGATGCTGCAGAAAAACAACTTCTGTGACAAAACCTGTGGTGGAAGGCAGTGAGATGGGCTGCGGGAAACAATGCTTTTTGAGCGTGCCCAGTGCCCTTTGTTGAGAAGCCACATGCTCTTTTTTTGTCTTCTTTTTTTCAGTCCCTTCAATGAAGTAATAAAGGTGTTTTTTTATTTCCAGCTTTGGATGTCTATGCAATCAAAAAGCTGATATCTTGTGTATGAAAAGAGAGAGGTAAAATAAAAGAGAAATCAGGAGGGAGAATCTGGTAGCCCGAGCGGATAAGAAAGCAGGGGATGCAAACAGGAAATGGAGGCCTGAGGCCCTTGTCAGGGCGTGCTCACAGCGCCGTCTTCAGGGTTTGGCAACCTGCACGCTTCTTACCAAGGAAGTCTGTTTTGCTAGAGCTTGTCATCCTGTGTGTGTTTGTGTGTGTGTGTGTGTGTGTGTGTGAGGCGGCGATTGTGGGCCGTATATTTACGTCCTCTCTCCACGCAGCCTTTTGTCCTGAAAAGCAAACATCTTGGCCATCCCATCCAGAATAAAAGAGAGCTCTCTGAAAACTGTCACGTCTCACTTCAACAAAGGGGCGGCACACGGTAGCCCCAGCACAGGCAAGTTAGACCCACTCGGCACAAAGACAGAAAGGGAAAGGGGGTGGGGCGGGGGGGTTTCAGCTGTTTCCCTCTTCGCTATGGTGGTGGGATTGTAACCACTCTTCTATAGGGCTCATATAAAATGCACATTTTTAATAGGATGGATGAAGCCGTCTTTAAAGCTATAAATGGTGTGCAATGATCCAGTTGGGCTCCATATTGATTTTGGAAAGAGCCGTTTATTCTCCATCAGGGATAACTTTGGGGGGTTTAAAATAGAAAGTCTGAAGGCTTTGGGGTGGAGAAAGTCACGGACGGGAATAATTGAGAACAAAGAGACTCTTCAAGGACTACTATTGCAGCCCAGAACCCATAAAGAAAAATACATGACATTTAATAGATCATGGAATTACTTGTGGCTCTGTGTGTGTGTGTGTGTGTGTGTGTGTGTAAATGGATGATTAGTGTGTGTGAGTACATGTCTGTGTGTGTGTGTGTCTGTGTGTCTGTGAGTAAATGGATGATTAGTGTGTGTGAGTGCATGTCTGTGAGTGTGTGTGTGTGTGTCTCTGTGTGTTCATCCAGAACAATGGCAACGGACTTTGAAAGACTTCACATTGCGCAGGTATTGAAGTGGACTCTTTCTGAGCAGTGGGCTGGAGGTCTCTGAGAAGTCACCTGAGAACTGAGCCTTCATTGAGTGCTGAGTAGGGGAGTAGGGGAGGCTCCAGTTTAGAAGAGCTGTAGATCGTGTAGGAGAGGAGAGTGGCATGGAGGGAGTCTATTTTTGGCCCTCCAAAGCATTTTTAACGTCAAATCGTTGTTTTCCTTGGCGGTGGGGTTTGTGCGTAGAAATTCCCTCCTCCACGTCGAGGAATGCTCATGGGGTCAAGGGTCAGAAACAGGCCGCAAACCACACACACACACTTACATGCTCACACTCTCTCTTTTTCTCTCTTTTTCTTCCTCTTTTTCTCTCTCTCACACGCTCTTCGTCTTTCTCTTTCACACACTCTCACACACACACACACACACACACACACACACACACTCCCTCTCCTGATATAGCACCCGCTGGGCCCAGTCAGGGAGGCAGGAACACCCTTGTCCTTAAGCTCACTGACTATATGTGGGGGGAGTTCAGGACGTCCTGTGATGACCATCAGGAAGGGAGATCTAGGGACTGAACACAGCACAACAGTGCAACAAACAGGTACGCAAATAGGCCCTATTTTCAGCAACAGACTCAGGAGGGTCTCGCCTGGCTGTCTCCATTCGTTCAAGCTAACACGCAAGAGGGACAGAGGGAGCGTTTGAGAGAGAGAAAGAGAGAAACAGAGTGAGTGTTTGTGTGTGAGAAAGAGGTGTCTTCAAACCTGGGCTGGCAGTGGGTTTGTTTCTGGATTTCCTCTCTCTTAACAACCATATGGATTACCAATTCATGACTACGGCTTCAAATAGGTCAACTCGAACATTACATAAATGGCCCTCCTGAGAGTTCTGTGTATTTAGCTTTGGTTGCTTTATGATTATGGTGTGGCCCTCTGCCCTCGAAAAAGCTGAAATGTGTTTTCATGTTGCGCATCTGCAATCCTTGTCAGTGCAACACACACACTCTGCTTTACTTCCATAACTCATTTTCATTTCTGATTTAGGAGCTCGGAGCTCCTCAGTTGTGTCCAAGCGAACATGAAATCTCTAAAGAAAAAGAAAATCTCTTAAGTGTCTTGCTGCTCCCACGTAATCATTATTCTCCCACCCAGCAGGTTAACCTGATAGAGCAGGTCTAATAGGCTGTGCCTGTAAGTGGTGGGGAAGGGCCACTGATTGCAGGGGATTGCTGCTGTCAAACTGGTGCTGTCTGGCAGAGCACGAGGTTCCACCACCCACCTGATGTCTCCCAACAGGGGGAAAACTCACCTAATGACCATGTAGAAGGTGATGGTTTCGCACTGTATGTACAGTAGCAGAACTGATGAGCGGTCATGGTGGACGAGACACGCTTAGCTTGTGTCCCCGGGGTCCAGGTGTCACTCTGTGGCGAAGCCTGTCAGGAAACATGAGAAATGCAGCATGCACGTTCGCTTTGTGCCGTGCTGTCCAACATGTATGTATCTTTGCTAGCGAAGCACTCTGCAAGCCAAACAAATCTGGTGGAGCATGACCCACACAGACACACACACACACACACACAAGTACACAGACAGAAGGGGTGTTTTTCAGGTTTGTGGACGACGTGAGACAGAAGCTGTGGCCTGGCCACCAGTCAAGGCGGCAGCCTCTCAGTGCTGGCTCCACGGGCCCGGGCCCCTGCCTCTGCCTTGGCCCCCGCCGCCTCACCGCTAACCTCAGGGAGCTTCTGGGAACTTTCCGCCGCATTCCTCATTGTGTTTGTCTGTGACGGGGCGGCCTGTGCCCGGAGGAAAGGCCAAAAGGGAAGAGAGACAATACTAGAGCTGTTGTTGTTTCTTTTTTTTTTCTGTCGACAGCACCCAGATTTTTTTTTGTTTCTGGAATTGCCGTCTCTTCCTCTGCAGATGGAAGGCTGTGAAGGACGATTGTGCCTCTCTCTCTCTCTCCGGGCTCCATTTTGTGCTTCTGGCAGCCAGTCAATTGTTGACCGGAAGCCAGTGTGTGGTTGACACCAAAGACGCCAGAATGCTCTCATTGATTCGTGCTGGAAAGCATAGCTGTGTTAATCTGCCCAGAGAAGATGAAGATAAAGCTCCTTTAAAAAAAAGAAAGAAAGAAAATGGCAATGTGTAGGAGGAGAGGGGAGGGCCTGAAACATCCTTTTAAAATCCCCTGATGAAGTAACAGTGGTGTGTATTATACTTCCTTCGAGTGTCTCCACGTTTTGACTGTGTGTTTACTTGGATGTTTCTGTTTAGTGGGGACCATCTGTGACAAATTAAGTGATCCAGTTCTGTGTGTGTGTGTGTGTGTGTCTTTTCTCCATGTTGCTGCAACAACTATTTAAACTCATGGGAGTGTTCTACGCACTCTTCTGTGTTTGGTTAAGCAACCAGTGTTCCGTCAGAGGCACAGTTTTTCTCCTTCTTCAAACTCTCATTTTTCTCTGTCTTATTTTTCTTTTGTTGCTATCTTTTTCTCTCTGCTACTCTTTTTTCCCTCCTTCTTCTTTCGCTCCACGTCTCCCTCCTTTTCCCCCTCAGACTGTGGCCTGTGGTGTGTTTGCTGCCTTGGCATCAGTTCTGAGTAGCCTGGGATCAATTAGGTCTAACTGAATATTTAATATGCCTGTATATGTAAAACAATCCGGCTGCTGCATTCACACACATATGTGCTGGCCGCCTGCCTGTGATGATTCCAGGCGGCGTAATTAATGGCAGTAATTAGAAAATTAATCTGTTCCCCAGATAGGCTCCATTTCATTTACAAGACAAAAAAAATTGTCTCATTGTTCCACAGGTGTTGGTGGGCATGTGTGTGTGTGTGTGTGTGTGTGTGTGTGTGTCTATACAGTGTTATGAAATAGTCCATAGCCAGCATAGTTCCCCTGAGGTCATGCCACTAGTTGGTACAGTACATGTGTGCCCAGTCATAAAACACTTTGTGTGCCCAAACAATCGTAGAACGCTTTGTGTGCTCAGTCATAAAACACCTTGTATTCCTAATCAGTCAAAGAACCCTTTGTGGGCTATCACATAGACACATTCTCTCTTTCCCTTTCCCTCTCTTTTTCTGTCTCTCTGTCTCTGCTCTCTTTTAAACACACACGTCACACCTCGCTCCCCTTCACTCTCTGCCGTGCACCTTTGTGGCTGTGCTTCATTCTGTTGCATTTGGCTGCTGGGCTATTGTCTTTCTCCTTACTAAAACCACAAGTTCCATTCAGGAAGTAATCCTGATTTGATTGGCTCACACTGTATCTAAACCTTCTCATTGTATCTGATTGCTAAACTCAAACATACTCTTTTTCCCCCCCGCCTTTGGGCTTAGCTACATTTCTTCTCCCCTGTCCTACTGCACAGACACGACTCCAAAACCTCACCAAAATAACTGGGGGCACAGCAGCAGGTTATGGGTCCTCTCAGTGTTTTTATCGGCCCTTCAAAAGTCCAGCTTTTCCAGACTTGATGATAACAAATGTATAAATCTGTTCCAGCGTTTTCCTAGTGGTAGTAAAATGTCAGCTATTTCCTGTGGCTTTCTCCTCTTGCGCTGGTACAACTTGGTGTTCTTGACAGGGCTCTGGATCGGAGTGAGGGGGGAGAGATGTTATTACGAATTCCCCCTACGTCTTAATACTCCCATGATCTTTAGCTCTGCATGCCGTGCCTTGAGCCAGTGGGTCATGAACTGGTATTTGTCTCATGAAGAGCTTGGCACCTACTCCGGCTAAACTAGCATTTTTTAACCCATTCGTCAGCTAATAATAATAATAATAATAATAACAATAATAATAGTAATAATAATATAGTGAAATGAAGCCTGGGTTAGATGTGCCGCGAAAGTTATCTATAATTCAGGGGTGTTACACTCATTTTTACCACAGGTCATGTGAGCATTATAATTTACCTTAGAGTGCCGCTATATTTCGATATGCGTGACCACAAACAGTTGGGTGACCTGCAGTTTTGTGTTGTGGACCATCACAATTACAATGTTAATGTATTCACCCTCATACTCAACTCATCTTCCTTTCCTGACGGTTTCATGAAATTATGTTAAGGTTGCATCTGGTCCCTGGGTCTTAAGTGTGACACCCTTGCTCTAATGCCTTGCCTCTGTGGGAATGTTGTATTGAAGCTACATTTAAGTCATTAATAACTGGTGGCTTAGAAATCATAAATAATGAACAACTTAATCAATTGAATAAAAGGCTGATTTAAATAAGCAAACCATTTAAAACTGTAGCTGAATTTCCCTATCTGCTTCTCTGCATTGCCTTTCATCGGAGTAGCAGGGCTCCTAAATGACCTTTATGAGGTCTACTTGTGCCAAAATGAATAAAACTATTAGTGGGGCCAATCTCTAGGGAAGTGGAAAATGTGTTCAGTGCTGGGTGTGTGAGGCCTGAGCGAGATATGGAGGAAGCAATCGAGCGCACTGCGGAAACCCTGCCACACAGGCTGGGCAGGCTAGCTTTTATCTACCTGTGTTCAGGACTGGTCGCTCCATTATAAAACCCCATGCCATCTGTAATCGCACAGGCCCAGTTGACACGGCAGACGGACATTGTCTGTCCTTGGTCGTGTAGAAGTTGGTAGTTGGGTTAGGGAGGAGTGCTGAAAGGCCAGTCATGAATAGTCAGTCATTGTGGTCTGCGGTGCACCCCATAGCACTATTATTGTAACTGTGTTGAGTGAGCTGGCAGACCGTTTGTTTACCTGTCTCGGAGGTTCTGTTTGTGCTATGGCATTAGAACCGAGGCTTATTATTTGATCTTGTGTGGTTTGCTGGGCACAACTGGGTGTTTTTGGCTGTTTTAGCAGGTCTAGTTTCAGTATTTGTAAAGTCTTAGGGACATCTACATGATGAGATGGTTAGATGGTTAGCTGTAATTTCAATGATGGATGAAGACACTCAAATAAACATGGCATAAAGGAGTAACATCCAAATACCTTCTCAGCATACAACAGTCACTTTGATCGGCCTTGACAAGTTTCAAGTACCTATTTGCACCCTTTACAGAAAACCTCAAAAAATAAGCATGGTAAAGGTTTAAAAAAAGAACCTCTCAAAGCCAGTAGGGGCAGGCTAGAAGACAGACCACTTGTACACTTTTTATGTCGCTTGTTAAATGAATGAGTCTGACCTGACCTGTTATCACGTCATGGCATGGTACACCAAAATGCCATCGCTCTCAGCAGGTCTGAAAGTGGTCAGGCGAAACAAGGAATGTTGTTCCTCTCAATTGTCCTGCTTTTGCTACTGCTGCTACCGTTTTTGCTGGTGCACCTCCGGTTGTCGTCGGGAATGGACTGGGAAAGGTTTCCTCCCTTCCCCTCCATGAGCTTCATTCTGGTATTTGTGGAATCTGCTTTGGAACAAACATGGCCCTTCCTGCCCAACCCTCATAAGGGGGCCACTGAAAGAGGAAGAGATGGGGACGCAAAACGGTGGAGGAGAAAGTCGGGACAGTGAAGTGTACTTCTGAGCCCTTCTCGCACACCCTTGTAATGCGCAGGACTGTGTTAACTGTACACAGAGGTTGTTTATTGACGTGTTTATTGAACCTGGCCAGGCATGTTCTTTCCATTGGTCCCCTTTCCATTTACTCCCCTGTAATTGCAGTCCTAGTAAAGCTGTGCAAGTTGTAATATAGCAGAGGGGTGATGCATAGTTTAGACTATGTTAATGTTTTATACAATGTGCCTAGGGCACTACTGAAACTAAACAAAGTAAATGAATGTAACAAAAAACAACAAAAAAAAAAAACCAGGAAAGTCTTCAGTTGGATGAAACTGTGTGTGTTAAATTAAAAAATGATGAATTTGCCGTCCTCAGTCTAGTTATTTTTACCACCATTTAAAGATGCATCTCGACTTGCCATAGTAAGTTGGCATTAAGTGAGTGGTGTTCAACTTCCTTCCCCGGCCCTCTTACGCCACCTGGTCTTTCACTCACGGGCAAAAAAGGTCACAATTAGAGGGGAAGTCTCCGAAGGAAAAGAGGGAGGAAAGCATGGTGGTGGTGGGAGATCAGCAGACGTGACGGATCAGTGCCCCCGTGGCGAAGGGCTCGTTAGAGCACAGATATTTCCTGCCAGGATGGACCTTTCAGCGGTGTCATGAGAAAATGCATGCCCCCCCCCCCCCACACACACACACACACACACACACACACACACACACGTGCAGCAGGCACACTGTAATCAGGCATGCACATCCTGCTTGAGTACCCAAACACACACACACACACACACACACACACACACACACACACATCCAGGTACTCTTTTTCCCAGTACTGCTCTACTTGGCTGCAACGGACTTGAGACCAGGCTCTTTGCTCAAACCTCACTTGGGGAACATAAGCATTTTAAGCTTTTCTTCATGTGTTATAAAGGCCAGCCCAAATGGGACAAAGCCTGTCTTTTAGACGTGGTCCCTGACTGCATCTGACCCCAGACCAGAGACCGGTGACTCTGTCCAGAGAGACTTTCCCTGAGGCAGCGCAGCTTTGCCTCAGCTTCCCTTCCCCCTCCATGCCTCACTAGGTTACATGTACCAGGGATTGATTCATTTTTTTCACTGCTAAATATAGACGGGATTGGAATCTGTCTTGCATGGCTGTGGGTGTGGAATCCTTGGGAATTAGACATGAGTGTTTCTGGAGTCACAGTGGATTAAGTGTTGAGTGGTCATCCCTAGGAAATCCTCTAGATCATCCCCCCCCCCCCCCCCCTTACGTGAGCCATAGGCAAAAAACCTTGGAGTGCTTATTGCTGCTCATATTAAGTTGGTGATTGACGGCATTCTTGACCCCTAGAAGACCAGCACTGTGCTTTTTCAGAGTCAAATCAAGGCCCATCCGCAGGACCTCTGGCCCCTAGGCAGCTCTCTAAGGTCAAGGGTTATATCTCAATGACGTCCCAGAGGATTTGAATGGGCATGTTTTACTAGATTTCCACCCAAATCTCATGCTTCTCTGCTTTTACGGCAGTACTGTATTCAGACAGTATTCAGACCGTGTATGCCACGTTAAACAAAGCACTGTGTTCTCTTTATAGAATTAATGCGGTGTAATTCTAACTGAAAATATCCCACTGGTAATGGTGGCAATTTGGACAGAGAATAATGGAATGGAATGCTTTATGTCTCCAGGCTGATTCTTTTCCATTTACTTCAGAGATGGAGGGTGGTGGGGTGGCAGCGTGAGTCGAGAGAGGCTCACTGATGGCTCATAGTTTATCGTTTCCGTCTGTGGCAGATTTCCCAGACCCAATTGGTGGGAATTGCGTGAAATACTGAATCATTCCAAACGTTGTGGTTGTTTTTTTTCCCCTGTCCTGTTAATGGTTGGGCTGTTGTAAATAGATATCTTGTGTCATGCGTGTTACAGTGAGCGTGCGTCATTGTTTTGCTCCCAGATCCTCACAATTGAAGAGGCTCTTAAAGTCAAGTTTAATCCTTGAGGGTCCGAAAGAACCCAGCTTGTGCAGTAGGGGAACTCTTGATCTGGAACAACGAGGGAGTGACGCGCGTGAGATGTGGTGGGATCACGGTCAGCTCACTCACTGCCACAGCCAACCCCTTGTGACACAGAAATAGAGAGCTCTCTTCATCTCGTCCAGAGGATGCTTCTGTCATCAGACAGGCCTGACTGTCTTCTAATCCCAGGGGGATTGTCATGTGGGCACAGACCACCCCTCAAGACTGTAAGCCCCTTTGGCCACCCACTATAACCAACCCAACACCCCCCTCCCCTATCCCCGCTTTTTCCGCAGCCAACGCAAGCATCTCCCTCTAACAAGCTGCATTTGTTTAATCTACCAGATGTTCCACAGGCCTTTCCGAGATCCCGTGCTGAGAAATAATCCGCATTTCTCTACAGAGCTGGATTAGACACCCCCGGGGTCTGTAAATGGGTGCAGGGCTTGGGCGTTAAGTGAATTGGTTTGAAATTGGGTAAACACAGGCTTTGTTGAGGGAACGCATGGCTGCCGCCACACCTCCTGCTCTACGTGGGTCCATCATGTTAGCACACATTTGAAGTGACTCGAGGAATCCGTGCTGCTGACTGCAAAGCTTTCTGCCCCAACAGGAGCTACAAAACCACTCCTGTGTGATTAAAGGTGTTAGTTAGGACTGTAAAAAGACGTTGGTTCATTTCTGGGACATGTGTCTGTTAGGCTGGATGAGCTAAATGATTAAGAAGAGGTATTTCTTTTTGCAAGCAGGCAAATGGTGGCCTGTCAACACTGCTTTAACTATCTGTTGATTCATTTAAAAAACCCTTGCCGTTATTGCCAAACCAGACATGTTGCATACTCAATGTTGAACTTGGATAGGAATCTCACTTTTTCCTGTCACATAGGTACCTGGAAAGAAACCTTGTTTATGGAGTCTAGTTTGAAAATATAATTATAAATATAGTTATATGTCAGGTTGTCAACAGTTTGCTGAGTATGTTAGGACTAAATGAATGTGTGGAAAAAAAGACTTTTTAAAAATGAGTACAAGTTTTTTTGAGACTGTTGCCTTTGTGGATTCCTTCTGCGCTGTTAACAGGTAAATCAACAATGACGTAACACATTAGACTGCATGTGAGACCAGAATGTTAACACTTTGGAATGTTAACACTCTGGAATGTTAACAGTTTTCAAGTTTGCTGCATCATCATATCAGCCTGTCCTGTGTACCCGTGAAGAAGAGGTTTTTATCCCCCGATTTAATTTATCTAACACAGAACTGTAAACAAATTCTCACCTCTTGTTTGCAACAGCACAGGGTGGTCCTAAGTTTACAAGGCTCTTGGTGTGAGGGCAGGAACATTATCAGATTAGCGCACTTTATTTAATTCTACCTTACACAGGCCTACTGAGACCTTTACTGAGAAAGAATGGAGGACAACACGTTTTCTCCCAGTATTCTCCCAGCCCTCACAGACTGGTCTTTTGGCGGTTAATTCATACCATGCTGGTTCCCTCTGCATTCCTGACTGAGTGATGTGACTTAGATCCTGCTAACTGTACAACTGACAAAACTGGTGCATTGCTGTCATGTCTGCATGTGCTAAAACTGGAAAGCATTCCTTGATTAGCATCTCTGCTCTCGTCCAATGTTCAGTTCCTAACTATGAACTCTAATGGGTAATGTCTGTTCTTGTACTGAGCATTGTCATTCGTATTTACTGAGGCTGTGTGTAGTACTGTTACATAAGTGCTTTTTGTTTATTGAAATAGACACCTAAATGGATAAATTATATGAGATTTTAGGGTTTCAGTATTCTTAACGTTATTGAACAATTAGGCTTGTTTGTTGTAAGTACCACAAGACACCAGACAATCCCATTATGCGCAAGATTAGAACAATTATTCATTAGGCTTGAATTTTATGTGAAAAAAACTGATCATCAATTATGCATTACCAACTGTATAAGATGGATACCAATTTGGGCAGCGTTGCTTCATGGTGTCCTGGCACTGTGTACCAGTATGTGTAACAAAAACTGCCAACTAAAACCATGAGTGAAAGCGGAGAGTCTGTTGGGGTATTGTTTCCCTTGTGGGTGTTTGTGGGTGCACCAGCTAAGACGTCTCCAGACCACTGGGCATATCTAATCAGGATAGGAATTCATCGCGGTTGGGCATCGGACTTTGGGACTGGATCTTTTTCTTTCTTTCTTTCTTTCTTTTTCTTTCTTTCTTTCTTTTTTCTTCCTTTCTTCCTTTCATTCTCTTTCTCTCCCTTTCTCTCTCTTTCTTTCTTCTTTGCCTGCACCATGTGGTTCTAAGGTCATGTACACCCTTCACTAGGGGTGCTAACAGGATTTCTTTTTTCAGTGTTGTTGCCATGGCAACAGGCGCAACGTTGGCTTCCGTTAGCGCTTTGCAGCTGAAGGGAGGCCCTCCATCGTCCTGTCTGCATGGCTCTCAATTATTTAATGAGACCTGCCGCAGGCTGGCTAAATTATGGAGGGGCTGGATAGCACACGCTGAAGGGTAGAGACAGACAGAGAGAGATAACGATAGACGGATAGAGAGACTGAGATAGAGGAAGAGAAGAAAGACAGTGATCGCCCTGACGTCTGTCCTCACTTGTACCATGGGAATGGGGTGGAACCTTCCTTAAGGCCTCTGACAGAAGCATTTGAACCCGTCTGTGTTGTGCGTTTGCCCTCCACCATGGCATGGTGTATTCTAAAGAATCACGTAGCCTGTCGGGCTAGTGCCGTCCTGTAGACATGGCGCAGGACGCAGCACATACATCTGACAGTCGGCAAAGACCACGTGCCTGTCTCTGTCCTTGAGTCATTGCTCTTGGTGGTGATCCTCCTCTCCTCATAAAAGGTTCCCCTTCAACATTCTGAACAAAAAGCCAAATCATGTTTGAAACACTCCCTTCCTTGAATGGCTTCACTCAAGTCTCAGCTAGAAGGAGATGGATGTCTGTTCTTTTGAAGACTGTGTTATGGTTCTTGTCTCCTCTGGTTTTATGTTAAGTACCAGTGATGTGTTTACATCCCTCTAGTGACTGAAGCCCTTCAGTGGGTTCCAGATGGACCCCTTGGGGGAGTAAAGTCACATGACCACTGGTGCTTAGAGCCTCTCTGTGCTGCCTGACAGGAAGCTGACCCATCTCCGTGACGACGGCCAACATATTCCCAGCCCCGGAGACTAGCAAAGAACATCCTTCCTGTTGCCTCGGAGATGACCAGTCACTCCCCACTGGTTTCCTTTGGGTCAGATGTACCTAAACACATACATCGCTGGTCATCTCACTGTGAGATCCAGAGTGGATTCTCACTGTGATTCACCATTCTCACCATCACTGTTTGTGTGGGGATCTGTTTGTGTGGCGTAAAGCTCACAAATCTGGTAGTGCTGGAAGTCAAATTAGCGTCATTACAGTTGGCGGGAACCCCTCTGTTGTGGTCTGAACTGGGTTAAATGGAAACGGGCCACTGAGCTCTCACTCATGGTGGGGTAACATCTCCACACCGTGACCTTATATTTCACAGAGCTGCGTCATAATAGATGTTTTCCTCCGAAGACTTGGGTGATTTTCTGGGTGTAATGGAAGTATCCAGAATATAAGATTTCCGTAGCACTGCCTATAATTACAACCAGCTGAGTATTTTTTCCTTCTCTCTCTTTCTTTCTTTCCTGTCTTTTTTTCTTTTTTTCTTTCTTCCTTTCTGTAAATAAATATGTTGCTAATGGTAATTTTAGGCTCAAGGGAGCATACTCTTAATGGGTGAACGAAAGAGGAGAGAGAGAGACAGAGAGAGAGAGAAAGAAAGAGAGAGCCTCTCACACTCACTCGGGAGCTGGCCGGCCCAGGTCCAGCAGGCCCCCGGTGTAAATGAGCCGGCCCAGTGTTTGTTTGGTGACACACATGCGGAGGATGCGGCGGCCCGACGCTGAAATCGGAGCGCGCTGCTGGGGATCGGGATGCTGTTTACTCCACGGGCGGATATTGCAGTGGTGGCCGAGTAGACGAGCATGGGGGAGGGAGAGTAGCTTGTGCGTTTAAGAGAGAGAGAGAGAGAGTGTGTGTGTGTGTATGTGAGTGGTGTGGTTGTACTAGCCAGCCCAGGCTAATCAATTCAGTGTGGTAGATACTGTTCTGTCAGGCTCCACTGCTCCAGTGTTCAGCTGACATGCTTGCCATTGGGTAATCCACTCTTTAGCAGGGAAGTTAGCCTAGCGGCTAAAGTCATGAGGCCACTCGGCTCCGCAGTGGCAGGCTGGCAGCTTTATCAGGGCAGAGAAGATTGCAGCAGAAGTAAAGGGAGGTAGGGAAGAAGGGAGGTAGGGAAGAATGGATGGAAAGAGGGAGAGAGGGAGGGAGGGAGGATTGGGTACTGCATTGTGCTGAGCTGTCCCTGTGCTGCAGTGTCTCACCAGCACCTCACCTCAACCTCTGAGCAGCCTGCACCACTACCACTGCATCACCTCAGCCTCTAATGCCTCTCTCTCTCTCTCTCTCTCTCTCTCTCTCTCTCTCTCTCTACCTATTTCTCCCATTTTAGTATTTGTCCTCTTTGGTCTGTCTCTCCCCCACACTCTTGCCATGCATGTCTTTTCCCTTTTTTATATTTCTCACTCTCTGTCCTCCTCTCTTTTTTTCTCAGTTTATGCTTATCTTCACTCTGTCTTTTTCTTTCCCTCTCTCTCTCTCTCTCTCTCTCTCTCTCTCTTTCTTTCCCTGCCCCTCCACCCTCTTGCTAGGCTGTCTTGTCTTTTCTTTTTTATCTTTCTTACTCTGTCTCTTTCCCTCGCTCACTTCTCCTCACCTTATTTTCTCTGTGTCAGTCTCTCTCTCTTTCTATCTCCCTCCCCCCTCTCTGCAGTAGTGCTCCTCGCAGTAGTTCTACTGCAGGTTGGCACATGACGAAGCACTAACTCTGAGCTGCCCCTCTAAGTGCCAACTCTCCAGGCTCAGCAGCGAAAAAACGCCAGTGCGTATTCGCACTCCCTCAACACCCTCCTTCCGCACCCGCCCCACCCTCACTCTCCATGCTGCCCCTCACCCCCTCTGCCAGATGGCCCTCTGCTCTGTACAGGAGCGAGACGGTTGCGGCCCCGACAACAAAAAAAAGGCTCTGCGAAGGGCCGAGCCTTCAGTCTGGTGTGTGGACTTGTGCTATCACACCACCAGGGCGCCAGACTGTATCTTCTGCCGCCTATGAAAGCGTGGGAGGGAACAGACACAGACAGAGAAAACACCCTTTCTGTGGCCCGTGGACCATAACTACGGACTGTAGAACGCATGCAGGAGGAGGGAAATTGAGAGACGTGAATTGTTGTTGTTGTTGTTGTGATTTGTTAGATTGTCGCTGCTTTGCTTTAGAGACACAAAGGGTCCTCCCAGTCCTCCCCATACACTGGTGACTCATAGCCTTGCTGTGGCAGGGAGGCCTTTGTTTTGTGGATGATTGGATTGCAGACAATGATGGACTGGTAATGTTTATATCCACTGGTCCATGAAACGTTTCAGTTTTTACACTTCAGTTCTGTGTGTGTGTGTGTGTGTGTGTGTGTGTGTGTGTGTGTGTGTGTGCGTGTGTGTGTGTGTGTGTGTGTGTGTGTGTGCGTGTGCTGCAGGCATGCTTGCTGTTGCATGTGCATTTCCAAACTCTGTGCATTCTTTCTGGTGCTCACTCCCGCAGTACAGATGGGGGTCAGAACAAAGTCCATTCAGGTTCTCTGTGATCCCTGTCTGCAGCTGTGTTTGTGTCTGTGAGAATGAGAGTGTGTGTGCGTGTGTGTGTGTGTGTGTGTGTGTGTGTGTAAATGAGTGTCTCGTGTGTGTGTTTGTGTGTGTGTGTGTATTTGGTGTGTGTATTTGAGGTGTGTGTGAACTGGGTGTTGTGTCTTACTATGAGATGTTTGTGTGTGTGTGTGTGTGTGTGTGTGTTTGCTTGTGTGTTCAAATGCCGTCACCGTCCACTTAATTTCCTCTGGTGGTCTCAGCACAATATAGCCCAGCAAAGCTAAACATGGGGGGGTGCTCCAACACTAATTGCTCTTGAGTAGACTACATGTAGCTATATATAGCCTGTGCAGTCATAACATCACCTGCCTCAAAGACAGACGGGCCGATAAACATCATCATCTCGGCGAGGCAAAGACAGGCATTTGGGGAGCACTGGGAGAGGATGGGGCTGAACATTACCCCATGGTCCTAAAGCCCACCCACCACACCTCCTGCACGCCCCTCGGCTCTGTGTATCTGTGTATGCAAGCGGGTGTGGAGTCAATAGCTCATCCCACGTCCAGACGGGGTGCACAGAGAGGGTCTTGTTTGTGGGTTGGAGCCGGTGGGCTCAGAGCGATCAACTGACAACCATGTGCGGCTCGCTGTTACGGTCACTGTTGCCTCGGCCCCTCCTGATGGGCCTGGGCCAGTTTCTCTACGCAGCCACATACACACACACACATACACACAATCACACACACACACACACATACACACACACATACACACACACACACACACACACACACACACACACACACACACACACACACACACACACACACACACACACACACACACACACACACACACACACACACA
>JAGFZM010000159.1:407947-421796 GCA_017657215.1 Limnothrissa miodon | reverse complement strand
GTGGCAGGCAGACTTGTTGGCAGAGTGGCGATAAGCCTGTTCCGGGCCAGCCCTGCGTGGAGCAATGGTGGACGGGCCTTTGAAGGAATCCCCAGGAGTCCCGTCTGGCTTTGATCTGCCCAACGGCTCCTGGCTCCCCCCCCCCGCCAGTCACCACTCATGTGGGCTGGAGGCAGTCCTGAACAGTCACGCTCAACCAGTGAGAATGGCCTTGGACTGTGTGTGTGTGTGTGTGTGTGTGTGTGTGTGTGTGTGTGTTGTTGAGAATATACAGGCAGCGTGTCTCTGTAAAGGTGAATTCATGCCTCATGAGTTTGCAAACTTCTAGTGGTGAGTCAGGGGTTTCTTCCATTGTTTATGTGCTTCGAGGCCACACTGTGGACTGCTGGCTTACTACTGACACATCGGGATGAATCAGTTTGCACTTGTAGACTTGTGCTAACACAATTATCTTTTATGGTGTTGCAATTGCTTGTGCTAATACTTAGTCTGTCTTTGTGTGTGTGTGTGTGTGTGTGTTTGTCTGTGTGTGTCTGTGTATTAGCCTGTGTGTGTGTGTATGTGTGTGTGTGTGACACACATCGGTCAGTGTGGGCGGTATCCAAGCTCAGTGGGCACAGAGCGTTGCGTTGTGTTGTTGCCCGGCACCACCCAGCAGGACGGGGATTCCAGTGATTTTACGGCAGTAAAATGGCTTCTGACTCCAATTATTGACTTAGCAATAGCCACACACACACACCTTCATTATACACGCGGCAGCACACCTTTCCTTTTGTCACTTGACGGCATACAGTACGTCTCTGGCGACCCACAGTTGTCCTCTGCAACCCTCCACCACTGTAAGCTAAGCAGTGCATTGGTTGTAATGCAGCTATGCAAGGGGGAAGCAGACATGGACTGGGGGGAAAATACTTGACTCAGATGTTTGTTTTTTTTGTAGTTCTGTGTGTGTGTGTGTGTGTGTGTGTGTGTGTGAGTTTTTGGTAGAGGGCTGCACAAATTGCATTTGCACATATTAGACTAAAGTGTGTGTGTGTGTGTGTGTGTGAGAGAGAGAGAGAGAGAGAGTGTGTTGGGTTTGCAGCTGAGTACAACCCCACCACCCTCCACCCCCCATCCCCGGCCCCTGCTCTCCCAGCTGCATATTCTTCCCATTATCTGCAGGCTGCTGGGCTCATAGCTGACATTCCTGGCCGCTCCGAACGCCGGGCCCGCAGCGTCAGCTCTCCCACGCCAGCTCTCTGCAGCACTGCAGTAGGCCGCTCAGACAACCAGGCCCTGGGGATCAGCGAACAAGCAGGGATCAGAGTACATGCTGCCACTCTCAAACACACACACACATGCAAAGACACACACACACACACACACACACACACACACATACAGACTCAAATATACACACATACCAGCATACACATGCAAAGACACACACACACACACACACACACACACATACACACAAACATACACAAACATTCACGAGTTTTACCACACATACGGGCATACACACTTATGCCTTTTCACCACAAGCATTCATACCAGAGTGGTCTGTTTTTCTTTAATCTTTCCTTTTTAACATATACTCATTCTGTTTGTATCTGACTGACTGTATTACACACACACACACACACACACACACACACACACACCAGCCGCTCATATTCATGCCAAGGCATTGGGCCCTCCCTGTCTTGCACCACACCCTACAGGCCACTAGAAAGCCCCCCGGGGGTACGTCTGCCCGGCTAGAGGCAGCAGGGAAGCCTGTCGCTGCTGCTCATGTTTCTGCTAGCGCTGCCGCTAACCAACCACCCACCTACCCACCTACTAGTGGAACCGCCTCAGCATGCCCGTGGCTCATTCCTCACAGTACTGCTGCCTCACCACGACCTCCTCGCACATGACTTTGATTAGCCTCGGCCCTCCCTGGGAAATGACAGTTGTTTTGAAGGGTAAACAAGCAGTCCATTGTGGAAGGCTGCCGTTACGTCACACCACTGCGCCCAGTCAACCTGCACCCATGGTAAATCCTGTGGCGCCCTCTTGTGGTGGAGCATGGGAAGTGTAAGCCCTGTGGATTTAGTGAAGCAGGAAGTGAGGCCCTCTGGTGGCTAAGAGTAGTACCAACAGCTCTGGCTGCAACGCTTCCTCCTTTTTATCTTGGTTTCTTTGTAGCCGGAATCTCTTTGCCCGGGCTTTTGTGGTTGAGGAAGTTGAGTTGGCAGCGTTGGATCATAATGTTTTATTTCCGAGCCTAAACATAAGTAGGCTATGTGTGTGTCTGTTCATCATTAATCTGAGTAGAGAACCACATGAGACACAACTCAGGCTATTAATCCACCAAGGAAACTGATGAGGTTTTGTGGATTCCATTTAAAACTGCACCTAATGAAAGCATTTTTTCACTTTTTATGAGGACACTGTAGTCTTTGGCCTCAAACATTTAATGAAGTGCCTCTTTTTAAGATTGTAATTGTTTAGTATAGACCTCCAAATGTTTTTTGTGACAGTCGTGAATGAAAAACTGGCTGTTGAATCATTTCTTACTCTGAACATTTACCATATGTACACCACACTAGATCTCATTGTGCTTGAAAGTTTTATGTACAACCATCAGCATTTCAGCAAGCTCTTGTTTTTTTTTTAATGTTTTTATTTCTTTGTACGAGGGTAGCACAGAAGGAAGCACTCAGTTCACCCAAATGACTCTTTCAATGGCTACTTTGTCTTCATGCATGCCAGTTCTCTGAGGCTTAAATGCTATGTGGTCTTTATTTGGACCTGCCCTGAATGGTCTCTGGACTCCCCTTGCTTTCTGACATTTTGTGCCTCTGAGTGCACTGGAAAGTGCTGCTGTAGTTAAAAGTGGGAAGAGTTGAAAGTGGGAAGAGTGTGAATTACCAGCTTTTAGTCTGGGTGGAATGCTGCCGACATGGAAAATTCATACATAGTTTCACACACACACACACACACACTCACACACACACACACACACACACATAGACACACACAGTCACTTTCTCTCTCACACACAGACACATACAGGGAAGTGCTAAAGTTAGCGTCATTTCCTTAGCCCCATCACAGCCCACTTCTGTTTTCCTGCTCTGTGTCTGCCTGCCACTCCTAACGACACAGACCTCAGACCTGTGCAGAAGATCAGAGGCAGCTCACCAGCAGCAGCAGCAGCGACATCTAAACACGTTAGCATACACCGCTAACCCAGCAGTCCGAAACCCGCTGAATCAGACCCACACATGTTTGCACATCTGGATCAAACTCACAGCCCGGCAGACTCTCACAGGACAGATGTAAGACTTTTTTTATTTTCTTTTTTTTTTTTGTCTTTCTTTACTCCGGCAGTACCTCTCATTCGTTTTGCGTTCCCTACAGTCTCTTTTTCTTTCTGTCTGTCTTCTGTGGTATCTTCTCTCGTGTACGGCTGCTGGTGCAGCTCTTTTCTTTAGAATCGTTTTCTCAACCTCTCCTAACCCCCGAGCCCAGTGTCTACTCACCCACACCCGCTCTTAAACTTACACAGCGACACATGCAGACACACACTCACACACACACACACACACACACACACACACAAACATACACACATACTCACACACTGCGCAAACAGTGACGGTTGGGCACTGACCGGCATCCGCTTCAGAGACAGCTGGGGAGAAGTAGTTACTGTGGGTGACTGAGAGGAGAAGTGAGGGGGGACACTACACTGGCTAACTGACTGACTGAGGAGCTGGCTGGCCTCCTGTGCTCAATTCTTTGGGGTTGGGGTGGAGGGGACCCAGGGTGCTGGTGGTTGCTGTGGTGAGTGGTGCTGGGGAATTATTTTTAGACCCTCTGACACCCCTTTACTCCCCCCCCCCCCCCCCCCCCCCCCTCCCCCCCCCCTTCTCTCTCCCCCGCGGTCCCCCCCCCCCCCCCCCCTCTATTTCCCTGTTCCCTGTGCAGCGTCAGGAATAGAGGAACCCCCCCAACCCCCCACCCCTCCTGCTTTTCGGCCTATCAGTGTGTCTTTACGGGCGTGCGACAGGAGGTGCATGTGACGTGGAAGCTCGCAGACAGACACTCTGGGATCTCGCCCTCACTCACCACAGCAGGCTTTCATTCCTTTTTACCGTTTTCTGTTCTGGACTCCGTGCTAGCTGCTGTACCGTGTTGTATCTTGGTGAATGCACATTAATTGTGGATAGGTGAACTCCAACTCAAAGGACGACCCCCACACACACAACACTGTTTGTGGAGAACCTGAGGTAAGGGGGCAGCCCGTCTGCCCTACTCCCCCAGCCAAGGTGTGAGGGCCCTGGGGGAGCCACTTGGTAGGAAGGGCTGTAGCAAAGTTAGCATAGCATAGCTAACACTACTTCCACAGTCAGGGCCCAGAGCCTTGGGCACTATTTTTAGGACTGGCAGAGTGTTTCAACACTCATGGTGGTCCTGTTCTCTCTGACTGCTTTTTTTTTCTTTAGGAATGAATGTTATTGGCTAAAGTATCGACTATTGTGTCCTTTTTTGATCAGTTTGGGTACACTAAAATTGTACTATGTTGTTGAGCACAGTTTGTTGAACCTCATGCGTGTGGAGCTCAAATGTTTGAGGTTTGAGACTGAATGGCATTGCTTAGACAGTCTGAGCCATGAAAACTATTTCCATTAGCACTGCAAAAGTTGTTGCCACAAATGCCCAAACATTTCTCTCTCTTCTCCGTAGCAATTTAGATGTGCCTATTTATATAATGCGAAACCATCTACAGTCTACATGAACTAGACATGTTTGATCTGAGGTTGCTGAGAAAACATAATTACTTTCACTCTCTGAGATTAATTGAATTTGTTGAAGATGCTGGTTGTCTCGAGTTTGCTGTGGGAGACTCGTAGTTGTCAGACTTTGTTCACAAAGTGTAGGAGCGAAAAAATACAGTGTTTATTAACAATGTTGTTTTTGTTAGAATGTACTGAAGCAGATTTCTGACCATTCTAACTATATATCTCAACAGTTCATGTGCGTCTTTCTGTAACTCATTTTTCTAGCTTTAAGAGTTACAGTAAAACTATGTAAAAGTGAATCCCTATCTTTAGTATTTGTTAGTGAGACTTTTAATCAGTAGGAGATTAATGATGATTCAGCGGCCCTTCATGTCTTATCTCTTCCACCGATGGTTAATTTTTTTCTAATCTCCCTACTGTTCACTGATATGGAGAGCGTTTGTGCGGTGTCTTGTCTTCTTGTGTAGCCTGCTCTTTCACTGCCAGCGGGCTCTTTCCAGACAGCTGGCCCAACATACAAGTGTGGAGATGTTGGTGCCCTTAACACTTAACCACCCCTCCTCCACCTTCTCCTCACTGCCTCATGCTGTTGGAGAGAGTTGGAGTAGTTAAATTTCATCCCTTGGAAAAGCAACAGGTTCTTTCCTCTTGACACATTATTTATTATACTCGTCTGAGTGCATGTATGCTTGAGATTAGTGCTAGCCATGCCAACATTTGCTTTTTATTTTTTTGTTATTATTATTCATACACAGGTCAAAGATGAAACGCAGCATTTAAGTGTATAGTAAATATAGTTAATACACTAAACGTCTACCCAAACAATGTACATAATGTCAATTTGCAGAAA
The DNA here is from genome assembly GCA_017657215.1 of Limnothrissa miodon. Taxonomy (NCBI): domain Eukaryota; kingdom Metazoa; phylum Chordata; class Actinopteri; order Clupeiformes; family Clupeidae; genus Limnothrissa; species Limnothrissa miodon. Next base: position 416,168 of record JAGFZM010000159.1, on the reverse strand, counting down.
TTGAAACACTAATTAATTTAAAATGAATGCATTGCTTCGGCATGATTGTATCAGCTTTACAGCATGGTATACATGGTGTATAACAGCTTTTTAAAAAAATATATTAATGATAATAAAGAAGTCTGTTAGGGTGTAAGGGTCATTATTACTGAATAACAACCAAACACCGGCAGCGATGTGTGTACATGTGACATTACAAGATGATCCACATGAACCCTGTTCCACACAAGCATTATCAGTGTGTGTCCATTGTGTGCATTATTTGATAAAAAATGTGCGCATCAAAGTACAAAACTGGATGTCAAATAGTATGACTTAGAAAATGTGCTATCAACTTTTTTAACCATCAATTGTAATGAAGCTTGTATACTTCTTTGATCTGAGATTGGTGGTACAGTGGCTATGGTTTAACACACTGGTGCCTAAAGGTGGTGAAGTGGAAATTTGTGTCATCCAGTATCACACAAAAATCATTCAGTGAAGCAGATTTTTCATCTATTGCTCTCAATGACAATGACTAGTCACTAGCTTTTTAAAATTTTTTAACATTCTTAAATATCAAAATCTCACTATCAAACTCTACTCTCCCTTATCAGTCAGAATTTACACCTTATACTTTTGGGTGCCCTAAACACCCCATTCACAAACTACATGTTCATTGGTGTATTCTGTAGGATGTTATATTCTGATAACTGGGCTAGATGTTTTGTTGGTGCGTAGACACTATTCCACTGGTGCTTACTGTATGTGGGCTGTCCCTCATTGCACCCAGGTGACCGCTTTTAGAAAGAAAAAAAAAAGCCCAGCATTCAGTATCATAGCCAAGTGTCCATAGATAAGTACAGACCCTTTATTTAGCTGCCGGCCCCATGAGGAAAGACTGCTGCCTGCCCACAGAAGCCATCTGCCCCGTGCCTCATGAAACCGCTGGGGAGTGAGGGGCCAAAAACAGTCACTGGTACAAGTCAGAGCATACATATAGAGGAGTAAGTGCAGCGTTATCAGCTAGCCGTCGTAAACAGTGTCACTAGCGCACTTCGTTATTCCTCAAGCATTCTGTTCTATAGGTTCTTAAGTCTTTTTAAGCTCTGTAATGTTTATTAGTAACATTCTCCTTAAAATAATTTAACCAGTGAGACAGTGATTGTCAACACTGTTACGTGACTGTGTTTGCACTCTATATGAACTGTCCATGTTTACGAGGTAACTGATTTAATCATTCAGTCAATAGTATCTCATAAAACTGTCTGTAAGTGATCGTGGGGTGACAAGCATTAGCTGAAACATGAGTTTGATACAAGTGTGTGATAGGGATAGCACACTTAAAATGCTTTCCTCATATACGTCCTTTTTATAGTCTTCGTTGTGTTTTGATTGATGACACGTTGACTCGCTACCCACCACAACCACGGAAGTTGCCGACTGCCCAACTGCCCACTGTGGATACGTGATATCTTCCCTTTAAACTAAAACCTTTATGGTGTAGAACAATACACGGGAACTATTTAGGGGAAGAGCAAATTTGATACTGGAATCCAAAAAGTTAAATATTGCCTCAGATAGAGGAGTAGGGAACCTTCAAAAATGCATGCACTTAACATTGAGATAAGAAAAAAGACAAGAAAAAGCTGTGTATGTGAACGAATAGATTTTAAAATGACAGGGTAAACATTAAAATGTTTAGAAGTTTAGTAACTATTCTATTGTGTAGGATCTACTTCTTGCACAACGAATACTTCAAAAAGTTTAATAGTTTAGTCACTATTCTATTATGTAGAAACTACTTCTGACGCAACTAATAATTTATCTCGGAATCACAGCGCTGTTTGGCTATGTTTGTCTGCAGTATTACAAGGGTTACTGCTGTTCTGAAGATTCGAGCAGTGCTGAAGACCAACTGCCAACGTGCCACCGGCTTGCCGGCCTGTCGTCCGTCCATCTTACCGTGCCCCGTCTGACCCTTTCCCTGGCCTAGTGCCATCCTTGTCCACCCGGCTCGGCCCATGACCGTCAACCGACCGACATGGCGTTCTCGTCTCGCTTTTCGTTCTGGGAGCAGAAGGAAAGTGCTGGTTAATTGCTTGCATGTTGCCACACTGTGTGGGGGTGTAAGATTCTCGGAACAGAGTTTTGCATGCATAGTGCAAAGTCTGTGTCTCAGAAAGACAGCCTGCAGTATACCAGTCAGTTGCACTTTGTACATGCATTCACTACTTTGGTTTAGTCACTAATGCATGTGTGTGCGTGTGTGTGTGTGTGTGTGTATGTTGTGGAAAGAGGGGGTAGTTTATCTCACTGCACAAGTATGTACAGTGTGAGTTCCCTCTCTACCATTGCCAGTGGCTATTCTAGTGGAGATACTAACTTTTACACTTTGACAGACTGACACACGCTTGACCACTCAACCAAATGATCCCATCACTCAAATATCACAAATGGTAAAGTTTAATTATAGAGCTAAAGCTATATAAGGCCACTGTATAGTTCCCACAATACAGTTTGCTACTGACATTTGGTGCATTTGCTAGGCATAACCTAGTTAGCAACTATGGTTTTGGGAAATGGACCAGTGTCAAGTGTGTCTGTCAAATGGTTGCATCTCTGAGTTTGTTGATTTTTGTTGCGTCCTTAACATTCAACTACAAAAAAATAAACAGATCAGTTGACCTCACAGCATGAAACATGCATGAATTCGGTGTGTGCAGAAACACCAATTCTCGTGCAGACATTTGACTCTCCCCTTTTCCACATCAATAGGTCAAAGAGGAGACCAAGCCATTGCCCAAGGGCTCAAAAGACAGTGTAAGTGTTTGTGTGGGACTTCTGTGGGATGGGTACTGAATAAATACAGAGAATTCTGTAGCCTGCTAGATATTTTTAGGGTATTTTAAATTCAGGTATTCAGGTTTTCTGAGACTTACAGAAACTTATAAACAAAATATTATTTTCCTATATTCTGTAGATTTAGCAGTGCTATTTCGATTGTGACTCTTTAATTCCAAAGGCTGGTTTTAGTATTGGCTTTATGCTGTAATCTCTTCCTGAGTAATGATTATTACTGTGTTACCCACTACATAGATCTCGGTGTCTGATATGCTCGCCCCTACCACCCAGCTGTCACTAGACGGGCCACAGAGATAGACCTACAAGCTGTCTGCCAGTGGGAACTGTGTCACAGTCGGGCCAGTGCTCAACCCTTTGGCAGCGGACAGCTGAAGGGCAGGCTGTGAAGCCGGTCCTTTAAGCCCTCATTGTAAAGTTGGCGGGTACAGCTCGGAGTGCCTGGCATTGTCCCAGACAGGAGATGTTCAATTACCGTCCTCCTCTATCTCAGCGCGAGAGCACAGGGAATGTTAATCTTTTGGATCCGCCATGAGATTTACAATTGAGGCGATCTGATGAGGTCAGGTGGAGTGGGGGACAGTGTCGCTTAAGTGCTATTTAAGGTTGCATGTTAGCTGTAATGAGACTGTTGTTATTGGGGTAAAGTAATGGAAGGTGTGTGTTACTTAGCATGATGGCATTCTTGATGGGTAGCTAACTGAATGTTCACTCAGAATAGGCCGACACCGACCGGCTAATAGCAGGAATCAAGGTAGTTTATTGCCAAAAACATACATTTTACGGTTGTAAAAAAATTCAGAAAATTTTGTATGTTGTCAGTCTTTTGTGCATAAAAAGACAGTGGATTGGGGTTTGGGCAGATTCTGCTTTTGAAGCCTAGTAGTAGAATTACTAGAGGTGGGTGACTGGCTCCTTTATTGCAAACACTTTCTGTGATCTCCCGCCTATGCAAGGTAACGGAGTAAGCTGGCACATTTAGAGAGCATGTCATCACTTTTTGTTAGGTTCATATTATATTTCATTTAACTTGCAAACTACTGCAGCTGTAGAGGCATGGGATCTTATTTACAGCCTGCAGTGCAGTGCAGTCTTGTTGCACTGTCGGGGGAGCTGAGCGTTGAAATGACATGTCCTGGTGTGACAGAGGTCAGAGAGTTGCCCTTACTCTGTGATTTGTGCTCCAGGCTCAAGTGGACTCGGTATTGCGTTAAGCGGACCTGGCTAGCCAGGCGAGCCAAGCTGAGGCCGGCCTGTCTCACGCCCACTGGCACCTCTGCTATCTCTCAACACACTGTGTTATTTCAGCGCAGAAAGTGGAGTGGAGGAGGGGAAAGCATGTGCCCCCGTAACGCCCCTCTTTTTAGTCATATTTAGGTCAAGCTTAGTGCGAATGGTAGTGTTATTGAAGGCCTGGAGACTTATGTGTCCCGTGCCATGTCTCTCCACAGCCATTTGTCTGCCAAGGCTCTTTGCTTGTGTGTATCTTTTAAAGGTGTTCAATGCTTTCACTTTGTATTTGGCCAAGTGCTATTAGTTTTCTCAATTCCTCCATCGATCCTTGCCTCAGAAATCTGTGATCTCTTTAAGTCCATCACATTGTAAGGAGAGTTAAATCCTCATGTTACCTATCGATGCGCTCAATTTGCCTCCAGTGAAGGCTAAGCTAATGACTGAAGCCCTGTGGTTTAATAATGCATGAAACAGACCGAATCAGACACATACAAGCTCCCTGTATACCCAATCAGGCTTATCGGAACTGTGTGAAAGTGAGGGAGTGCAGAACTAGCGTGTCTGTGTGTCTCAGGGGCACTTAATGCCACCCGCTGCCACCTGCTCACGATTTCAGGGAACTCCATGTGTCAGAAGCATTGCTGATGCAGAGACATGTGCTGATTGGCAGTTGCTGTAATGTATTTTCACGGTTGTCAGGCAGACAACCGCGTCTTAGACAGGCTGCCGTAATGATTTTTCTCCCTTCAACTCTACACCTTTGTCTTCACTCTTGGTTCCACTGATGAGTTTGCCTTGTTTTTGCTCCTTCTCTATGTTGAGCAGTCTGATAGTGATGGCAGTCTGAGCAGTCGCACCCACTCGGTGCCCAGTCTAGAGCCTGGCAGAGGGCTACTGCGTGCCAAGAGTCCCCCACCTGTACAGGATGCCCCCAGCCAGACACAGGCGCAGACACAGGGGAGGGAACGAATGAGGAGCCCCTCGCCCGATAGGCCGAAACCCATGTCACTCAAGAGCACCGAACCACCCAAAATGCCTGAGCGCTTTCGGAATCCTGAGTCAGCCAGAGTATCCACAGGCTCCGTACCAGTGCTCAATGGGGACAGCAAGGCCAACGGAGCAATTAATGGAACTGCCAAACCAGTCAGTGCCAGCCAGCCAGAACTTACGGAGGACCAGGGCTTGACCCGCAAGAAGGTTGTAAAGGTGGTTCGACGGGTGGTACGGAAGGTGCTGCCACAAGAGGACGACAGTTCAAGCACTCCATCTGCTGCTGCTCAGTCAGTAAACAAACCCGTGGCCGAACCAGTGAAAACGGCCGAGCTGCCCAAGCCTGCCGCCGAAGCTCGAAAACCCACAGACCAGTCAGCATCAGTGCCCAAAGTGGTCAAACCACCCATCTTCTCCTTCAAACATGACACCATCAAACAGGAGGAGAAGGACGATATTTCTTCAGGGTTAGCCACCCTAATGGGACGCGGCCGACTCAGGGATCATCGTCCACGAATTCGCAAAGAGGAGCCCCCTGAAAAGGAGGAGGAGAAGCCAACAGAAAAAGAAAGCCCGAAAGCAGCTCAGGAGAAAGTCGCACCAAAGACAGCAGGTAATGTGGTAAAACAAGAAGAGAAGCCTGCCCAAGTGTCTGAAGCAACTGCAGACACTACCACTAACACTTCGATAAAGCCCGCTGTCTCCACCATCTCTGGATTTATTCCTGCACCCAAACCCTACTCCATGGGTCCCCCACCGGGATTTATTCCTGCCCCCAGACCTCCCAACATTGGCCCGTCGATTGTGCCTGCTACCAGACCTACAACCCCACCTACAGGGTTAGTTACAGCCTCCAAATCCTCTTCCACGACTACCACAACTACAACTACAGCACCGGCTGCATCTAAGCCTACACCTTCAGCGTCTGTCTCTGCGTCTAAACCCTCTGGTGTTGCTCCGACTAAAGTCACAGCTGCCCCGCCGGCACCCACGTTGTCTGTACCGGCTCCTAAACTTGCCCCTACTGCGACAGGGACGCCAACTGGGTCTGCTTCCAAACTCAATCCTACTGCTGCTGCTACTGCTGCTGCTCCAGGCTCAGCTGGATCCCTGTCAGCCTGCAAACCCACTACGACCAGTACCGCCACCACCGCAACCACCGCCCCATCATTAGGCAGCTCAGCAATTACTTCTCGACCAGCACCCCCGGCTGGTTTTGTTCCAGCGGCCAAACCAAGCCCCTTGGCCCCACCGGCTGGATTCATCCCTGCCCTCAAACTGCCCACTGTGAAGCAACCAGAGGTACCGCTTTCCTCGCACGCATGGGCTGAAAAACTCTCACTCTGTGTGGTACCTGGACAGAAATCAATAAATTAACCTGTGTGTGTCCTGTGTGTGTGTAATCAGTAGTGCTAACCTCACTTACTTCACAGAAACCTGCGTGTGTGTTTGTGTGTGTGTGTGTGTGTGTGTGTGTTTGTGTTTTTTGTGAGAAGCTATCTTTAGAACTTTTGCTATTGCTGTGACTGTTTTCCACTCAGGAATGCATTAATTGTTGGGAGAAAACTCTCTGTGGTCACCAGTTCTCTTTTAACACTCACACACACACACACACACACACAGATACGCATGCGCACACACACACACACACACACACACACTCAGATATGCGCACATACACACACACACACACAGATACGCATGCACACACACACACACACACACGCACACACACACACATACACACACACACACACACACTGCTTTTGCCTCTGGGCTTTGTTTGTTGCAGTGCTGCTCCAAGACCCTGTCTCTTGGCTCCTGCTGGAGTCATCTGTCTGGTCACACACAGATGTCCCCCTTCCATCTCTCCCGGGGTCCTCAAGGGGGTTCCTCTGTGATAGCATAGCCAGTCTAAATGAGCCCGGCATCCCGTTTAGCACGCAGCCTGGGGACCACCTTCCCGCACACGGTCTGTTGTTGTTGTGGATGTTGTAAGGGAGATTGGAAGAGAGAGAGAAAGAGAGAGAGAGAGAGACTGTGTGTGTGTGTGTGTGTTTGATTTTGGATGGAAGGGGGAGCAAAAGGGGATGTGGTTTCCTTGGAGACTTGTGGGGCCAATTACTGATAGCCACCTTGTCTCCCGAGTAAGACTTGTGTAAAATTGCCCGGCTTTGGCTGAGAGCAGCGCGCAGCCTAATGAATGGCAGATGCAACTTGATGCAGCAGTTTCTGTTAGTACCACAGCAAGTTTTGTTCTCCCTAGCCGCCATTCCTCTTGGGTGCCACATTCACTGGCTTTCACTGAAGTGTATTAAAAGCTGACCACATTAGCCACAAAAGCGAGTGCCATTGGATTTTTATTTCTGAACAAGTTTTATTTTTGCCTTGTGTTTTTCATCATTAAAAAGTGCCCAGTGGTATGGTGGTGCCTGGTGCATGCAAGTGTGATCTACTAATCTTCTCTGGGATTTGTTTTCCGAGTGTACCCCACAGAAGAGTTTATAACTTCTTTCCCAGTTTGATTGTGAATATACTACACCGAGTGTGTTGATGTGTGTGTGTGTGTGTGTGTGTGTGTGTGTGTATCCTGTGTGGTGTTTGAAGGTGAAGAAAACACAGACGTTGTCCTCAGCCTTAGCTGGGAGGCCTTCTCTTGGCACCATTTCTAAAGTGTCTTCCACTGTAACTCCGAAGGTGTGTGTTTTTGCATGTGTGTGTAGGTGTGTGTCTGTGTGTTTGGATCCATTGTAGATGCAGTACTGCTTCTCATTTGGCAACCAATGTGTGATCAGCATATCACTGCTGGTATATATTTGCCTAAATCTGCTAGAATTCCACTGCTTTGGTATCATAGACGCTCCTTTACTATTCAATGCGTAGGCAGCAGAAGCAGCGCTTTAACCTTTGCTTTCTAACTTGTGTGAAATCATTGTTGGCATCAGGTCACTTTTGCCGCTTACACTTTTGGTTTTGGTCATTTGACCTGTAGGTGGCGCCGCTGAGTCCCACTGAAGAAGCTCAGAGACGCCTTGAAAGGATCTTCAACGCACCTGTAATTTCCACAAATTTTGGTCCCTTTCTTTTTTTCTCTTTACTCCCCTCTTTTTTACCTCCCTCCTTCTCTCTCTCTCTCTCTCTCTCTCTCTCTCTCTCT
>JAGFZM010000159.1:383820-396538 GCA_017657215.1 Limnothrissa miodon | reverse complement strand
TCTCTCACTCTCTCTCTCTCTCCCACTCTCTTCCTGTCTAACTAAAGAATCCTCCCAAAAAAATAAACCCCCTCAAAATCTGACAGCAGGGCCTTATTTTGGCTCTGACTTTTTCTCGCTTGGAAATACCCAGTTCAGTTTAGTGCACGGTGTCATGTTTTGACAGCTTTGACTTTATTTGTTCTCCCTTTTTGCGGGTTTAGCAACGCTGCTGAAAACCGAGCCTGGCAGCCTGCCGGAGGGCAAAGTGAAGATCAAACTGGAGCATGATGGGACGGTGCTGGACGTGGACGAGGATGACGTGGAGAAGGTGAGGCGAGATGTAAAGATAGAGAGAGAGATTTAGAGAGGGATGCAGGGAGAGAGATGCTGAGAGAGAGAGAGTGAGAGAAAGATAGCAAGAGAGAGAGAGTGAGAGAAAGATAGCAAGAGAGAGAGAGAGATGCTGAGAGAGAGAGTGTGAGAGAGAAAGAGAGAAATAGCTGAGTTTGCATGATGGGTATGAATGAGGGTCCAGCCCTCTCTGCTTGCTGCTGCTGCTGCCTGTGTATCGCAGGGTTGTGTCCTCCCCAGGTACATACTGTGTGTGTGTGTGTGTGTGTGTGTGTGTGTGTGTGTGTGGGTTGTGTCCTCCCCAGGTACATACTGTGTGTGTGTGTGTGTGTGTGTGTGTGTGTGTGTGTTTCTGTGTACAAAACACACTTGCCGATGGGTACTTTGTTTATGTGTGTTTGTGTATGTGTGAACAAATACACTCACTGCCTACATGCTTGTGTGTGTGTTTGTGTCTGTGTGCATAAACACTCTGTATATACCTGTTTGTGTCTGGGGGGAAAAGTTTTAACACGCCGCCCTGGCAGTGCCTCTTTCACTTGTGTGTATGTGTGTGTGTGTGTGTGTGTGTGTTGCTGCAGAGCCGCACAGATGGTCACTGGGGACAGACAGAGGAGATTGTAGGGTGACTCTGAGAGTAATGGGAAAGGAGAATGTGTGTGTGTGTTTGCATTATGGGGTGGGTGACGCAACGACAGCTCGGCGCCTTGGCTGGCCCAGCCTGAGGTGACTCTAGCACAGACGACTGACTCACCTGTTCAGTGGTTCAGTAGCCCTTTAAGTGATGCCAGCATTTGGCAGGAAGAGTTAAACCTTCGTGATGTCCTGCTGCTTGATAGTCCTTCATCAAGGAACATCTGCTGTGTGTGGGGTCTGGGCGGAAAGCCACTGAGTGGCTACGGCAAAGTCATTCAACTTGCCTTCCGAAGACCCCAGCAGTAAGGGAATAAAACAAAAAAAAAGAAGATACATAAGTAATGCGATTCTCTTTAATTGATATGCAGTTTGACTTTCAATCAGATGTTTGATCAAGAAAAGTGCAAAGCTGGACCCCGGTGTGGAGGACGTCTGTTTTAATTGCATCAAGACTTGGCACCATCAACTCAGAGCATCAGCGACTTGTGCATATTAACTACTCGTACACTCTCGAAATATCTCCCTCTGCTCCAAGCTGATCAGCCGGCCTCACAGCGTGTCATCCATCGCTAAATATGCGCTGCATTTGAATGCAGGCTTTTCAAAGTGCACTGCAAGTTCATGCCGTCTTGTTCGGACTACAGTGCTGGAATAGTTCAATAAGTCGATTTTTCAAGAGTGAATATAAATTTAAAAAGTGAGTGAAATAAAATGTAAATGTTGGAAGTTAGAGTAGATGTATGCAGCAGTATTAAAAGTTTCAAACTAAAGCAAAGAATGACTTAATTCTTCATAGTCTATTTGCATCTCCTCCTAGCCCCCTCCTATCCCCACCCCCTCCACATACACTTCCCATCATCAGTAAACAGCGTATTTCCTGCTGCCTGACCCCTGGTATATGGGCTGGTCCCTTGAGTTATGAATCTTGGCCAAAGTTTCTTCCTTGAACTTACCTAAAGGAGTTCTTACCAAAGGAGTTTTTTCTTGACATTATTTTTTTTTTAAGTTAAACTAACACTATTTTATTACTTTGAAAGAGACGTTTCCACTGGCTTGTTTTTCCCTCTAGGCAAACCCGCCGTCGTTCGACCGCTCCGAGGACTTGGCCTCGCTGCTGTACCTGAACGAGTCCAGCGTGATGCACACCTTGCGTCAGCGTTACGGCGGGAACCTCATCCACACCCACGCCGGGCCCAACATGGTGGTCATCAACCCCATCAGTGCACCCTCCATGTACTCAGAGAAGGTAAGCCTGAAACTTTCTTTTTCACTAGAAAATGAAGCCTGTCAAAAAGTAAATAAGTCGAAGGATAAGTTGTTTTTAATGCAAAACCGATAAATAAATAAAAATATTTTGAGTATTATGTGTGTGTTGAGTGTTTGGCCACAAAAGTTCAGCCCCACTTAGACATTTGAAGAATATATACTGTATATGAAGGGGTGACAATGGCCTTTCCTCAGTTCTAGCTCCTTATCTGCAGCCCTGGCAAGGCCTACCATAAAACAGATTGTAATTGACATAAAATGCTATTTAGGATTCATAGCCTGGGCTTGGACTTTCCATGGCAGGCATCGATCATAATTCAATTAGGCCACATTAAGATTATGACGGGGGTGATTTGGTGGTAATGGCCAGTGCTGATCCGGATGGATGGGAGCGCCGAGGGGTGGACGCGATGGAGACCAGGCTGCTCCACCCTAACGGCTGCCCTCCAGGCCTCCATCTAACGGGCCCACAAATCAGGGCGGCTGGTGACAGAGGGGCCGTTTATAGCTCCGAATCCTACAGAAATCAATGCAATTATGTTTAATCGTCATACACTCCCTGCCAATCCATCCCCCATTTTTAGACTTAATGTTAAGTCTGCTGTAATAATTCACATCGCTGAAGGCTCTTGATTGCCAAAACGTTTATAAGACTAGGTTAGGGTTAACATCTCAATGTTTCCATATCTCTTCATTCTCTCTTTTTCCCCAAACCTCTTCCTCTTTTCTCCCTTTTTCTCCTCCCCCCATCTTCTCTCTATTCTTTCTATCCCCCCCCCCCCCCACTCCTCTCCGTCCTAGGTCATGCACATGTTCAAAGGCTGTCGGCGGGAGGACACGGCCCCCCACATCTACGCCGTGGCACAGTCGGCCTACCGCAACCTGCTGACCACGCGCCAGGACCAGTCTGTGGTGCTGCTGGGCAAGAGTGGCAGTGGCAAGACCACCAACTGCCAGCACCTCGTGCAGTACCTGGTCTCCATCGCGGGCAGCACTGGCAAGATCTTCTCAGGTGGGGATTAACCCGAAACCGAATCGTTTGTGTTTGCTAAGTCTTACGAGCCTTTAGGGCAGGTATTATGGGATGTCATGGGGGATAAGGTGGTACGTTTCCTCGCAAGAAAATACATCATCGTGCCTGTCTGTCGTTTTCTCATGTTGGGAAGTTTTTTAGAATTTGGAAGTTTTTAGAAGAAAGTTTTTTTAATGGTAAAAGTGCTGTTTTCCGCAATCTGTATTTCCAGATATTGTATTTCTTAGGAAAATGTCAGTTTGTGGCTGAATAAATTCACAAGCGGCTCCTTCCTCCCTGCCCCTCTCCCATTATTCTCCACGGCTGATCTGATTACCGAGTGGGTCTGGGTTAAGCCTCGCTGCCCAGCGGGAGTTCTCGGGGGTTGTGCGCGGGTGGAGGGTTGGTGCCGTCGGCAGGGCGTGGGCTTATGGGAACATCACCATTACCGCTGCGGCTACTGCCTCCGCCTTCGCCTTCACCACCGCGTCTTCTCGTGCTCTGATCCCCATCTCTGCAAACGCCAAAGCAGGGGCTGAGGCTTACGCGGATTAAATTCGCCCCCACCCATAAGTGGCGTTCGTTAAGGATCGCCTCTCTGAAAGCGTTTAGAAGATAATAAGCGCGAGCGCGCCTTGTCTCTTTGAAGCGAGAAGAGTTCTTTTTCTCTCTTCCTCCCTCTCTCTCTGCCTCTCTCTTTTTCTCTCTCTGATGTGCAAAGCCCTTTGAGCTCCGGGAAGCTCGGTGTCAGAGTTCTCGTTGGAGGAGCCGTATTAATTTGTTTTGTGCAGTTAACATTCCGTAGATCCCAAATTGCCATTTTGAGTGTGTTAAGTGGGCTCTGTGGTCTGATTGTGTCTCCTTCATTAAAGCTTTGAGGGTGTGCGTGGGTACCTATTTCGACTGTAAATGAAGAGCAACGACTTTGGCTTGGGGAGAGGCTTCCGATGTGTGTGTGTGTGTGTGTGTGTGTGTGTGTGTGTGAAAAAAGGAAAGGTTCTCTCAGGCCATTCAGAGCAGATGCATTGCACCATCTTTTTTTTTTTTTCCTAGCCAGCCGCCCACCATAAATCCATTCACACAGCTAGCTCTGATGGTTGGAGAGTGTGTGTATGTGTGGGTGTGTGGTGGAATGTGTTTGTGATGTGTGATTTATTTGTTGGTGTATGAGTGATGGCGAGAGAGCGAGACAGGTTTTTGTGTATGTGAATGATGGTGTCTCTTGCCTGTCTGTTTGTGTGTATAGGAATGTTTATATGCGTGGGTGTCTGTGTGTGTGTGTGTGTGGCCCACCATTGCTGAGCTGGCAGTCGGCCCCGATGCAGTCTGGCTGGCCGGATCAATGGCTATTGGCGTGCCGTCTGCGGCTGGGCACCGGAGAGGGCAAGTGATGGATGAGCGGAATGGCTAATGATGCGCGCGGGAACGCAGCACTAATTAGCTCCAGCTTATCAAAGCCTGCTCAGAAGCCTCTTAGCAGTAATGGGCTAATGACAGCTATGGGCCTGATCAACTGTACCGTTAAAGACGCCAAGATTTCTATCTGGACGACGTGTTCATCTGTTCATGGAGAACGGCCGCCACTGGCCACCGGGACTCTCCGGCCCACTGGGCTGCGACCGTGGCTTCAGCTTCGGCATATACACACACGTTTGCAAGGCCTTGTCCTGGTCCATGTCCGCTGTGCAGGATAGTGTAGTGGTTTGCCAGCTGGCTAGATCAGAGAGTTTATTATGGTTGATTATGGTCCTTGAGTTTTCTTAAAAGTACCTCACATTACTATGCTCATATACGAAGAGATAAGAGTTTTAATAAAATGCTTTCATTCAAATCTTTGTAGTCCACACACCACCACTGAAATTAAGGGGTTTATCTGACTGGGTAAACTAACACCATTTTTCTTCCTCTCTCTGCACAAGTTGTGTTGTGGAATGTGGACAGAATAATGCTCTTGCGGGCTTCTGCTAAACTGTTTCACCAGATGTTTGGTTTCAAATCTGCATATTTTTTGCCTGCTTTGTCAACCACATGCTGAGAGAAATCCTAACCCCTCGTCCCAAACCTTTGTACTCTCTCTCTCTCTCTCTCTCTCTCTCTCTCTCTCTCTCTCTCTCTCTAGCTGAGAAATGGCAGGCTGTCTACACCATCCTGGAGGCCTTCGGGAACAGTGCCACCGCCATGAACACCAACGCCAGCCGTTTCTCCCAGATCGTCTCTCTGGACTTCGACCAGGCTGGCCAGGTGGCCTCTGCCTCCATCCAGGTACTAAAATCCCCCAAAATCCAGAGACATGTGGAGATATTTATTATTGAGGTGTTCCTCCATGTGCCTACACAATGTAGAGTAGGGGTGGATGGATGGATGGATAGATGGATGGATGGATGGATGGGACTGAAACAGAAGCAAGCACAGGGTCTTTTTACATTCTCATGCAATCTCTACACCTGAAAATAGTATACAATACATTTTTAATATAATCATTGTCATTTTTAATTATTATAATCCTTTATAATCATAACATTTTAATAATTATAATCCTTTATAATCACAACCCACTATTTTGCTCTTGGAATAATAATAGTAATAGTAATATTTTTTTTATTTTTGCTTCGGTGTTATGAATGTGACAATATGTCCACTTTTCTAGGAGTTACCCCTGACTGTTCACTGCATTCTACTTGTGTATTAATTAGCCTGACTCAGTCAGGTCTTGGGCCAAATTGGGCTCGTAAATGGGACTGCCCACTTCTGATTGCAGTATAGTTTTGGCTTTTTTTATTTAAAACTTGACCTTTGAACAAACCCAGACTCTTTAAAAATAGCATCACGGCCAAGGCTGGTTTCCTGCGGCTGCCATTGATCGTCTGGCACCTCGGGTGCGGTGCTGCTCTTGTGTGTGTGTGTGTGTGTGCAGACCATGCTGCTGGAGAAGCTGAGGGTGACCAAGCGCCCAGAGGCTGAGTCCACCTTTAATGTGTTTTACTACATGATGGCAGGAGCCGACAACACACTCAGGTGAGCCTGCAACACCACACAGCTTTCACACCCTCCAGCCCAGCACACTGCCGCTGGGTTCACACAATAAACTCACCTCAACTCCATCAATAGTTTTTTTTTTTTATCCCAGAGATTTGTGCTCATTGTTGATCGACTAATTCTCTCTAACCACCTCCGTTTATACTGATGTACTGTGTATAATCATCAATTTGAATGTCAGTCAATTTAGCCAAGCATTGGTATCAACAAATGAATGTGATATGAGAGAGGCTAAACAGCTGACATATATTTGAACACGTTTGGGAATTCATAGTGATTGCTAATGGTGATTAGCCATGTTGGCAGTATGGATGCTTTCACTTGTTCGTATGGAGATTGCGGAGGATGGTTGTGGATGACTCACTATATGAGTTGATTTTTGATGGGCTTGTGAATCTGTATTCCTAAGACGTTGCTAGTGTTTGAGGAATAGATTTAATTTAGATTAGTTGTTTTTGCTGGGAGTTAAATGGAATGTTCTTGTCAGCATACAAAGTATGTCACAGAGCCTGGAGGAGCTCAACAGTGCTCAACAAGGAGGGACTTGAAGCAAGAGAGGCAGGGGAGCTAAATGAGAGAGAGAGAAAGGGGAGGGGAGGGGAAAAAAGACAGATGGAGAAATGAAGGACTGTCACCGGGACTTGGTGCTGGCCAGCCTCTGGCATGGGGATTGTGATTCCTGTGGCATTGCAATCTCTCTCTCTCTCTCTCTCTCTCTCTCTCTCTTTCTCACTCTGTCCCTCTCTCTTTTTCTGTTTCTCTCACCACATCTTATTCTTCCCCCTTTCTACTGCAGGACGGAGCTGCATTTCAACCACTTTGCCGAGAACAGCGCATTTGGAATTGTGCCTCAGTCTAAGGTATACAAAAGAGAGACACCAAAATACTCACGTTGCCCACCCATATACTTGCTTGATGGTGTGTGACACAAGGATGTGTGTGTGTGTGTGCCTGTGTGTGTTTGTGTGTGTGTGTGTGCGTGTGTGTGTGTGTGTGTGTGTCCGTGTGTGTCCGTGTCCGTGTGTGTGTGTCTGTGTGTGTGTGTGTGTGCGTGTGTGTGTCTGTGTCCGTCCGTGCATGCGTGCATGTGTGTGTGTGTGTGTGTGTGTGTTTATGTGCGTGTGTGTGTGTGTTTGTATTGCTGATGAGTCCTGTGCTGAGCACACCTCTCCCATCTGCCCTTGTCCCCCTCCACCTCCCCCTCAGCCTGAGGACAAACAGAAGGCGGCTCAGCAGTTCACTAAGCTCCAGGCGGCCATGAAGGTGCTGGGCATCTCGGCCGACGAGCAGAAAGCCCTCTGGCTCATCCTGGGGGCCATCTACCACCTGGGGGCTGCAGGGGCTACCAAAGGTAGCACACACACACACACGCACACACACTCCAGCACAGGCAGACACACAATACCACAGACACACAACCACAGTCACTCGCAAACACACACGGACGCTAACACCCAACCATAGTCAATCGCAAACACACACAAACGCTAACACCCAACCATAGTCATTCGCAAACACACACAATTGGAAACGCACAACCACAGTCACTCGCAAACACACACGATTGCTAAAACACAACCATAGTCACTCACAAACACAAACAATCGTAAACACACAAACATAGTCACTCGCAAGTACAGTCGATCGCAAACACACACACATTACCACAAACAAACAACCACAGTCACTCTCAATCACACACACAAGAATATGGAGATAGGTGCTCCATTTGTGCCTATATGCGCATAAATTTACCTGTAAACAAACAAAATCTAAACTCACCGGCCAGGCACAAATCTAGTGTATTCCATTTTTTTTCCAGACCATTCTCTGTGAACCCAAGAGATGATTGCATGAAAATCCCAGTAGATCAGCATTTTCTGTAATACTCAGACCAGCCTGCTTGGCACAAACAGCCAGACCACGTTCAAAGTCACTTAAATTATCTTTCTTCCCTGTTCAGGGAAGTTAATAAAGGAACTAAACAATTTACGCAATAAACCAACCTGTGAGAGTATGTAATGGGTAAAGTATGGTCTTCAGCCCTGCACCCTCTGAATTAATAATCTCCTCAAACAAAATTGAAAGTTATGCTAGCATAGCATAGACAGTATACAGTAGTTAAATTAACATGACTTATGCACCAAATGACTAAGGCCGGGTCAAATAATGACACCAACTAAAGATCTTTCCATAGTCTGTAGTCCTCAATATCCGGGGTTAAGGAGAAAAGTCTGATCATGGAAGGAGTGTTGGTGTGGGTGGATGCAGTGATGTGAAATGCAGAAGTTTGGTGTTTTGTGCGCGAGTTATGAGTACAAGGGGGCTGCGAGCAAGGAAAAGGAAAGCTGCATAATGAAAGAGCCTCTCATCTTCGTTAATTGAATAATGACTTCAAAAGATGCCAACATGCAGAGATAGAGAGAGTTATTAATTAAGACTACACATGGCAGGGAACACAACAGAGCGCTTACTGTGCACAAAGACTGTGTGTGTGTGTGTGCGTGTGTGTGTGTGTGTGTGGGAGGAAGGGAGGGAGAGAGGAAGGGAGGGCGGTCAAGCAACTTCAGAGCTTTATTTTAGAAAACTGGGGGCGTCTGGAGAAGTGTCAGAGAGTTGTTTTTCCGCCGAGCCATCTCTCCGACTCTAATGAAGATGGATGGCATGATGTTTGTTTATGTGTCTGTGTTTGTCTGTGTGTGTGTGTGTGTGTGTGTGTGTGTGTGTGTGTGTGTGTTTAGTGGACAAGCATTTATTTACTACCTCTGCTGTTATACTCCCTCCTCCCCTCCCGCAGACTTGGATGGATGCGGTAATGAACTTTTTAATCGCTGGGCACCAGACACTGCCTGATCAACACACACAGTGTGTGTGTGTGTGTGTGTACGTGTGTGGTTGTGTGCGTGCGCGTGTGTGTGTATGTGCGTGCGTGCACAAGTGTAGATGTGTCTGTGTGGGATGAAATGAAGTACTTTGTGTGTGTAAAAGTGGTCTTCACACACCCTGCCATACTGTAGCCGCACTGCACCTGCTATCACTAACGCCGTGTATGCATGTGTTCCTGACATGCTAAATGGTGTTCATCGCTCATCTATTACCCCCATATCATCTCCATTCACACATTCACTTACACTACGCTGCCTACAGCATACCTAGATACCCTCTCTCAGTGCTGTTAATCTCTGTGAGATTACGGCCTAATGACTGGCTTTGAAAAGCATCGCAGTATACCAAAATCTTAGATGGAAACTCTGTGCAAAACACTCCGTTATTAAGTCCCAAATGAGTGTTATTGAGTTATTTTTATTATCTGATAATAATCTGTAGTGTTATGTAAAACTAAGATACAATAATATATCAGTATATGTAAAAATCTCAGTTTGTCGTGATCTAATCACAACTGTTGCGCTACTTCCCTCCCTGCTCGTACTAAATATTGAGCCCCACCATTTAGCACTTTGACCAGCAGGGGGTGCTGTTTATGTGCTGTGTGAGTGAGTGGTTTCATACGGTACATGGCAAAGGGAGAGTATTGACTTGCATGGAGGCTCTCATGCATCTTGGAACACATGCAAACACACACACACTCACATGCAGAATTGGACACATCATACCATCATACTCCACTGCCTCTCTCTCTCTCTCTCTCTTTCTCTCTCTCTCTGTATTTCCTTCTCTCTCTCTCTCTCTCTCTCTCTCTCTCTCTCTCTCTCTCTGTCTGTCTGTCTTTCCTTCTCTATCTCTCTCTCTGTCTCTCTCTCTCTTTCTCTCTCTCTCTCTCTCTCTCTCTCTCTCTCTCTCACTCTCTGTCTGTCTTTCCTTCTCTCCATACTGATCTCATTGACTAACTGCATTGAATGTAGTCCATCAGTCGGTTTGTCCGTCCATTGTGTGGGGTTCATATGGGTGTTTGTTCCTTCACAGATAATAAACGGCAGCTGCTGAGCTGCTGCTGGTGGTCTGTTCTAACCAAGCTGTACCTTTGTGTGTGTCTCTCTCTCTCTCTCTCTCTCTCTCTCTCTCTCTCTCACTCTCTCTCTCTCCCCCCTTGCATGCTGCATGCCGCTCGGCCTCAATGCAGAGTCAGACGAAGGTAATGACAAACAACACACACACACACACACACACACAGCCCTCACCAACACAACAACGAAAAACCCCAAGAAGAACAACAATAAAAACAGCACCAGACCACCCCCACTCCTCCTTTAAAAAAGAAAAAAAAAAACGTCATTTTTGCTCTTGTTTGTGTGTCTCAATGCTTAATGCTGTTATCGTTATTGCCAGACGTTGTGTCATTAGCATTTTTATTATTTTGTCTCTTTGTCCTCTCCCTCCCCGTCAGAGCGCTTCTCTTTCTCGGGGCTCCTTAGCGGTGTCTGTCACCCAGATAAACCTAGTGGGGGGAATCACAGCTGTGTTGTCTTTTAAAGCCGTCTGTCTGATGTCTCCCCATGTCCTCGACTTTCTTCTACACTCAGCCTCTGTTATATAGACCAGCCAGAGAAAAATCAAAGCTTGTGTTTTTTTTCTCTCTCTCTCTACTTCTCCCCCCCCCCCCCCTTCTTCTCTCGACTCCATCCCCTCAAACTTATTTTCTTTATTTTCTACCAGAGGCACTTTAAGTTTAGTTGTTTTTCATTCTCTCTCTGTTCCCCTCCCTCCGCCTCTCTTCTCCTTTGTTGGATTGTAGTCATTTCGGAGCATTTCTGTCTGTTCCCCGAGTGGCAGAGTGGGTTGTCATGTGAACTACCACTTTTTTTGTCTTCTTTTTTCTTTTTTTTTTCTTTCTTTATTTTTTTTGATTAGAGGTGGGGGAGTAATGGCTGCCAGCTCTACTGCTCTAGACACCCAGTCAGTCAGTCAGACAGACAGACACGTTTGTTTTCTGGAGGAGGTTATTCACTCACACACTTACACACACACACACACACACACACACTCAAACATACCCTCGCCGGAATGGGGCTGCCATTTCTCTGTTACTGTTATCAGAGTACCCAGACGCCGCTTAATTATCAAATCCTTCAGAATAACAGTCAAAGTTTGGTTAAGGGGGAGGGAGGTTGGGGTAATTGCTTGTCCTCACAAGGAGTTCATCTTGGGAAGAAATCTTTTTTTCTCCTCCGTGTCCTTGGGTGTGAACCATCGAGTGGCAGTTAAAACAAGAGAACGAGTTGCAGCGTGTGAGACCTGATAGTGATTTGTGCGAATGCAGCGATAAGTTTGTGTGCATGTTTATGCGTGTGTGTGTGTGTTGAACACATGTGTTCTGTTCTCTCAGCCGGGCGGAAGCAGTTTGCACGTCACGAGTGGGCGCAGAAGGCCGCCTACCTGCTGGGCTGCACCCTGGAGGAGCTCTCGTCCTCCATCTTTAAGCACCAGGCCAAGGGCACCCTCCAGCGCTCCACCTCCTTCCGCGGGGGACCCGACGACCTGGGCTCAGGGGACAGCTCAGGTAATACACACCGCACACAGTAACAATAACAACAACAACAACAGCAACAACAACAACAACCTCCCTCTGCCTTCCATCTATTGCTCTCAGGTCAATAAAGCTTTATTGGCATTGTAATATACACTTCATATTTTCGAAGCTTTTAGTTGTACAGGTATTCAGTACATTAAGGAAAGGTCGTTCTCTCTCTCTCTTTCTCTCACACACACACACACACTCGTACACTCACACACACACACTCACACACACACACACACACACTCTTTCTCTAAACCTTTTAGTTATACATATATTCAGTACATTAAGAAAAGGTTCTCTCTCTCTTTCTCTCTCTCTCTCTCTCTCTCTCTCTCTCTCTCTCTCTCAAGGACCCATTACAACAGCTCTAGTAGTAGTAGTAGTAGCATAGCAACCTGTCACGTCACCTCATCATTAGCCACGGTCCCCCCTCTCACCCAGCTATTAGCACAGCAAGCATTAGCCTCATTAGCGCAGCGTATAGCAGTATAAGCAGCCTTGTGACAACTCAGCCAAGGCCAAGCAATACAGCACGTTTCTTCCATAGTGGCCATTCAGTGTGCTTTATAGAGATAAAGGCAAAGAACTGTAAGTAATAGAAATCAAAATGACACAACAACAGAAAAAGACAGAAATTAAATAAAATGAAGATACAGACTTGAGCTGTTGACCCTACATTTCACAACAGAGCCAAAATTAATGTCAAACCTCAGAGAGTCTCTCTCTTTTCTCTTGCTTTCTGTGTCACACGTTCTATTTTTATTCCTCTCCTGCAGTCTTTTCTCTACCTCTCCCTCTATTGACTTTTGTTTCTTACATCTTTTTAAGATGCACATCATGTAGTGTACTGTGAGCGAACCCCAGAGCCTAAACTAACCCTCCTGTCTATCTCTCCCTCTCTATCTCTATCTCCATCTCTTCCCCTTACTCCCTCTGCTTTCTCTCCCTCTCTCCCCCCC
>JAGFZM010000159.1:371742-383810 GCA_017657215.1 Limnothrissa miodon | reverse complement strand
CCCCCCCATCCCTCTCTCTCCCTCTCTCCCCTCACTGTCCCTTTCCCCCTCTCTCTCATTCACCTCCCCGCCCCATCCAGGACCCAAGACCACAGCGCTGGAGTGTCTGGAGGCTATGGCGTCGGGCCTGTACTCTGAGCTCTTCACCCTCGTCATCTCCCTCGTTAACCGGTCAGTCAGGTTCAAGCACGCTCAGAAGTCATTGTGTGTGTGCGCACGTGTGTGTGTGCGCGCACACATGTGTGTGTGTGTGTGTGTGTGTGTGTGTGTGTGTGTGTGCTCGGGCCTCTAATTGCCATTGTGATTGGAGCGCTGTGCGCCATTAGAGAGGAGACGCAGATGAGGAAGTGGCAGGGACACGCAGGAGGTGAACATGTTCATTAGCATGGTCCTCCCAATAGCATGCACACTGGATAAGGCAGGTGCATTTCAGATTGTGTGTGTGTGTGTGTGTGTGTGTGTGTGTGTGTGTTGTTTTACATGTGTATTTATTTGTATTTACACAATATGGACATAAACATGTGCCAGTTTGTGTTCATTAACCAGCATTTGTTTAAGTTTCTTCTTAGTTGACTGAGTGTTTGTGTAAATCTGTTTGTTTGTGTGCGTGTGTATGCGCGCGCGTGTGTGTGTGTGTGTGTGTGCGCATGTGTGTGTGTTTGTGTGTGCGCACACGCGCGTGCATGTGTGTGTGTTTGTGTGTGTATGCGCGTGTGTGTGTGTGTTGTGTAGAGCACTGAAGTCGAGCCAGCACTCGCTGTGTTCGCTGCTGATCGTGGACACGCCAGGCTTCCAGAACCCGCGTCTGGCCAAGCGTGAGCGTGGAGCCACCTTTGAGGAGCTCTGCCACAACTACGCCCAGGAGCGACTGCAAACACTCTTCCACGAGCGCACTTTTGTGCAAGAGCTAGAGCGCTACAAGGAGGTAACACACATACACACACACACACACACCACACATTATACATGCATAAATACACCTGTTTGCACATGCATGCACACATACACTCACATACGTAAACACATCAATCACGTTTACAAATCACAAACACATGCTCACACACACATGCATGCACACACACACACTCGCAAATCTAAACTCATCATACACATGCCCCATTACACGGACAGTAATGACATACTCACATCTGACACATAAGACTGAAGAGGCGGTAAAATTGTTCATGTCCATCACTATTCTATTGTGTTTGTCTGTTCTCCTTAATTGGATGCACTTGTAGAGAAAATTAAATTGTCAGTTCTTTATTGTGTGTGTGTATATACTTATTATATACTTACGTATTATACTATGACTTAACAATAACAGCTTAATAACAGCTTTAATATCAATTACTGGAAAAAAGACAGATTGAACATTTTTAACTGTGATTCAGATTAAAAGAAAATAAATTGCTTTGGGCCGGACCAAAGAATTTTCATTCTCAAGGGCTGTTATGCAGACAGATATTGGATTTGAATGTTTCGAAAAAGTATGTGCGCTTTGGCAAACAAAAATCAACAAACCTAAGTGACATAAATAACAAACTGTGTCAATAGAGTATTCAATAACACAGATCCTTGACTGGAAAAATACTTTGGTGTCCTGGCCCCCAATGTTTTTTTTTCCTCCAATGAATATTCAGCAGATCAGTAGTCTTTCACATGTTCACCCCAAATTGGAAGTGCAACTTCTGAAAATCCACCCAATCATTTAGATGACTAATCCCCCTCTGTCCCTGTCTAGGAAAACATAGAGCTTGCCTTAGATGACATAGAACCGAGTACATCTATGTCTATAGCTGCCATAGACCAAGCCTCTCCTCAAGCTCTGGTAAGGACCAGCTCTGTGTGTGTGTGTGTGTGTGTGTGTGTGTGTGTGCGTATGCTTCAGGTGCTCATTATGTTTCTATGACACTATGTGTGTGTGTGTGTGTGTATATATATATATATATATATATGTGTGTGTGTGTGTGTGTGTGTGTGTTTGTTTGTGTTTTTGTTTCTCTGTCTGTCTCTCTTCTCCAACTCTTTCCTTTTTTTGGTGTTTATTTTTTTGGGAATTTGCACGTATTCCCTGTTGTTACACAACAATTCTGATGAAACAATTAAAAGATGTCCGCATCAGTGTTCTTATGTGTTCCTAATGAGAAGATAGGGAAAATTTGCAGGCAGATCTAGAGCTCGTTCAGGCCCGGGGACTCAAAGTTTTTTCCACAAATGAAGTTGAGATGCATCCATGCTTGTGGTGTAACGACTCAGCGAGGAGCCTGCGTGATTATAATTTTTTCCCCTCGAAATTACTCCACTTTCTGATTGTTTTTCTATTCAGCTCGTTTAGCTCTGGAATGCATCCAGTGCAGGGAGATATTAATTAGAGTGGAGTTAGATTGTTCCCTCGCTCCCTCTCATTCTCTCCCATCCTCCTTCCCTCTCTCTCTCTCTCTCTCTCTCTCTCTTGGTCTTGCGCTAGTTTGTTCGTTCGCTCGTAGTCGAGCACTCTCAGTCACGCTGAGCAAAAAAACGATTCAATTTGTTTATTTATGAGCAGCGGCGTCTGCAGAAATGTTTTTCGCATTTATGCTCACTGGGCAGAGAGCGTGGCATCAAGTGTAATTAGATCCTGGTTCACGGAGATTGAGTTCCGCAGGAACCTCCGTTGAATGGCAGGGCGAAAACGACTCTGTCAAAGCAGCGGTGGCAGGTTGATGGGCCGTGAGGGAACACGAGAGACGTGAGGTGGCTGGGCGGAGGGCAGGAAATCCGAAAAGGAGAGAGGAGAAATAAGACAGGAATACGTGCCCTCCGTGGCGAAACTTAACACAGTAAACTTTCGTCTGCCTCTATCCAGAGACGCATTAAGGGCCTAAACGCATTGTGGGTTGGGCCCGTATCTTCCTTATTGCTCTCATCAGAATCACCTCGCAAGACACAGATCATTTCATCCTGATTGACAAGAAACTAAATTGCATTGAAACCCCCCACCACCACCACCGGAAGAGGAAAAGAAAGATACATGATACACATGGAAATTGCTGGCTGAAATATAGGTCTATTTCAATAATTGACGTTTGCTGAAAAGCTTCTTGTTTGAGGCGAATGCACATTTTCATTAGCGAGCTGCTCCAAGAACAGCAGGCTCCGAGCCGGTGATGATTGGTAATAGCCAGAGGCGGCCGGGAGATTTCCAGCTTTAAGCCACCATGGCGAAAGCCCATTTATTTCTCCGGCGTGCCTCTCAACCAGCACGCCTTAACCGTTGCGATTTAACGGCTCTCACTGAGTGTCAGTGCAATAATATTCAAGGAATAAGATGTGGAAGAGACGGGGGGGGGGGGGGGAAAAAAAAAGAAAAAGGGGGGGGAAAAAAAAAAGTACATGGCAGCCATTACAAGTGCTAATTGCTTAAATGGACAGCCAAAGTGCAAGGTTTAAAAAAGCCTGACTGCCTTCGAGCTCTTACTTTGCACTAGACTCTAATGAGAATTCCAAGGGTGAGTGGGTGTTGGGTGGGTGTTGAGGGGCGGTCTGGGAGGGGGGTTCTCCATTGGAATGAATGGGAGAAATGCTTGTGATTGCACTGAGAAATGCTTGGGGGGGGGGGGGGAGGGGGGACGGGGGGTTGGTGCCAAGTCCACATTGCGGTTTCTGCCGAGAAAATGCAGTCTAGTTGCTTTCATGAAGCGTCTTGAGCGTTTGTTTTGGAGCTCATTAGGAAATCTCCAATTTATTTGAGTCGGTGAGGCGCAGACTTGACCCGGTTTGCCTGGCCAATGAATGCATGCATCAGCAGAGGGCTATCTTTGTGTTGCAGTAACAGACACTTAGCTGCCAGAGTTCAATACAAAGTGGACAGGGTGATCTGAGGCTCTTTCTGTGACATAACAAGCCAGGCAACTGTGGGGGTGTGTCTGTGTGTGTGTCTGTGTAATAATAATAATAATAATTTAAAAAAATAAACGTACCAAAAAACCTCACTATGCGCATGACTTGCTAACAGTAAATTAGCAGATGATGGTGCAGGAGTGTGAAATGTGAATAAGGAGAGTGTGTGTGTGTGGGGGGGGGGGCTGCATTGTAACTACGGGTCCAGGTAGCTAGACGTCTTAAAGCAAGAGGTACTCTTGGAGGAGCTGGATCTTCGAGCATTTCATGAAGGTGGAGAGGGTATCTGTTTCTGATAGATCTTGGAACTCCGTTCCACCAGTGGAACAACAGATGATTATACTGTAGCCTGGATTGACCTGTGTTTGGTGTCCTTCCACAATTCTTCCTCATGCTTTTGACACTAATAATTGATAATATAACAATAAGACTATGGTTCATTATGGACCATTCATTTTGGCAGAACTGTAACCAGGAATAGAAGGTTTTTAGACCTTCTTGTGTGCACATGCCTTCTCGGAGCTGTGTACAAATGATCTCCAGGGATGAGATCAGGACCGGCCACTCCACTAGCTGAAGCCACTTAGTAACTCATTTGTAGGGTCACTGTCCATTTTAAGACCCCTTTGCACTTAAGTTTTTAACTTCCTTACTGATGTTTTGATGATGTTTCTGTATATACTGTATATCTATATAATTTTCTTGTGTTTTGTAAAGCCCCATCCTTCATGTTTGGGATGGTATTTTGAGGTTACTAAAAATCAAACATTTTTTTTCTGTCTTTATTGGGACACCAAATGAAAAAAGACTTTTTTCTGAAGTGTATCTAAATATCTGGTTTCAACTGTGTGTGTGTGTGTGTGTGCGTGTGTGTGCGCGTAAAGAAATAGCTATTCAGTGCGAAACTGGTCAGCGTAAGGTGTTGAGCTGACCTTGGTCATCGTGTCATTGAGTGAAAGGCTGCCAGGATGCTGGATTCACAATGAAGTAGCAGTCGCTGAGTGCCTCTTTAGGTTTGAAAAGGGGTTTTGCAGAGATTGTAGCTGCTTCCGTCTGAAAGTGCCATTCTCAAGCCATTGGGGTCAAAAGCTACAATGTTGATTTTCTCTTTTTGTGTGTGCGTGCATTTTTTTGTGTCTGTGTGTGTATGTGCTGTGTGTGCGTGCGTGTGTGTGTCAGGTACGTACGTTGGCCCGCACCGATGAGGCCCGGGGCCTGCTGTGGCTGATGGAGGAGGAGGCCGTGCTGCCGGGCGGCTCGGAGGAGACGCTGCTGGAGAGACTCTTTAGTTACTATGGCTCCTCAGAGGGAGACGGCAAAGGTCAGAGGTCAACCCACCCCACAAAACTCACACACATATAAACTCACTATAACATCCACCAGATGCTCAGACCAGGCAAGGAAATTCCCTGCAGCACTGAATCAAATTGTGATCAGTGCCAGTGTGACACGCTAGAGCAGATAGCCACTGCCTAAGTGGACAAACAAAGATGCAGTGTAGGCAGGTGCAGGCACCGAAAGAATTATATTGCCAAAAAAAAAAAAAAATACTCTAGTCATAAATGGAAAGATGGTAAAGTCAGGTTTGCTCAAACATAGTGATATTTAGCTATATACAAATATGGAAAAACACATTCTTTTACAATGGGGAATAATAAAAATGCCAATACTTTTAGTGTAAAACACTGAGTACAAAGTAAAACAGTAATAGTAGAATACTGAGTAAAAAACACTACTACATTACTACAGCATCAACACAACACCACCAAATAACACAAGTTACAAAGAATTTGTCACACAAACTCTGTGTGTTTGGTCCTCCCCCAGGAAACACCCTGCTCCTGAAAAGCGACAAGCCGCATCACTTCCTGCTGGCTCACGGCCACGGCACGGACTGGGTGGAGTACGACATGCAGGGTTGGCTGTGCCACGCCAAGCAGAATCCAGCCGCCCAGAACGCCGCCACTCTGTTGCAGGACTCCCAGAAGTAAGCCTCCGTCAGCTTGTGCACTCAGCATGAAGCTCTCCTCCGCTCCACCCTTAGAAGAGAAATCCGGTGTGAATCAATCCCGAGGCCTTTTGTTAGAGGTCACCAAGTGCTGTTAGTAATGAAAATAATGAGAAAAATGATGCCATATAAAGTGTTTAGTGAAAAGCAAACAGGTATAGGACATTAAAAAACACTTCCAGTTCCATTTCAGTTCATGCACCATTTTGTTAATGGTAGCTGCCAGTTGCTGTTCGGCCAGTGTCGTATCGAATAGGTGACCTCAGACAATAGGGCTGTGAATCACACCGGAATTCTTCTCTATTGGTCATGCTGTAGAGTGAAGGTTATTTTAGCTGAGTATTCTCTAAAGGGCGTTGGAAGCAGAGTTCCTTATATAATGTGAGCTGAATGTTGTGTTTAACAGTAGTGTTCAAGGTTGGGAGATTTTCTTGTGGTATACAGGAAGTAGGTTTCTTCCCCATATGCTTGAAATTCTTCCCATTATGTACATACATTCTTTATTTTTCTATTTCTTTTTTATTGACCTTGCCTGCCTGTGTGCATCCTTCTGTCAGTTTGCCTCTGCAGCTGATTGAAGAGCACTAAAGCCTTCATGTTACGGTTTTAGTGCCTTTGATTCACACAATGGAAAGACATTCTCTTGCTTTCTCTCTGTTTCTCTTATCAACCTACCTTCTGCCTGTCTCTCCTTCTCTTTTTCTCTCTGTGTGCTTTTAACCTCCATCCTTCTGCCTTTATCTTTAATCTCACTCACTTTCATCCCTCTTTTACCCTTCTCCTTTTTTACCTTTCACCCTCTATTCTTTTTCTCTCTTTCTCTGTCTATCTTTCTATCTCTGTCTTTCTCTCTTTCTCTCACTATCTTTTGCACCCTCTATCTCTTTCTCTCTATCTCTCTCTCACCCTCTATCTCTATCTCTCTCTGCCTTTCTCTCTTTCTCTCTCTCTCTCTCTCTCTCCCCTTGCTCCCCCCTGTAACTGTCTCTCTCTACCCCCGCAGGAAGAACATCAGTGCTCTGTTCATGGGTCGCTCCGGCGGGGCCACGGTTCTGTCAGGCTCCATCGCAGGCCTCGAGGGCGGCTCACAGCTGGCCCTGCGCCGGGCCACCAGCATGAGGAAGACCTTCACCACAGGCATGGCCGCCGTCAAGAAGAAGTCCCTTTGCATCCAGATCAAGCTGCAAGTGGTAGGACTCTCGTTCATGAATGAACCCTCAAACCAGAGCATAGAAGAGAGGACACTGGTTGCTAGAGTTAGAAGTGACCATATGTGGATGCAAATTCTGAAAAAAAAGCACAAATTTTTTTTTTGGAGGCGCTGTAGTTCAGCGGGCTAATGCGGCGTGCCATGACTCCGGCGACCCGGGTTGGAAATTCGACTTGTGCTCCTTTGCCGATCCAACCCCATCTCTCTCTTCCATTCATTCCCTGTCTTTCTCTCCACTGTTTCTATCTCAATAAAAAAAGGCAAAAAGCTCCAAAAAAATATCTTTAAAAAAAAAAGCCACATTTTTTTCTTTTGTTTTAATGTTGTTTTTTCATTCACTCTTTGGTTCTAATATAATAGTATATTATATATTGTTATATTAGGTTCTAATATAATAATAGTCACCATGAGCTTTGTACTTGCCAGGATGCCCTGATCGACACCGTGAGGAGGTCCAGGGTGCACTTCGTGCACTGTCTGCTGCCCAAAGTGGGCGCCTTGAGCGGAGATCCAAAGCTGGTTGGGGGTCCGTCGCCCCGTGGCAGTGAGTCTGAGGCCCCCGGCGAGTGCTGCGATACGGGCCTGATGCAGCTGGACGTCAGCCTCCTGAGAGCCCAGCTCCGGGGCTCCAAGCTACTGGACGCCCTGAGGATCTACAGACAAGGTATAAAGCTGGAATATTAGAAAAAATATTTCGGTATCTCAGTAATTAATATTTGAAAACTATTCCAGTCATCTTAGTCATGAAGTATTGACATAAACCATACATCTGCTAAAATTGATAGATGTCTACAGTTATAGATGATAGTACAGCAAAACATTTCAAATATAATTTTAGTAATGCCAGTAAAAATCCTATCGATAATTATAGTTATAGCCTCAGAAATGTTAACAATAATAAAAGTAATGGCTGCATATGGTATGATGATGGTGGTCATAATAACCTCCACACCAGTGACAAGGGAGTCATTACCGAGAGTAGTGAAGAAGGTGAAACACTGCAGCAGGTCCTCTAGAGATCTGTCATGAAGTATAAAAGCCACCATTCACAGTGCTGAATACACGAGTGTCCTTGATTGTACAAAGGAGCTGTAGGTTAATTTTGCCGAGTGGCCCTGGTGGAGTGACAGAGGGCCAATCAGTGGGAAAGGTGTCCGTGTCGAATGCTGTGAATCAGGTCGTCTGTGTGAGTGAGTGTCGGCCAGCCGTGCCGTCACTCTGTGGAATTGCATCGCACAACTGACCGTCCCTCTTTTGTCCCCCGCCCCCTTTCTCGTTTACCACTTTTTACTCTGTATTCCATCTCTCTCTGATCTCCTTTATTTCACTCCATCTCAATTATTTCTTCCACCCTCTGTCTCTCTGACTTTCTTCACAAGGTTATCCCGACCACCTGGTATTTTCCGAGTTCCGCCGGCGTTTTGATGTCCTGGCCCCCCACCTCACCAAGAAACACGGCCGCAACTTTATTGTGACTGACGAGAAGAGAGTGAGTGTCATCCTTCAGCCGTCAATGTTTCTCACATCCCTCACTCATCTCATGTCCCTCTCTTTCCCCTTTTCTCTCTATGTATTGTATATACCACTTCCTACTCTCCATCTATCTATCTCTATATATACCACTTCTTCTCTCCACCTCCACCCCTCTTTCTTGCTCTCTCTCTCACCACCTCTCTCTCTCTCTCTCTCCATCTCTCTCTCTCTCTCTCTCTCTCTCTCCATCTCTCTCTCTCTCTCTCTCTCTCTCTGTCTCTCTCCATATCTCTCTCCCTTTTGTGCCTGTGGGGGAGCTGGCCCAGCTGTGT
The DNA here is from genome assembly GCA_017657215.1 of Limnothrissa miodon. Lineage (NCBI taxonomy): Eukaryota > Metazoa > Chordata > Actinopteri > Clupeiformes > Clupeidae > Limnothrissa > Limnothrissa miodon. The sequence continues at coordinate 374,905 of JAGFZM010000159.1, read as the reverse complement.
AATTGATTATAACGGTGCAGAGGGCCGAGGGGTCTGTAGTGCTGATTAATGAACTGCGCCGCGCGATCCCTCCTGCTCGATCCCAACCCCGCCACCCAATGACAGAGCCATAAACCCCTCTTAATCAGGGGGAGGAGGCATGTGTCTGTGTGTGTGAGGGGGGTCCCAGGCATGCCTGAAGACTTCACACACACAAGACGACTCACACCCCCTCTGCCCACCCTCGTTGTGGATCAATGAAAGCCTTGGGACTCGCAAATGCGGGGGATATGTTTTGAAACAGATTTATGAGCGGAATTAGCCATATTGACTTGGCCACAGTTGACCTTTTCAAGTTTCTGCCCGCCGCTCTCTCCCCACGGTGCAAATGTGCTTAGCCGTGGCAAACTCAGAGGAAACGTGTGCCAGGCCAGATGAAAGTTGTGATGAAAGGTGTACATGTAATGAACGCTCGTTAAAGAGTCACAAGAGAGAGGGAATGTGCTGTAAATAGGTGCAAACCTGTCCAGCAGAGGGATTCTGCAACAGACGGTGTTTACATTGAGATGGGTATAAACTGGACTTGTTCTTATTGCTTCAAATTAAATTAGCTAAATTTTTATGTAGTTTATGAAATTTGCATATTTTTCAGCCTTCGTTAGGAATGTGTTGCGTATACCATGTCAAACAAATGATAACTTACAGTGTCCAAAGAAATAAAAGAAAGGTGGTGACTTTTTTGTGAGCCTAGAACATTCCATACGGACTCTAGGTCTCTGAGGCAGCTGCCCTGAATTCACTATCCAGGCCCTTTACCTTGAGGGTAGTAGCCCAAAGCACACACACAGTCTAAATAAACTAGGTGCTGGAACACAGGGCTAATGAAACTGCATGAGCCCGTTTCATGCCCCCCAAAATGTATTTTATTTGTCATTATGTGTTGGGGCTTGCAGCTTTCATCACATCAGGTGCCTTCCCGGTGCCCTTCCTAGTAAGCTCCTGGTCTAACCTCTTAAAAGGTTCCCTCCCAGCCAGTGCTATTTTCTTAGCCTCAGACCAAGGGCCAAGGGCATAGGGCCAAGACCATTATTTGGCTAGTTTTCTGTTTTGCCTCATTTGTTGTGTGCCATGGGAGAGCTCGTGTTTTGTGGTGCGTGCTATATAAAGGCAAAGCTACGGGGGTGGCCGTGTGTGTGTGTGTGTGTGTGAGCCAGTTTTATTCCCAGTTGGCGCTGCTGTGTTTGTCCCCATTAAATCCCCTGGCGCAGGTGAACTCGGCAGGCAGGACGTCACTGGATGCTGTTACCATGGCACCACAGACTCGCTGAGACTCGGACTTAATGTGGCCGTCTGTCTGTCTGACTAATATCTGTCTGTTTGCTCCATCTGCATCTTCCTTTATCTCTTCATCACACTTTATCCCCTCGTCTGTCCGTGTGTCTGTCCGTCTGCGCTCCCACCCTCACTGGCCGATTTTCCCTCATCTGTTGCAGGCGGTGCAGGAACTGCTGGAGCCCCTGGAGCTGGAGAGGAGCAGCTATCACATGGGACTGAGTCGGGTGAGTGCTACGCCCGGACCCAAGGGTGGGGAAGGATTTGAGTTCTCAAGGGTGGTGAGGGTGGTGGTGTTGGCGAGACAGGGGGTTCTCGTTAATCAGCCTGTGTTCACTCTCATTGTTACATTTCTTACGTGTGCCGTGTTCTTCACTCCCCAAGTCCATGCATCTCCACGGAGACCGCCGACATAAAGGCTTCGTCGATATTATTGATCCGGATGTACATTCAGGGTGTCTGTATATATGGTGGTAATTTAAAGCTGTGCTGTGTCTATAGCTACTGACTGGGAGAGGGAGGCCTGTAGAAGACAGATGGTGTCATTTCCATTTAGATTGCACTGTGGCCTTTTATGGTGATGCGCTCGATGCTTTGACAGACATGAGGACAGGGTTGGCTGGAGCAACGGTCCGCTGGGCAGCTCGGAGGGCAAATCTGGGCCAGAGGGGCTCCTCTTCCATTGTTTTTGCGACAGGGGACTTTGGCTTCGTTTTTCTTTCTTTTTTTCATGGTCTAGCTGTTGTCGGCACACACACATACATACATACACACACACACACACACACACTTGCCAGTATTTAATTCGCATTGGCGGTGTGAAACTGTGTCTTGGCAGCGTGCGTTAGCGAACCATGCGAAACGATAGAGACAATTAAGCCCACCCTCCCTCCCATAGCGGCCCACCTTCAGAGCTCCACCACTAACCCCAGCCACCCCACTCACACATACAGTACCACTCGCTTCTGAACACCACCTCCATCTCTGGACCTGCAGGACTTTTCAACAAGCCCTACAGGGGCTCTGGAAGCCCCCCACACTCCCCTGAGCTTTTTACCTCCGTACCCCACACCGCCATCACCACCCTTCACCTTCTCCTTTCCTCCATAATTAAAGCCAAGTCCGTGAACCCCCACCCCCACCACCCACCGCCCCCACCCCTCTGTTGTTGCCTTCTCTCCCGGCGCAGAGGAGCGATTGATTTTGGCAGCCGCGCCTCTCTTCCTTTGTTCGGCGCACTCTCCACCTTGGCACAAGCCGACACACCACAACAAACACTAATCAGACGCAAAAGCCTGCCGCTTCTCCAGTGGCTTCAAGGGGAAGAAGGGGGTTAGAATGAGAAGGGCAGAGAGAGAGAGAGAGAGAGAGAGAGAGAGAGAGAGTGGAACAAGTGACTAATTATTGGTGGATTAGCCAAAGTTTGAGTAAGGAAAGATGCCGGGGCGCAAACGATTGAGCAGAACAGAGGAATCCTTTGCCAATTACAGTGATTTCAGGAGATACGTGTATTTATTTTTTTTCTCTCTCTTTTTTTTCCAAGTGAACTGACGGGTCATTGTAAATATTTGTCGACAGATCACCTGGGGCCTGTTACAAATTAAAACACAGTCAACTAGGCCTGGTAGTCAGTAGAAACTTCAGAAAACTCTGAATTCCACCTGACCTTTGACCTTTGACTCTGAAGCCACGTCCGCCCCAACACGTGTCGGAACGAGTGCTCTCACTGGGCCGTGAGCTCTGCCCTCGTCCGACCTCACACCCTCCGTGCCCCACGGTGCGTTCTGCCCTGGCCTCGGCTAGGAATTTTTTCAGGGGCCATTCACGGTTGCCATGGCGAGTGGGCAGGGAG
>JAGFZM010000159.1:352609-366732 GCA_017657215.1 Limnothrissa miodon | reverse complement strand
CACACACACACACACACACACACACACTCACTCGTTTCAGTGACAATCCCTGGAACCTGCTCTCATTGTGCTGTGGTGGGAATGTCTTGGGAACATCCGCTTCTGCACCTGATCCTCCGGCTCATGTCTAATTAAGTCATTTCCAAAAGACAGGAGGTGTGTGTGTGTGTGTATGTGTGTGTGATTATAATAATAAAAAGAATAGTTGAATAGTTGTCTTCCATCTAATGTAATCCACAGAGCGTTTGGTACGGCACACGCCACTAACTTTCCCAGCCCCTCACCAGAGCCAAATGGGCTCTTGTCACCGTCTATGGCCGTTTAGCCACCATCCACTCATCCAGTGAGGCACAGTGTACTCCACAGCCTCCCTCCCTCCATCCCTTCCTTTCTTCCCCCACAAAGCTGTTTTGGTCAAGGGCCAAGAGCGTTGCCAATGAGGTCTATTGCATAATTATACCACGGTGAGCTATTACCGAGCGGCTCTGATTTTTTGCGGTGTGCCGAATTTGAATTGGAGAACGGGGGAGATGGCTTTGGAATGGACAGACAGAGAGAGAGGGAGAGAGAGGAAGAGAGAGAGAGAGAGAAGAGTGTGCGCAAAACCCTGCTTGCTCGATGCTGTTGAATTGCACTCCTCTGTTCTAATTGGGTTGCCGGATAATCTGCTGTTATTGGCGATGGCCGTGTAGCCAGAGCAGCTTGTAAATCTTATAACGGGCCTTAACAGGCTGCCAAGTGGTATTGATGTTTGATTTAATTGCCCACAAGAGCTCCCCTCTCCCGCCGGCCCTCCCCCACCCCACCCCACCCAAGGCCTGCCGAGAACTCCAGACCACTCTGAGCATGCATCAGATCCACGCTCATCCACTCCAACTCCGTTCATATTTTTGAGGACAAGCCTGATAGACGTCTGTTGTCTCTCTTTGTTTTATTTACTTTGGTTTTGCAGTTTTTTTGCTGTTGGTTATTTTGTTTATTTTTTTTGTTTTTTTATTATGCCGTTCTTCTTTGCTATTGTGTTTTTTTTCCTGACTCATTCAGTGGTTTTCTATCCACTTTCTCTTATTTAATCTGTGTCTCCTCAGTTCTTAGCAAACTGTCAGTTCCCACCACACTGTTGCCAGTGTTGCTGAGAGAGAGAGAAAGTGCTTAAGCTGTCTGCTGCCATAAGGACTCGTTGTCCACAGGCGTATAAGTGTTAGCACGGTGAATGATTGGCCGCCGTTGTTAATGAGTGCATGTTTTGATGGGGCAAGAGAAGGCGGGAGAGAGAGCAGTGTAGAGTACTGTAGTGTAGTGGAGCGTACTGTAGTGCGGGGCTGGAGGAAACCAGCTTGTATATCCACCCCACCCCACCCCCACCCCCTTCAGCCTCTAGCCAGAGAGAAGGGCATTGGCCATTGTCAGAGGTCCCACCCCTGGATGTTAAAAAGGGCTCCATTGACACGCACTCCTCTGGAGGACCCCCACACCCCCCGACCTGGGCCTCTGGGTCTGCCAAGCACAGGGGCGCTATTGTCCGGCCAGGGCTCTGCCCCTCGCTGCCTGGCTGAGGTGTTGCGTTTGGGGCTAGGGTAGGGTGGGAGTGGGTTCAGAGGGTAGGCAGGATCTCCCGTCCGTAAGCTCCAGTCCACCGCTTGTGCACTGGTAGCGTCCTCCAGATTCTCTCTTTCTCTATGTCTCTTCTTTTTTCCTTTTTCCCCTCTTCTCTCTCCCTCCCTCTCTCTTTCTCTATCTCTTTCTCTCTCGTTCTCCTTTCTCTCTCCCACACACACATGCACACACAGAGAATCATGTGTTTGCAGTGCTTTGGTATTAATTACTTCTATGCGCTTTTTCTCTCTCCTTCTGTCTGTCTCTCTTCCTCCCTCTCCCTCTGTCTATGTCTGTCTCTCTCTCTATCTTTCATCTCTCTATCTCTCTCTCTCCGGCGTGCAGATCCAGGACCTGGCCATCCGCTGCATCCAGAAGAACATCAAGAAGAACCGCGGGGTGAAGGGCTGGCCCTGGTGGAAGCTGTTCACCACGGTGCGCCCGCTCATCCAGGTGCAGCTCAGCGAGGAGCAGATCCGCGGCAAAGACGTGAGTGCCATCTTCAGCTCCCGACTCCCTTCCCTGGCGCCCTGCCAACCCGGGACGTGCCCGCTCTAAGGCTGGCAGCAATGTGCCACTCTGTCTCGTCTGGCCATGTCTATGTCCTGTCTGGTCTGTCAGTCAGCCACTGTCTGTCTGTCTGTCTGTCACACCATTGCTCACTCAAATGGTCATAGTTATTCTATTCTTTTGTTGTTTGTTTTTGTTTTTGTTGCCCTCTTCTCTTCTTCCTCTCTCCTTCTCACTATCCCCCTCCTGTCAGCATTTTTTACCCTCTGCCCCTTACTTCCTGAGGTATTCCTTTACATTCTCTCTCTCTCTCTCTCTCTCTCTCTCTCTCTCTCTCTCTCTCTCTCTCTCTCTCTCTCTCACACACACACACACACACACACACACACACACACACACACACACACACACACACACACTCTCTCTCTCTCCCCCTCCGCTGTTCCACCTCTTTGCCTGAGGAAGTGCTGTGCTGTCATAAGGGAATTGTCACACATGTCTGCTGTGAAATTCTCTGTCTATCTGATGCGTGGAAGGGAACCCTTTGTGGCTCCTCTGGATGGTGGATCTTTTATTTTATCATGTGTGCTCTGAAGCTTCCAGCCCTTTAGGGGGCGCCCTCATGAATTAACACTGCTGGCCTGGGGTCAGCACCCCCGCTGAACGGACCAGGCTCCAGCCCTTTGGTCGGCATCTCTTGGGACGGGGAGAATAAGTGTGTTTGTGGGACGGGCGGCGGTGGAGGGTGGGTAGAGGGGGACATACCTGGGGAGTTACCTGGGTAACCACGGTAACAGGGCTGTGAAGGGAAGGTGAAGCGGCAACGGGATCAAGCACAACGCTGCTTCACACTGCAGAGTGAATTAGCAAGTCAGCAGGTGTGTGTGTGTGTGTGTGTTTGGGGTTATCTTTCCTGTTCATGTTTCTTCTTTGAGCATGGAGCATGGGTGTGAGAGATTTGGTTTCTCTTTGTTTGTTTGCCTATGCTGATGTGTTTGTTGGTGTTTGCCAATACAAATGTGGTGGTGTTTGGTTTGAATGTATTGGGTTGTCTGTGTATGGAAATGTATGATGTGTGATGTGTGTGTGTGTGTGTGTGTGTGTGTATGTGTGCGTTCATTCTGCACACGTCCGCTGTCCCACCTCCTGCTGAGCTTTGTGTAGTAGTGCAGTCAGCCGTACTTCTCAGAGGGAGGCAGAAGAAGTGAGAGAGGGGGAGAAAAGGAGAGGGGAAGAGGAGGAAGAAGAGGAAAAGAAAGGACTGCTGCTTCTGCTGCTGCTGACGTTGCCTCCCGACTGGCTTTGCTTTTTAAAAACAAACGCAGGCCGCCGCTACACTATCTCCCCCTGCTCAAATAGCCTGCAGAGCCGGAGCCAATTGCCTCGGCAGCCGCTGGAGGGAAGTTGGAGGCTCAGAAAGTTTGGATTGGAAGGAGGGGAGGGAAGGGGTGGAGGGGGAGGAGGGTGGAGAGGGTAAGTGGCAGCACGGGGGCAGCAGGGAGTCGACTCTGAGGGAATGAGGGGAGGAGATGGGAGGAGAGAGATTTTGGGAGGAGGAGTGAGGGGTCCCAGACATGTCAGGCATGTTCCTCAAGGTCAGAGTCTTCTCTGTTTTTCTCCGTTTCTCGTTTCTCAGAATTTTGCCTGTTTGAGCATCTCTGTGCATCTTTCTTTTACTCTCTCTTTCAATCCCCCACCCTCTCATCCTCAGCGTGTGAGCTTGTGTTTTGTCACTCTGTGTGTGTGTGTGTGTGTGTATGTGCCCCTCTTTTTTTATTGGAATTATGCCTTGTTTGTCTTTGTGTGTCCTATTCTCTCTCTCTCTCTCTCTCTCTCTCTCTCTATCTATCTCTCTCTCTCTCTCTCTCTCTCCTTTTGCCTCCATCTCACCCTCTCCTTGTATCCCCAGGAGGAGATCCAGCATCTGAAGTCCAAGCTGGAGAAGGTGGAGAAGGAGAGGAACGAATTGAGGCTCAACAGCGATCGCCTGGAGAGTAGGGTGAGTCTCACACACACACACACACAGACTGTTACTGTACAACCATAATTAAACACATCACTCAAAAGTTCCACTCATTCTGATAAAAAATATTGTCATGCATGCACACACAATTGGCAAAAAGGGACTTTTGACTTCGATCACCCCTACTCACACAAACACACAAATACAGTAGACATACACAGAGATGTATGCAGACAGAGACAGACACACACACACACACAATGGTTCACACAGCCACCATCTGCACCTGTTTGTACTACAGCAGCTAAGGTATTAGAGCACCTGCACCTGCTTTAGAGCACCCGCACCTGCACTACAGCAAGTGTCATCACACATGTGTTCGCACACACACACAAACACACACATTCACATGCACACACACATACGCACACTCGCATGCAAAGACACACACACTCACATGCACGCATATCGCACCTCAACAAGACTCCAAACACTCAGTCTGGACAGAGCAAAGAGCCAGTGACCTGATGTGAGTGTGTGTGTGTGTGTGTGTGTGTGTGTGTGTGTGTGTGTGTGATCACAGATTACAGAGCTGTCGTCGGAGCTTGCAGATGAGAGGAACACGGGTGACTCGGCCTCGCAGCTGCTGGAATCAGAGACCTCAGAGAGACTGCGACTGGAGAAGGATATGAAGGATCTTCAGGTGTGTGTGTGTGTGTGTGTGTGTGTGTGTTTGTGTGTGTGTGTGTGTGTGTGAGTGTTCTGAGAAAGACTTTTCCATTGAGTGCACAGACAGCAGCAGAGGCTGTGTGGAATGGCTACAGATGACTTCTCTCAGAGTAGCCTGGAATTGCTTAATCTTGTGTGAGATGTGTTTATGTGTGTGTGTGTGTGTGTGTGTGTGTGTGTGAGGATATTTGTGTGTGCAGGGAGGTGTTGCACATTTTGATGTACTTTTGTTTATATATAACACCTTGGATATACACTGTTTGTGTATGTGATCAATGATCAGGGTAGTGTAGTTTTGTTCATGTGTACAAGCTTGCCTTTGGTGTTTGCTTGTGTGTGTGTCTGTGTGTGTGTGTGTGTGTACTGTATGTTTGTGTGCCTATGTGTATACCTGTTAGCTGCATGCTGTGAGCAGGTGCATTAGTCTAAAACCAGATGGCCTATTGTTTCCCTGTGGAGTTGAACTTTGTTCGTGTGTTTGTGTGTGTGTGTGTGTGTGTGTGTCCATGTCCGTGTGTGGGCTTTGTATATGTGTTCATGAGTACGTGTGTGTATGTGTGTGTGTCGCAGGCCAAGTTTGACAGCATGAAGAAGCAGATGGAGTCGATGGAGATGGAGGTGATGGAGGCTCGGCTCATCCGTGCCTCGGAGCTCAACGGCGAGATGGACGACGACGACACCGGTGGGTGCCCTGTGTGTGTGACATCACTTCCTGTGTGCAGTAGAGTGCCGCCCATCGTCACTTCCAGTTAACACTGCTACTGCCCGTATGGGACACAGGGCAGCGATTCCCTGGATCTCATAAAGTTACTTTTTATGGCATTCGCAGTGAACACTCTCTCTTACACACCCACTCACACACACACACACACACACACACATGCCCTCACACACACACACTCCAGACCTAAACTCATCATCACCCCATGATTGCTTCTGAATCCCAACCATCATGGGGGAATCCGCTGGCCTCATTCCTCATCACACATTTAGTAGCATTCAGATGCTGACGGCCCCTTGTCTTCTCTTTCTATCTCTCTCTCTCTCTCTTCCCTTTTCTCCCTCTACATCTCTACCTATTCCTTTGCCATTCTCTCGTTTTCACTTTCTCTCTCTCTCTCTCTCTCTCTCTCTCTCTCTCTCTCTCTCTACTTCACATCCTTTTTATTCTCTCACTCACTCACTCACTCATTCTCTCTCTCTCTCTCTCTCTCCCAGTTGTCCTTTGTCCATCTGTTTCTCCCTCCCCATACTTCACACTTGGTCACAGGCACTAAAGCTCTACTAAGGTTGGCTTTTTATGGCTGGGCCCAAGGGTGTCTGCTGATGCCTGGCCCTCAACAACCACCTTTCTCCTCCTCCTCCTCCTCCTCCTTCTCCTCCTCCTCCTCCTCCACACGCCTAGACTGGTGCTTGGCCCTCCACACCCACCTTCCTCCTCTTACTCTTCCTCCACCACCCCCTTAGACTGGTGCCTGACCCTTTACACCACCCTTCCTCTTCTTTCTCCTCCTCCTCCTCTTCTTCCACCTCCTCCTCCACCACCCTTCTAGACTAGTGCCTGGCCTTCAACAACCACCTTCCTTCTCCTCCCCACCTACCTTCCTTTTCTTTCTCCACCTCCTCCTCTTCCTCCTCCACCCCCTAGACTGGTGCCTGACCCTCTACAACCACCTTCCTCCCCCTCCTCGTCCTCCTCCTCTTCCTCCTCCACCACCCCCTGTGAGGGAGAGAGAGGGAAGAGAAGAGGCTGAACTAGGCTAGACTAGGTTATGTTGAGCTGGGCTGGGCTGTGGTGAGTGGAGGGGTACGGAGGAGTGTGACGCGGTGCGATGCAGTGAGTGGAATGGCGCTGAGAGCCTGGGCCCGAGTCGCAGTGGTAGCGCCTGCAGACAAATGAGAAAATAATCTGGCGGATCAGAGCAGGGGCGCGCGGGGGCCCGCCAGCCTTCATTACGCCATTTATATGGAAATGGAGGGAAGGGAAATGCCTTTTAGCATGGCAGCCTCCACATCCACCTCCTCGCTCTCACATTCAGTCACACACACACACGCATATACAGACACACACACACACATATACTGACTCACACACACACACACACCTCACTCTCTTCCTGCTGGAGGACTGGACATACTTCTTCAAGAGACATCTCGAGGGAATCAACTAAAGGGAATTACCCCTGCACTACCATGTTCTTTTACACACTCTCACACACACACACACACTCCTTCCACCCTCCTGCTGTGGCCAGCTTTGTCCTGCTCATGGCCAGGCTAATGAAAGGAAATCAGGGAACGTTTGTCTCAGTTAAAAATGCAGTGTCAAGACCGGCGCTTGGTTCCCGTTTGTGCCCCCCGCCCCCTCACGGCCTACCTCTCCTCCCTGACTCATCCCTCTGGCCTCTCCACTCTTCTGTAATTGCCATTTATTTAGGCAGGAGCAGACAGACGGAGGCGTCCCTAATGCAGCTCAGTCCTCACTGCTGCCCATGGACAAACACATGCTCTTTGCTTTCCGCTCTCAAATCCCTCTCTTCTGTTCTCCTCCTCCTCCTCATTCTTCCTCCCTCTCTTTTTTTATAGAGCACAGTTGGATAAGAAAGTCGTGTTTGCTTTCATTTGGTGTTTTTGAATGTGTGTGTGTGTGTGTGTGTAGTTTGTGACTGCACTAATGATGTGGCTTGGGAGGGGGGATAAAAGGTGCTGATTTGTCACAGAGTCTTTGTGTCGAGTGGCTCTATAGAAACACTGAGGTCCAGCCGCCGGGCTCAGCAAAAACACAGCGCCATGGCAACTGTGTGATGCTGAAGTTCTTGGCTGCCTGCTCGCAACTGTGCTTTAACTTATTCTTTTTGTAACATAGAATTTAGAGGAAAAAAAGCAATTGGTAGGTTAGCTTGTAAACATTGCTTAGGCATTGCTTTGTTTGACTATAAGAAACTATACGCATTTACCTGAATTAAGAAATACGGTGCATGACATGGAGTTGGCTCACGACTGTTTGTTTGTCGTGCTGTGTAACCCAGCCGCATTCCCTGCGGACGCTGATATTGCGTGTGCACTGGCGCTCACTCAGAGGAAGCGCGTTAATATTGCAGAGGCTGGTATTTGACAGTTGACATTAAAGCGCTGTGGCTATGAGCCCTGACCTGGGAGCAGCGCTGAGGGGAGAGCTGTGCTGTATGGAGAGGGCTCTAATGCACTGGCCCTGTCTTTCGTTTGGTTAAGTCTGGATCTGTGTGTGTGTGTGTGTGCGCATCTGTAGATGGGCTGGAGCTGAGTGTGTGTGCTTATGTGTGTATGTGTGTGTGTTTGTGTGCGTGTGAATGGGCTGGAGCTGTGTGTGTGTGTGTGTGTGTTGCTCCCTGCTGAGTGGTGCTCTTTGATGTTGCAGGGGGTGAGTGGAGGCTGAAGTACGAGCGTGCCATCAGGGAGATCGAGTTCACCAAGAAGAGGCTGCAGCAGGAGTTTGACGACAAGCTGGAGGTGGAGCAGCAGAACAAGAGGCAGCTAGAGAGAAGGGTAAGGCTAGGAGTGCGCGCGCACACACACACACACACACACACACACATACAAACATGCACTTGGACACACATACAAACACACACACACACTCACATACATAAATGCACACACACACACACACACACACACACACACACACAAACGTCATTTCATATACACACACACACACACATACATAAATACATGCCCACACCACACACTGGCATACATAAATGCACACACACATATACATACATGCACACACACACTCACACATACACACACAAACAACGTAATTTCGCTGCTGACTGAGGTTACAGTACCTTGATGCTCGCCACTCGCCACTAATGAAAACCCACATATATGTTGAGGTCGTTTGCCCTTTCTAAGTTCACACAGCACTGTATCTTTTTTTTTCACCCTTCACTACAGGACCCATTCACACATACGCAAACTGACACATACACACACACACACACACACACACACACTTTGCCGTCAATGTCAAGAGATGCACCCTTGATAGTGCACATTGAAGGATGCACCCTCAATATCAATAGTGCATATTGAAGCACTGGTCAGGATTGTTGGCGTGTCCTAGGAAGGAAAGTCAAGAAGGGTTCTTCATGGAGAAAACCTTTGGAGGAGGTGCTTTAAGTATGTAATCAGCACAGGCCCCCGGGCCCAAAGTAACATTTTAGTTTCTGAAGTTGAGAAGGAAGTCATGAATATGCAATTTATGTATGAACACGAGAACCTGTTTTTCACATTTCTTCCCATATTTCCCCCCACACTCACAAAAACACACACCTACTCACAGAGAAATGTGTCATACTTTATGTTTCAAGATTTCAAGGCTATATTGAGGGTTTAAAGTTTCCTTGTTTTGACTTCACACAAACACACACACACACACACACACACTATAGGTATAACAGAACTTCACAAGTAATTTTAAGGAGTGCTTTAATCAAATTTTAATTTAATTTTAATTTAGTGTGTGTGTGTGTATATGTGTGTGTGTGTGTTTCCAGCTGACGGACCAGCAGGCGGACAATGAGGAGGTGCAGCGTGTGGCGGCCCAACTGAAGAAGAAATGCCAGCGGCTGACAGCGGAGCTGCAGGACACCAAGCTGCACCTGGAGGGACAGCAGAGCCGCAACCATGAGCTTGAGAAGAAGCAACGCAAGTATGTGTGACGCACGCACGCACACACACACACACACACACACACACACACACACACATACATATATATATACACACACACACAGTACACACACATACACACACACACATAATCACTAATAAGCTTGCAAGGACACAAAAGCCATACAGGGATGTATTTGTGCTCCAATGCACACATATTTGATGGATTGGTGATTCCAGACATTTATGCAAGCACACACACCCAAACTCACACTTACTGACACAGCTATACACAGACCCACACTTAACTTGCGTATAGGCAAATGATGGTATATGAAAATGCACAGACACGCGCACACACACACAGAAATGAAAACAGAGAGAATAGATGCCACTTGTGCCTGAGAGTTCACTAATAGTAATGAGGTGTTTTTGAGCTTAACTCTGGAGCTTGGCCGTTGTGTAAACAGTGAGAGGGGTGTGTGTGTGTGTGTGTGTGTGTGTGTGGTGGAGCGGCAGCAGCAGCAGACAGACAGACAGAGAGAGGGAAAGAGGGAAAAGGGGGAGAAGAGAGAGAGAAAGAGAGCGGCCTGTGCTTGTCACTACGCTGAGGAATGCAGGAGCTGAGGCCAGTAATACCCCACTAATGAGCAAACACATGAGAGCAACACACAGAAGGAGGGAGGCAGAGAGAGGGGAATGGAAAAGGGGGGGCGGGGGAGAGAAATACATTTTAGAAGGAGAGATAGAAAGGTAGAGGATGGAGAGACGGAGTAAAGGGGACAGGGGGAGGTAGAGAGGGGGGCAGTTGGGGGGTTTGGAGGTTGGGGGTGCGTAGGGAGGGGGCGGTTGGGGGGTGGGAGGTGCGTAGAGAGGGGCAAAATGAGAGCTGATGAGCATAAAATATGGGGGGATGAGAAAAAGGAGAAGAGGTGTGAGAGAGGTACTGTATAAGAGCAATCACTGGGCGAAAGAGTGATTAGGGAGAGGAAACCTAAAGATAGGTGGCAAGAGAAGAAAATAATAAAAGAAAAGAAGAGAAAGAAATAGCCGCCAAGGCCAGGAATAAAAGAGAGATAGAGAGAGAGGGAGGGAGAGAGAGAGAGGTTGAAACTAACAAGTGAAATGGAGTTGGTGCGGTGTCATGCTGCTCCTGTTGGCGGAGGGGATCAGATCAGCCGTGAGGGGTTGCGTAAGAGAGCGGAGGGAGGAGTGCGAGAGGGAGATCAGGAGAGGGAGAGCGCCGGCGGCAGTGGCCCGCGGGCTCAGATCGCCTCGGATTTACTCCTGCCGGCGTCATCAGCCCTCCCATCATCCCCTGCTCTCCGTTAAACCAGCTCCCATGGAGCAGACGCGGGGATAAGAAGTCTGCCTGCGCATACGCTTACACACACTCACACACACACACACACACACACACACAGTCACGCTTACGCTCATGCGCACACATGATCTTGTAGGCACACACATGTAACCACACACACACACACACACACACCACACCACACACACCGAGTCCGACTAATGCTGTGTTGTGTGTATGAGTGAGGGCGCCTAAAGTGTCCTAAAGACCCTAACCATGCTCGGCCTTTTGAGGAAAAACAGGTAGGTGGACTGGGCGCTCTGTTTTGCCTCGCTCTGATGAGCTGAGTGCTGATTTAGTGTGACAGATGGGTAATGGACGTGGAATTTTACCTCTCGATTGTGTGACGGCTATGAGGAGCAACCTTGAGCTGCGCAGATTTTCCACTCTAGTATTTCTCCCTTTTAAAAGCTATCCAAAAAAAGCAAAAAGTAATCTTTGTAATGTGATGTGCGAGTGTAACAAGTTTTTGAATTTTATGCAGTGTATGTGAGTGTGTGTGTGTGTGTGTGTGTGTGTGTATTCATTCGAGAAGGAGCTGTTTGTGTGTCCAAGGAGAACTTTGCTCTATGAGCTTGTTTTGAGCTTCAGTACTTGTTAGTGTTCCCAATGGCCGTCGCCAGCAGTACCTGAATGGGCTGTTTGTGTGCTATAGACTTTTATTGGTATAGCTACAAAGAGTGTTACAGGATTACTGAGGGTGGGAAAGTGTGTATGTGTGTGTGCATGAGTGTGTGTATGTATGTATCTGCAGCAGGTATAGTGAGTGGATGTGTAAAATTTGCCCGTATATGTGTATCTGAAAGACCTGGTCAGCTAAGTTGCTGTGTGTGTGTCTGTGCGAGTTTGCTTTTTATATGTGTATCTGAATGACTTGGTTCTTTAGGTGTGTGTGTGTGTGTGTGTGTGTTTGTGGCAGCTGGTACTATATGGCGAATAAGTGTGTGAAGTTTGCCTGTATACTGTAAGTGCATTTGAAAGACTTGGTCACCTACGTTTCTCTGTGTGCGTGATTGTGTGTTTGTGTATGTGTGTTTGTGTATGTGTGCGTGCATGCGTGGTGTGTGTGTGTGTGTGTGTGTGTGTGTGTAGGTTTGACTCTGAGCAAACACAGGCTCAGGAGGAGGTTCAGAGGGAGAGGAGCCAGAGGGAGAAACTCAGTCGAGAGAAAGACATGCTGACTGGAGAGGTCTTCAGCCTCCGGCAGCAACTGGAGGTGAGATGGACACTGTGTGTGTGTGAGTGTGTGAGTGTGAGAGTGAGTGCGTGCTTGCCAAATGCACGAATGTCCTTTTTCCCCCTCAGGTCGACCACCTTGAGGTCGAGTGTGTGTGAACTCGCTTGATAAAGTCACACTCTCCCTCTCTTCCTCTGTCTCACATCCCTCTCTCTCTCTCTCTTTCTCACTCTCTCTCACACACACACACTTACCCTTTCTTCCTCTCTACTCTTCTCTCTCACACACACCTTTATAATTTTTTTGTTTTTTGTTTACCTTTCTCCTTCTTCTCATCTCTCATACTTCTCTTTTTTTCTCTCCCTCCCACTTCCATATTTTTCCCTTTCTTCATCTGTCAACCTTCCCCTATCCCTCCCTTTTTGTCTCTCTCTCTATCTCTCCATCCTTCCCACCTTCATCACTTTCCTCATAATCTCTCAACCTTACTCTGTCCGACCCTCTCCATCTCTCTCACTCTTTCTTTTTCTTTCTTTCTTTTTTTCTTTTTTTCATTCTTTCGTTTTGTCCCTCCCTTCCTCTTTCTTCCTCCCTCCCTTTCTCTCTCCCTCTCTCTCTCCCTCCCTCTCTCCCTCCCTCTTTCTCTCTCTCCCTCCCTCCCTCTCTCTCTTTCCCTCTCTCTCTCCTTCCCTCTCTCCCTATATCAGGATAAAGATCTGGAGATGTGCGCCCTGAACCTGAAGGTGGAGCAGCTGGAGGCTGAGCTGCAGGATCTGTCGTCCCAGGAGACCAAGGACGAGGCCTCGCTGGCCAAGGTCAAGAAGCAGCTGCGTGACCTGGAGGCCAAGGTCAAGGACCAGGAGGAAGAGCTGGACGAGCAGGCCGGCACCATACAGATGCTGGAACAGGTACATACAGTACATGCGCACACATACTTAATTCCACCATGTCGTCCCACGCTGGTGGAATAACCTACCAAAAACAATCAGAACAGGGCCATCTCTGGAGGCCTTCAAAAAGCTCTTAAAGACCCAGCTATTCAGAGAACATCTTCTATCCTAGCACTACAATGAACTGAAGCACTATTCCCTAGCACTATGCTCTTTAAGGTTTCTGCTATGTAGCTTGAATTGTTATCCTCTTTTTGTAAGTCGCTTTGGATAAAAGCGTCTGCTAAATGCAAAAATGTAAATGTAAATACACACACACACACACACATATACATACACTGAAGTATGTAAATAGAAGTGTGCGCGCGCACACATACACTCACAGAAATGTGTGCACGCACACACACACAATTTGTAAACATGTATTTTCTTAATGGCAATGTTGGAACAAGTAGATTCGTATACACACGCATACAAACACACACAATATGTAAATATGTGTGTTTTAACAGCAAGGCCTTTCTCATATGCATTAACATTTTCTGCTCGCCTGTCTTCAGCCATGTGGGCCTTTACGTCTCTTTCTTCTCTACATTCTCATTCAACCACTTCCTAACCACTTTTTAACAAACACACACATACACACACACACACACAAACATGCAGACCCGCACAAAGACAAATACGCTTACATGCAGTGAACACACTTATATGAACACTTACAGTACTCATGCACACACACACACACACACACAAAGTGTGTAGCCATACACATAATTGTACTCACATGTACCTGTAATTACCAGTGACCCACAGTGCATAATGTTCCTCTCTATTATGTGAGTACAAGGTCTCCCATACAGTTACAAAAATCACTATTACACACACACACACACACACACACACACAAAGGATCATGTAAACAGTTCTAAGAGACTAAAAGTACATGTCTCCACAAAGGTTCCATTTTAAAATCGTTTTTTTCTATCTTCACATAGTGGTTGTAGTTTGGTATAATAAATAAAATGTTCAAGCTTTTGCTGTATTTATTGAAACGGTCTACATTTGTTACAGTGTGCACACACTCATGATGTTTACACACACCCACACACACACACACCTCCCATCACATGTGAAAAAAAAAAGGTGGAGGTGAAGTGCTGCCCTAACTGCCTACTCTGAGCACAGTCTCACCTGGCCAACTGCTCACGTAACAACACCCTCTTTCCACCAGTGCGC
>JAGFZM010000159.1:317601-345878 GCA_017657215.1 Limnothrissa miodon | reverse complement strand
CTCTCTCTCTCTCTCTCTCTCTCTCTCTCTCTCTCTCTCTCTCTCTCCCTCCCATGAGTCATTTTCACTCCCTCAGAGGTCAGCTTTTATCAGGCTCAACAAGCCCAGCTTGACATTGTTCTCACGCAAAAGGAATGATCCAGACGGGCCGACTCTATTTTTGGAATGGAGGATTTAATTTTTGAAGTGGTCTTTGGAATAGCTCCCATTATTTCTCTTTCTCTCTGCCTCTCCTTTGTCTTTCTCTGTCTCTAGCCCACTCTCCCTCCCTCTTTCTCTTCAATCTCTCTCTCCAATGCCCCCTTTAAAGGGGATTTGTTCACACGAGTATGAAGGTGTCATTGAAAGCATGTGTGAATCTGTGTGTGTGTGTGTGTGTGTGTGCACGCACACACATGCTCTGAAGTGAGCATGTGAAGCATTGACAGTGACAGAGTGCAGAGTGATGGGCTTGCAGTGAGACTTAATGAAAATATCTTCTCTAATGTGGAAACGCCCTTCCCTTGGATAAATGAGAGCGATTGATTTGTTTTGCTCTAAACCAGGGGTCTTCAACCGGGGGTCCGCGACCCCTAGGGGGTCCGCGGAGGTACTGCAGGGGGTCCGCGAAAATATTTCGTCTGAAGCATTTTTTTTCTCTTCCAAAAAATTTAATTTGTCATAGTTAACATAATGTTCAAAAGAAAATTGCTTCATATTCGTTTTTAAATAACACATTGTAGGCCATGAATCATGCATGTGATCATGTGATCCCTGCGTAACATTTTGCTAACCTATGCCAAAACATATTAGCATTCATAAATGTACAAATACAGGTCACCACTTCAGCCTGAGCCTGATGTGACATTGCCTCGTAAATTCCATCAGTCCTAGAATAGAGAAGCTCTGTTCCACTCACCAGGTTCAGTGCTCTCACTAGGACCTGGTAGCTGATCAGTTATCTTTAATTCTTCGTCCCACTATAATAAAAAATGTGACCCTTGTGATCTTTTTTTATTAGAGTTGGATCATCGCGATTAAAGAACACTTCCCCCCGTGCATTTTAGTTAAATAGCTTCGTATTCAGCAAACTCGTTCTTTTCATTCCGGGAGATAAATTACGTTTGATTCGTCTGTTCAGTGTCGGGACTGATGAACCCTGAACTTTGCGGGGTATTTGTTCTGTGTGATGTTTTGCTTTGTTTTGTTTTTTTTTTTTTATGAGAGTCTGCGGTCTTTGCACTTCAAGGCGTTCTGCGCGAATTCATTCATCCAACGTTCCATCACAATAAAACGATAACGATAATCTCATGAGTGTGTTTCCTTCTGAAAGACGAAGTTATATTTACACAAGAGGAAGAGGCTTTCTGTCTGTATCAGTTTGAGCTTACGAAGCTTTGCCTGAATTTAGCTGAATATATCCAGCTAGTTAACCCTTGTGACATTCATTCTGTTATAGGGCGGATGTAAAGAAACAAGGTGTCACCCCCCTGTTAATAATACTTCCTGTTTAGAATGTGTGCGTCCGTGTGTGTGCATGCGTGCATGTAGGCACTCATAACTGACGGTCCAAATGATGGCAGGATTTGAGGTGGGCCAGGTGTGTATGGAGTAAGATAGCTGTCAAAACTTTTCTCAACAAGTAATGCCTGTGAATGGGGCGATGACGTATTTTGACAGTTGAGTAACGTGTGCGAAGTCCATAATATTTAGAGGCGTATTGAAATTTTGATTTCGTACTTGTAGTTTTTGAATTCGTATTTTTTATGCATGACTGAACTCATTTGAGAACTCACAAATGTTTATTTTATGCACAACTAAATACGCACGTGTATCAAATATATGGACACAAATATTTTGACAGCAATCTTACTCCATAGGTGTGGGGGTCCGTGCTCAGTCTTTCTCACAGCCAAGGGGTCCTTGAGCTGAAAAAGGTTGAAGACCCCTGCTCTAAACAGATGCTCGAGCCCTCCTCATAAGTCACTCTCTCACTGCCATTTGACACTCACCATTTTGGTATTTTTCCTGACATTCCTAAAAAGTCCTCTGTGCAGTTACGTACGTGGGCAACCGTTAACCAGACCAACATATAATTACAATCATTTTAGCATTTTATTCTTAAGTTTAGTCTTTTGTCTTTGACTATAGTAATTGATGCTTTTAGCCAAAGGCATTGCTATAATTTGCAGGTTGTAAAATCATATAAGGTATAAGTTCAGAGTTGAGATGTGTGGCTCAGCTGTGACATTAGTGTGACCTGACATGTGTGTGTGTGTGTGTGTGTGTGTGTGTGTGTGTGTGTGTGTTATAGTCCTCTCAGCACCTGGCTCAAATCACGGATCTGCAAGCCCAGCTTGAGGAGGCCCTGAAGGAAAAGCAGGACATCCAGGAGAAGGTAAGACCTGCACCGGCGTAGCCATGGAAACCAGTGGCACAGATTATAATCATATCCAATAACAATTCCCAATTGTCAGTAACAATAGAACATAGTACAGTGCCAGATCAAGTTAGCTTCTAAGCTCATTGTCTACACGCTTAATTTGCAACTGGGTAGTAAACGGAATAAAGGCCCTCAAGGTGTCCTGCTGTAGGGAGATAATGCCTAAGGCAGGTGCAAAGTACCAACAAAGTAGGTACATGCTAACAGGAACATTTGTTCATATTTTACACTGTAACTCCTCAGTGCAGTAGATGGCCTAGGCAGATATGGCGGTTTTGATAGCTTTGGCGGATATGGCGGTTTTGATAGCTTGGGTAGATATGGCGGTTTTGATAGCTTTGGCCAAATGTTGGCTCAGTTAAGTCTGAGTCTCGATTTCTACTCCGTCAGTATTCCCCATCTCTAACTCTCAGTTCGAATCCAGTGCAGTGAGGCATCAGAGCGTTTCGGCACTTTAAAAACGGCTAATCTAGACCACTTTGTAAGACTTACTTACCCTGGGTGGCAAAGTGCCTTGTTACTCATCCCCCACATGTAGCTAAACTTCTCACCAACAGCTGGCCTCAGGCCAGATAGCAAACTGACACCAAACTCCATTCTGAAGAGTATGGGGTAAGTGTTTTGTTGACAACTGTTCAGTCTTGCACAATCTGCCTAAGTAAACTGCACTGGACAAAAAATAACTAAATAAAAATTAAAAAAATAAATAAAGATAACGGGTCTAGTTTGCCAGCTCAACACAGATGATCTGTCTTTCCCTGCAATAGAGGTAAAAAACAAAACAAACAAGCCAAAACACAAGCCACCAAAGCTCCCACAAAGTAAACACTGAGGGCACCATTATTCTACGCGAAATACTTGCGTGCACCACTTACTGCACCGTGTGAAAATGTGCTTGGGGAGATGGAGAGAGATGGCCGTGCATTGATCAGGTACAAGCTGCTGACGGGCCTGTAGTGGTGCAGTAAGATTCCTGTGCGCGATGTCCCTGGATGCATCTTGTTCAGAGGCGTCAGTGTGGAGAGCAATTTCGATGTGGATAAGCGTTTGGGGCGAGAGGAATTGGAGTGGATTTGAGAGTCTGGAGCTGTGCCCTCTCTCACACACTCATTCTCTCTCTCTCTCTCTTGCTCTCACAGAGTGTGTGTGTGTGTGTGTGTGTGTGTTAGTGGGGGTCTCTTTCATCCCTCTCACTGAAAACAAGTGCATGCCCCTCCCCTCACCAGCAGTCACTGTCTCTATAGCTACTGTATGGTGTGTATGGTATGGGTTTAGGTCTTAGGTAAGATGTGTTTGTTGACACTGTGTGTGTGTGTGTGTGTGTGTGTGTGTGTGTTTCTGTCTAATCGATTTGGTATTCACTAGTTTACTAACACTCCTCTCCTCTACACTCCTCTCCCCTTTCAGCTCCAGTCTCTGCAGAGTCAGCTGGAGTTCCAGGAGCAGTCCATGGTGGAGAAGTCGATGGTCAGTCGTCAGGAGGCCAAGATCCGCGAGATCGAGACCAAGCTGGAGTTCGAGAAGACGCAGGTCAAACGCCTGGAGGTGAGGGCCTATGTGCAGTGGGCGAGGAGTAGTGGGGGGATTGTGGATAGATGGGGGGGGGCAGCATAAACAGCGCTGAGTGTCCTTAGGTCAACCTGCTGTACATATACTGTGTGGGTATTTAAACACCCACCAGCATACTCTTGATGGATTTGGCTCCAAGCAAGACTTTAGAAGAAGAAGAAGAATTATACTCTTTTGATCCCGTGAGGGAAATTCAGTCTCTGCATTTATCCCAATCCGTGAATTAGTGAAACACACTCACCACACAGTGTGAAGTGAAGTGAAGCACACACTAAAGCCTGCACAACAGCGGCGCTCGGGGAGCAGTGAGGTGTTAGGTGCCTTGCTCAAGGGCACTTCAGCCGCTTTCCACTGGTTGGGGTTTGAACCGGCAACCCTTCAGTCACCAGGCTAACCAGTGGGCCACGGCTGCCCCTTAACAATATGTATAGAAACAATATGTTCACTTCTCGCATTTGCTAACATTCACTAGCTGCCCAGTGGATCAGATATTAAATCTGTTACTCTGTCTGGACACTCTTTATAGGCATACTAATGGGTTTTACTGTCTACGATGCTGAGTAATCTACAGTAGTTTAGGAACTGAAAGATCTACACGAGTACTCGAGTGAAACGCATTATTGAGTCCAGGAACTAGCTGGCACTCACCTGGCTAGGCTAGGCACCAGTTTCTTTTCCTCTCTCTGTCTCTTCCATTTTTCTGTCCAATAGCAAGGTGCTTTCATATTCTGACATACCGGTATATCGTATAATTTGGAATTCAATTTCTCTGGGATTACATTGCTATAACACCTGTGACAAAATGCAGGATGTCGCTCAGGATTGTATGGGAAGCATAATTAGAAAGAAAAAAAAGATCTCACTGTGTAATGCCTAGTCATGCAGCCTTCTTCTCTCCCGTCCTCTTGCTCTCCCTCCTAGACACACACACACACACACACACACACACACACACACACACACATACACACACTCACACACAGTCTCGGGCTGCAATAGCTCAGTTAAACTAGTATTGATGAGCACCCAGAACTCCCCCCCCCCCCCCCCCCCCCCCCCTTCCCTCCTCCTGTCTCTTCGCCCTGTCAGAAACACAAAAGGCCTCCTCCAGCTGGATTACAGCTCCCCCTTCCACTTGCGTTAGAGCAGGCCCCCAGACCCTGGCAGTGCAGAGTGAGACATTAGCCTTAGCCGCCCAGAGCAAGAGCAGAGCACGGTAAAGGCTTTACTTTAGCCCCGGAGCCGTAGGTTGAATGCTGATTGAGATCCGTGGTATAGAGAAGCAGGGAAAGCTTACACCTCTCTCTGTGAATACTAACAGTGTTGCACAGGCTAACTGAGACCGTGTGAAATGGTGTTGATGGCTAGCTTTAAAACCGTGTGAGATGGTGGTAAAGGTTTTCTTTAAAGATATTTCTCCATTTTTTGTTTGTTTGTTTTGGCAGGTTTGTACATTATTCATGCTTGGCTGATTGACATTGATAGGAAATTGTTTTTATTTCTGCAGACAGTTTGATTTTTTTCAGCTGTGCACTTTTTGTTAAAACAATACCATAATTAAGATAAAACACCCCTGGTATTATTTGGTTGGTGTTACTGTTTAAACTAGCCCTCCGTATGGCTAATGTTCTGGTCTCTCTTGCTAACACAGAGCTTGGTGGCGCGTCTGAAGGAGAATGTAGAGAAGCTGACAGAGGAGCGTGACCAGCGCAGTGCCAGCGAGACCCGGGAGAAGGAGCAGAACAAGCGTGTCCAGCGGCAGATTCGCGACATCAAGGAGGAGATGGCCGAGCTGGCCAAGAAAGAGGCAGAGGCCAGCCGCAAGAAGCATGAGCTTGTGAGTCCTCCACCTCATCCTCTACTTCCTCTTGAGCATCTCATTTCGTATCCTGCTAGATATCCAAGCACCTGTACTGTTCAGTGTTTGATCTCGTATACTGTTAGATATCCAAACGTCTCCTTTTTTCATGTCCTGCTAAATGTCTTAGCGTCTCTCGGCATTGCTAAAAAATTAACAATTTAAATGGTTTATGCTGCTATTTTGTATGCCACTGAGGTAGATTCAGGTTGCTGAATAAAAGTGTCTGGTGAAATGCCCCTTTCTCTGTCATTCTAACCACCTTCACCTTCACGATTCCCCCACTGCTAATCTGAATGGTGCTGTGTGGGCGTATGGCGGCAGCATAACCTTTACTCAGAGCCATGTGTTTCTACAGTCAGCGGTCTGTCTTGTAAGGCTCCATAGCCGTCCTGTAACCCCTACTCTGCACCTAACAGGAAATGGACATTGAAAGCTTGGAAGCAGCCAATCAGAGCCTTCAGGCAGATCTGAAGCTGGCCTTCAAAAGGATCGGCGACCTGCAGGCCGCCATCGAGGATGAGATGGAGAGCGACGACAACGAGGACCTCATCAACAGGTACCCTCTCCACTATTAGAAGTGCACTCTATGCTACATCAGTGGCATACTGATGCCCCCCCCCTGTACTGAGGCACCATTAGAGGAGAGGGAAGACTAGTGGCTGGATGAAGAGAAACAGGAAGGGAAGGAGGTGAAGGAATAAAGCAGGTAAAAGAAGAGGGGTGCTTGTTCTACTTCTATAGAAGAGAGAGAGAGAGAGAGAGAGAGAGAGAGAGAAAGAAAGCAAGTAGGTTGGAAGGGAAGTTTGAGAACTTTCCCCCGACAGATCGAAGAAGGGAAAAAAAGAACAGTTTGAGCAGTTTCTTGAACAGTGCACCACTTCATTTCTGCCATTTTGGAATCCACCTCCCTCAATCTGAATGTCGATCTGGCCCGGTCTCCTTTACTTTAGAACATCTATTTAATAGCCTGAGATTGTTGCTGTGGCTTGTTTATTTGCAGTAGCAAAACAAAGGGCAGCTGTCTCTTTCTCCTTGGTCAGAATGCAATAAACAATAGTGAGATTTACATTTGTCTGCTGTCACCTCCCTTAGCCTCTCTGTCGTAGTGCGAGGACTCCAGAGTCTGAAGCTGTTGAGTTGTGTGTACACACACACACACACACACACACACACACAGAGTCTCTGCTGAGTTCTAGTTAATGGTAAAATATTTTTGATAATATAAGGTTTTAAGGTGGAAGATTTTTGGCATCAGTATTTTGGTCACAATCCATGCCTCCATTACCTCCGGGTATTGTTCACCTCTCAAAAACTATTTTTTTTTGTTTTGTTTATGCAAATGGCATTCTGTTTATTTTTCTGTCCTCTCTGTACCCTTCTGTTCCCTATTTGACTCATCTATTTATGTTTGTGTCACTTTTCTGTTTGTTTCTGTTTTCTTCCTCCACTGTCCACAGTTTACAAGATATGGTGACTAAGTATCAGAAACGAAAGAACAAAACGTGAGGCTCCAGAGCATCTGTTTGGTCCTAATTTAAATCAGTTTTGTCCTCTCCCAGACACGTGATGCAGTATTCCAGCACACTTTGAAAACGTCTAATTACTCATTCATGGCCTTCTCCTGCGCCCATCTCCTGTGCTCACTCTTCAGACCTGTGCCCATAACGAGAGATGAAATTCCTCAAGTCTCCCCAAATGACTCCCTTTTGACCCCTATTTAATGCAAAAACAGGGCATTAGCTTCTTGTGAATACCAAATCAGGACGCTTATCAGATGAATTCTTAGTCATGCGAGACAAAAGGATACTGCATCACAAGGCTGGGGGTGTGATGTTTTAACATTCTCTCACCCATCTATTTATTTATTGGTATATTTTAATGTGTGTTTTGCATGTTGACACATGCTTTTTTTGGTGCATGATCCTGTGAATAACATGCTTTACCACCACAGCCCATCAGCCCAGGCATGGTTTTTTTTACCCTGCACACTACATCCCTACAAAGCTTCCACCGGTTGGCCTGTTAACTCACTGAGCTTTATGAGCTGTACTTTAAAAAACATGCTGTTTCCCATTGTCTGCCCCTTTGGTCACGTGCTGTGTGTGTGTGTGTGTGTGCGTTCCTTCATTTGTGGGCTGAATCAGTCCACTGTCGGGTAAGTGTTGACCTACCTCTGCCTGCTCCCAGGACCCGTTTGAACCAAGAACACAGACAGTAGGCCCTTTCTTAATGCTCACCTAACTGCCATACACCCCATCCATCCCCTCCCCTCCTTAGGTCATCTCTTCTCGCCCCTGGCTGTGCTGTCAGACACCAGTGGGGCATGTTTGAGGAACACCCAGGGTCTCTCGCCGTGCCCTCCTGAATATTTCAGCAGGCTCCTCGTGTCAGGCAGAGGTAGTGCTCGCGGCTACGCCCTGGCCAGCTGGGCTCCAATGGGGGTATAGGCTAGGGCGGGGGAAAGGGACAACATAGAGGGTAGGTGTGTGTGTGTGTGTGTGTGTGTGTGTGTGTGTGAGGGGGGATTGAGTGGGGGGTTAGCTGTACATGTTCCTCATCAATCATTCAAACTCCAAAGTTAAATAATGGATGACCATCAAATGTCCTACAGAAACCCCTCGTCCTCAGCTGGCTACCACCGCACCAGGAGCAGAGCAGTGCAGTGCTATCCTCTGGCAGAGGTCCAGCTCGCTCCCGTGTCAATAATGCTAACCGTGTAGCGCGCCGCACTTATTGCATTTTCCATTTTTAAAAGCCCTTGTTAAATGGCGAAGCCCCCCTCCCCTTTCCTGTCTCAGCCTCCACGTACCGTCTTTATGCCGTGTACTGTAAAAGGAATTCAATGGCTCTGCAGAACATTATGGCCTTAAGAGCTTTAGCGCACCATTGCGTAAGGCTGTCAGAAAGGGCTTTTTGTTTGTTTGTTGTTGTTGTGTTATTTTAAAATAGAAACGGACAAGCTCTCAGGCTGGAAGTGGAAGTGTTGACTATGGCGTTATTTTGGCTTTCTGAAATTAATGCAAACATTTCTAGCTTGTAATTTTGAAGTGTAGAATTTTTTTGCTCAAGACCCATAAGGTCCGAGTAGCCATATACATGTGAAAGGCGAAATGTGAGATTTGAAACTCGCTGGCTTACTAGAAGCACTGGTTGAGCATGATCTAAAGATCTGAGAACAGCAGGTAGTCTCTGCTGATTAAAACTGTTATTGTAACCCAACCTCTCACCTGAAGCCCTTTGTTGGTGGCAGATATGGAGGGTGAATTTCCTCGATCAGCTGCTTTTGCCCTGGACCAGTCCCAAAGGACATCAAGGTGTCGGCTGTGTCTGTGACTCCCATTAGAGCAGAGGGAATTCTAGTGACTGGATGGAGAGAATTAGGAGAGAAAGGAGGTGGGGAAAAGAGGAGGAGAAGAGCGAGCAGAAGAAGAAGGGGTGGTTGGAGCAGGGGGGATCCATATGTGCTAATGATAAATGTAATAGCGTGTAACAGAGATGCACAAGCAGTGGAGGCAGATTGTCACAGACAATTAATGTCTCCCTCTGCTCTCTCCGTTGTTTGTTTGTTCCCCGGGGCCTTTGCCGCGGCTTAACTAATGGTATGCGGTCAAGGACATAAATTGTGTGTGACACTTGGTGTAAAGTGCTTGATTACAAAGCGCCGGCTGGCTGGCCCTGGCCAGGAGCGTCGTGGCGTGGCCCCGTCGCAGCGCAGGAATGGCCTGCCCGGGAGAGCCATGGGTTCGTTCACATCAGGGCTAGTCACCCTTGCAGTCCCACGGGAGGGACGGGAGGCTGATACTCGAGAGAAGCTCAAAGGAGAGCCACAGTGGACTCGCAAAGGCAGTGGTGGTGAGCGTTAATCATTCTAAAATTTTATTTTACTATTCATGCCTCCCCAGCCTTTTATTGTTGTGTATCATCCATCCTACTAGGTCACTGTGTTATGGCTTAACCTTAGTTTTGCTCCTTGTGTTCACACAAAACTTACAGTGTAAAGGAAGATGCGGGCATGTTGTAGTAATTTGTGATGCGTCTCTTTCCAAGACAGTACATTGTTTTGGTGTTTTGGTCTTACTCAATCTTGGTCGAGTAATTGTAAAATTAGTTAAACTAAGGACTTTTAAAGGACTTTTTCTCTTCCACATATAGCCACGTGATGCTCATTACCATTTTGAAAATATGCCCCCCTCTCTTTTAGTTTGAAAGGAATCCAAAATGTGTGTGATGTTTTTGGGGTACATCGTAGCTATTCACGGCACAATGTTCCTGATGAGCAAAAGGATAACAGTAATGTTATGAAGGAAGCGGAGAGAGGAACATTGACTTGCAAATCCAAGCAAACATAAATCCGAGGCTTTCTTTATCTCTGAGAAAAGCAGTGGGCAAAGCGGCGAGGGACTTGGGCAGGGCACTTTATGTGTGAGGTGCTAATACCTCGTCCTCATCCCCGTTCTCAGTGGGCCCCGCACTCTTTGTTTACCCACCCATATTGACGAGGCGAAGCGAGACGGAGCGGGCCGCCACCACAGCCAGGCGTCAGGCTGGCACTCATCCCACAATAGCAATTTGCGTCAGGAGACGCCGTCTAATATCGAAGACATGGCGGGCAAAGTTAATTACACTTTCAAAGAGGTCTTGAAGCCCCTTCAGGCTACTCTGTTTGCTCGGAATAAGAAAAACGTTGCGCCGCAGTGAAACGGGAGGATATGCATTTTGATAGTAGAATTCCCAGGGTTATATACAATATTTTTTATTCTTTTGGAAGGCTTTTGGACAAGCCTCACATGTCCCATGATATTGTTGTGTTAGAGTTGCACAACCTTGTGGTTTTTAAAAGATTATTCAAGGAGAATGTCTTTGAAGAAGTGTTGTAAAGGTTGAGGTATGTGAGGTGTCCTCTGTGTGCGCGTGTGTGTGTGCGCGCGCGCTCTGAAGAAAAGATAAAACACAATGGGGTAATTCTCATCAGCAGTGCACCGAGGTGTCAGCGCCTCTTTTGATCCTTTTCAGACCACTGACAGGCCTCAATTCTGCACCCAGTGCCCTGCCGTGCCGCCATCTTACCCTCCTGTGCAGATCGAAAACAATTCCACTCCCAATCTGTCCCCCAAATTATTATGTCAGACTCTCCGGCATTATTCAGCGGTGTGGCGAACAGATAAATGAGTCATGGGATTGAGGGGTGGGGTGTTGGGCGGTACGGGTGAGTTGGGGACAAAAAAAATCAAATCCCTTTCTATTTTCTACCTTCTCTTCCGCTAAGCCTTTATCCTTTGTCCCGGTGCCTTGACTCTGGGGTTGGTATTGAGTCTGCTGAATGGATCCAGGGTCCATTCGGGGCTTCCTGCGCCAAGCAAGCCGGTGCCAACTAACCGCAAGACGGCCGAGTGATAACACCACACAATTGCTCAGAAAATGGCTGCTGGTCTCCATAGGCCTTTGTCGCCAATCCAGTGCATGCCTCTGTGTTCTCTCGTGATCGCTTTCCAGAGAAGACAAAAAACGAGGAAAAGGGAGGAAAAAAAGAAAACCTTTTGTGTAATTCTCCTGAATGCCCCCCCCCCCCCCCCCCACTAACACCAGTGCCAGAGACTAGTCTCCAGTTTCCCCATGTTCTCACATTCTCTCTCTCTCTCTCTCTCTCTCTCTCTCTCTCTCTCTCTCTCCATGAACCTACGCAGTGAGGGGGAGTCGGGCTCGGACTCTGAGGTGGATGACCGAGTAGATGGAGTGAAATCATGGCTGTCCAAAAACAAGGGTTCCGCCAAGAATCTGTCAGATGACGGAAGCCTGAAGAGCTCAAGGTCAGTCATGACTATCATGTACACTACCCCATGGCCCTCTTCTTGTGTATACACACACACACACGCACACACACTCTCTCTCACACACACAACGGCTAAATGCACTCAGTCCAACCTTATACCAACGCACAGTCCTGGAAACCCCTTGTTTACAATGGATGAGTCTGCTGAATGGATCCAGTAGTCCCACAATTATTTTTCCCTACACAGTCTCTGTGCAGTAAGAGAGAGACTGTCAGCTCTCAATGTGATATTTCCCCACCCCAGCCCCTCTCTTTCTCTTAGACCCACTGTTAGCATGTCTCCCAGCTCATTCTCTCCATTGTCACTGGAGTTGATGACGGAGTCTTCAGATTTATTGATGTGCCCGCAAGCCAGCTGGAATGCTTACCTGCGCCCCCTCCGCCTGAGATTAATAGATCTGCCAGCTGGCTGTCGGCTTCAATGGACCCTTATTTGTCTCTTTACAAGAAGATTTAGCTCTCCCGCTTGGGTCCCCCACAAATTTCTCCACAAAACTTTAGATTTTAGCCTTTCCAGTTTCATTGCAACAACCTCCCGGTTGTACTTAACGCGGATGAAGACATATTACAGGAGGTCTTGTTTCAGTGGTAGCAAGTTTTAATAGGCACTGCAAAGTTGGATAGATTTCAGCTCTGGAAAAATATAACCAAACACTATATAATGTTGCAGATGACTGTTCAACCTTTGGTTGAATGTCAAATATATAACCTCTGTTTTTATATGAGATTCTGTGTGCCCAAGGATTTGGAGTGTTTTATATTTATTATTTATTATTATTATTATTATCATTATTTGATTCTCTGCAGTAGGCTTTGGTAACTGTCTGTAAACTCTGCTGCTTTCCCTGAAATCCCCTCCTTCATCCATCTTTCTCATTAATTTTGACATTTGAAATTCACTCCTTCAAAATCGCTCTGCTCTTGTTGATCTTAGTTTCACCCCAGGATCAACCCTTCTCCAACTTCTTTTTCATTTGTTTGTAGGAGTTTTTCATCTCATTATTGTTTTTAAATTTAATTCATCTCTGTTTTCAGTTCCTTTGTGACTCATCTATCATTCTTTCCCTTTTTCTCTCTCCCTCTGTCCCTTTCTTTCTCCCTGCTTCATTATGTTTTTCTTTTTTTCTGTGCTGTCTCCCACCCTTGCCATGCCGCTGTCTCTCCCTCTATAGATATGCTGCTAACGTTGATGCAAAGGAAGGGAAAGAGTGGAAAGAGGGTAAGGAATGGAAGGAAAGTGGCAAAGATGGTAAAGAGGTAGAACAGAGCAGGTCCGTGTCTGTCATGAGTTCGCTGAGCTACAGGAAGCGCTCCAATATCAAGGACTCGATCGGGGGTAAAGGAGACGAAAGCTCGCTCTTCAGCACCCTAAAGGATCAATCCCAGGACTCCCAGGATCTCTCCTCCTTCCGCAAGGGTAAGGGCAAAGCGGCCGATGGCCAGGATGACTCCTACTCCTGGCGGAAGTCTAAGTCCGGAGATGACCTGGATGACCGTGGCTCAGTCATCTCGCAGGCCTACTCTGAGGCAAGCCGGCGGGCCAGAGAGGGCCTGGAGAGCCGCTGGTCTGAGTTTGACAAGGAGTCGATGGTGTCGTCGCTGGCCCCGAGCCGAGCCTCCACACGCCGTACTGTGCTTGACCTGGACGACGATGACGACTGCAAGTCCACGGTCAGCGTGCAGAGTCGACGCCGCAGCATGTCTCGCTTGGAGGGACGCTCACCCGTATCCCCGACCCCCAGCCGCCGGTCGGGTGGCCGCAGCCCTGGCAGCGTGAGCCGCGCTGACTCCCGCATGTCTCTGGCCCGCAGCTGCCGACTCAGCGAATTCGGCATAGACGATGATGCCCGTAGCGTGGCGTACAGCGATGCACGATCCTCTGCCTACAGCCCCCTGTCCAGCGGTCGCAGCATCTCCATGCCGCCCCAAGCCCGTGCCACCAACAGCAGTCCCCCGGACACCTCCAACGTCAAGCCCGTCACACACCGCAATTACCTGGACCCTGACCTGGAGAAGGCCATCAACGAGGTGCTTAGCTTCAAGCCTGTCAAGTTTAAACGCACCAGTCTGGAGGACTCCGAGGCGGAAGGCAGCAAGAAGGAGGCAGACGAGGACGCTGGTGGAAGGAAGAGCAACCTGCGGCGCTCCGCCTCGGCCGTGGACTTCATCCGGTCCACCAGCAGCATGAGCTCGCGCAGCAGCCGCAGCAGCAAGTCCAAGTCCAAGAAAAAGAAGAAGAGGAGGAGCCATAGCAGCAGCGACTCGGACAGCTCCGACTCGGACGATGGACGCCGCTCCTCCAAGAGCTCCAAGAAGAAATCCAAGAAGTCAAAGAAGAAGTCCAGGAAGGCCTCGTCATCATCATCATCATCTTCTTCATCCTCCTCCTCCTCATCGTCGAGCACAGAATCCGACTCCAGCTCTGGAGCATCCACCATTTCCTACCGCAGTACCAACAGCATCAAAAAAGCCCCAGGCAGCAAACCGGCCTCCGGTTCAGACGAGGACACCCATGAAGGTGCTGCTGAACAGGGGCCGCCTCTCAGCAAGAAGGACCAGAAGAAGAGAAAGAAGAAGGTGGACAACTTGATGATGAAGTACCTGTACCGACCTGACAGTGACTAAAGGCAAAAAAAAAACAGCAGTAGGTTTTGCCTGGTGTGCAGTGAGGAATACCAAAGAGCATGGAGTGACACTAACCTGCCCATTCACCACTACAGTACATTCCTTTAAACCCCAAACAGCAGCAAAAGGGGGGAAAAAAGATTTAGCTGTGAAAATGCTTTATGCTCAGTTTCATACTTGTTTAAAGTCTTAACACTGTAATATCCTTCTGGAGGTACCGTCACCGTAGATGCATGTCATCAGAGTGAACTAACCAAATGGAGCACTGAAATTTGTGTTAGTTCTCGTTTTCACTTCGCAGCGCCAGTGGTTTCTTTTATCTTTGGCCCTTTTGTGTGCATGAATGTGCGTAATAACTCCACACAAAATTGGTGTCTCATAGTTTGGACAAGACATTTAGGGTAATTATTTTGGGTGTTTTATTTATATACAAATGGGGCCTCTGAATCGGTGTGTGTGGACATACAATTGCTAAAATGTCTGAGTGATTTATTGTCCGAAAGCTGCAGCCAAAAGAACACCTCTAATCTGCCATGAATTGTGCCTACAGCCTTTATTTTAGACATAATTAAACCAGACCATTGATTTACTCAAGTAGTGAGGAGCATTCCCTCCCCCCCTTTAAGATTCTGAATCGACAGCAATTAACCTGCCGTTTGCATTGTGTGGGCGGTTAAAGATTAGATAACTCTGTGTAACCCAGGGTTGCTCTTTATTAAGGGTTGTACCCAGACACTGCCATTAGTGAGGCTCTCGCATGCATCAGACCCAATCTGTTTGCTCCCAATAATTAGAGCAAACAACATTTCATTTATATGTTAATTAAGTTGATAAGGTTACAGGGTATCGCGTAGCGGTCTCCAGAGAAACTGACATTGAAATGTTGCACTTTAGCCAGGGTTGGGGGCTTTGATAGTGATTGAACCACACTGGGCAAACTCAACAAACTCTGAGACTTTTGAGACTGCTGCAGGGAATGTTCAGAGAGTGAGGAAAGTTCGTTTTTGCACATCAAAACCTTCAGATGTCAAGACTTGGCCTCTCAGATTTCTGATGTGATTATGTGATTAACAGGCATGGTACTCGTCAGGCAGTTGTCTAACAGCACTGAATACTTTTATTAAACATATTTCCTTTGTGAATTTCGAGTGTTGACTGATATCAGCCGGTTTATTATTCTATGCATGTGAATATTGTGTTTTGCTCTTGTAATAATGCCTTTGCCCTCCACCTCACCCCCTCTGTTTCTTTTTTTTGTTTCTCTGTCCTAATGTCAATCTCCCTCTTGTGTCTGTATAGCCCTCCTGCAAGGAGACGCTACCTCTTCGATCGATCTGATGAGGAGGAGGAAGAAGAAGAAAAAGAAGAGGGTGGTACATCCCGAAGCTCCTACCGCTCCAGATACACACGCAGCTACCTGAACGACAGCGACAACGAGGACAAAACTGAGACAACAGCATAGCAGAATTCTAAGTCACACACACATACACACACATTCACATGGATGCACAAACTCGCTCATTAAAAAGAAAAAGACTTTTTGCCTCTCAGTGTTGTCTCTCAGCTTCACAATCCTCACCAACAACAGTTCCGGAACCTTCTACAGTTTCTTAACAGCATGACGGAGACAGCAGCACAGTAAGACTCAACTATGTTACTCTTAACCTCACTAAATAACCACTCTACTGCACTCAACTCATACTGGAAAAGAAAGCCGACAAAAGCAAAAAAAAACAATAAAGCTCTCCTTGTTAATTCTTATTGATCATCTGTTACATTGCTGTTACTAGCTCCTGACTTGTAAATAGAGTGTGAGATTTAAAATAATTAGAGTGCTTCAACACTTGAGGATTTGTGGCTTTGTCCATTTTTATAATTTTTTTTCCCTGACAAATTTTCTAGTTCTCTGCCTTCAGCTGCTTTGCGATCTTCTCTGTTGTTGTCTTGTCTTTCTCTTACCCCTTGTCCTCTTGCTTCCGTCATCTCATATATTGCTGTATAACCCCAGTGCCTCCCACGATTGCGACTTTGGCCTGTGCCTAGCTAACGTTGCTCAATAACTAACTTTGCTCTGCTCTGCCCTGCCTTTTCTCCTGCCCTGAGCCTCCACTGCTCACCTGTGTCTCAGGCAGTACTGAGCCAAAGACTCGTAATGTGACACAAGATAATGACAAACATTTTTTTTTAAAGAGTTAAGAACTGAAAGTACTGGGGAAAAGCGCCAGAAAGAGATAGCGGCAGACACTGAGAGCGCAAGACAGAGACGGTGAAAGAGAAAGAGGAAGTAAGTACCAAGAAAAGGCCTTTTGCTGTAAGTCGCAGTATATACAGAGATAGAGCTTCTTTACTTTGGCTCCCCAGAGAGGAGGAGGAGGAGGGAGTGGCAGAGGCAAAGAAAGAGAGAAAGAGAAGTGGCGCCGATTTAAGCAGAGCTCCCCCGCAGCTGTTTCCTCTGCCAGCTGTGTCTCTCTGCATGGGCACTCACTGAACTGCTGAGCTCTCCTCTCTCTCAGATAGCACTTGAGAGTGGTGTGTGTGTGAGGGGGGGTGGGGGTATGGTGTTTGTTTTTTAACTTGATTGATGGCAAAGGACAAAATAAGACCATATAGAACTAACAGTTTGTTTAATGAAAAGTGCAATGTTGCAACCGTTTTGACGGCCCAACTTTGTTTTGATGTATATTTGAAGAAAAACAAAAATAACTAAAAAAAAAAAAACAAGGGAGAGAGAAAGACAGAGAAGTACCAATTGCCTATGTGGAATTGCATGTTGAGGCTACTAGACTCCCCTCCTTTAAAATGTCTTGTCTGGTTTTATTTTTTAATTGATCTTACCGAAGTATTCACAGTTGTGGTTGTGGTTAGTCTTTGGCTCAGCTTCTGAATTTTTTTCTCTTGTTCTAATGCTTTTCATAATATAGTTTGTCATAGAAATTCATGGCTTTCCAAAGGGAATGAACTTGATAATGGGGTCCGGGGCTGTGTGATAATGGTTCTCTCTCCCTAACTCTCTTAACTCCTTACCGCTGCAGTGGTTGAAAATACTGGACAACTAGTGGCTCTCGAAAACATCTTTTGAAACTATACTAGCAAGATCCGAGAGATGAAGTGCCTCTTCTGTGGGGCACTGGAGCACATTTGAATGGAGACTTGTTACAGAACACCTACTGTGAAATTCTCTTTTGAGCCTCGGAAGAAGTCAGAGGAAAAAAAACACCAGTGTTCTGGCCTCACCCCATGACTAATAACACTATTTCCACTTTTCGAAACATGGCGCGCTTTTGACCTGGACAGACAGGCTCCTCTGATTTTCATGGTTGCCCATATTGTGTTCTTTTGCTTGTTGCCATAGTATTTATGAACTAGAGTCGATGAGTTGAGCACATGCCAAAATGCATAGTTTTTAGCAGTGGGGTGTATGGATTTACTTGCTACTTTGTTTTTTGAAGGGAGATTTGTGATTTTATTTTACATGGTTCAGTAAATTTCAACACAGGTCTATGACTATCCTGTTTTCTATGCAGTTGATATTGAATTGAAAGATGAGTGTTTTTAATTTCTGATTTTCATCAACTTTGCGCATTACACCACAAAAAAAAAGACATGCAGACGTAACATTGATGGCTGTACACATTAATATAAATATATATAAATATCTGTATGATTCATTTTAGCTTCCAAAATAGTTCATGTTTATTTTCTTTATTGAACAAATGACCACTTGTTATAAGTAATAATTTTGCATTACAATTTAATATATTGTAAATAAATGATGGTGATTGTTTAAGAACCTTTGTTTTGTCTGTTCTTTTTTGCCAGCTAAAGCCTGTGTTTCTACAGTACTTTGAAATGCAGCATTTTAGCATTGCTTTACTTTCAGTCTCACAACTTTAAAAGTGCTAAACTGTGTCGACAGATCCAGCAGATGCACAAATTGGTCCCATTGGTGCAGCGTTTCGCTTTACCCACAATTCTCTTCCTCCCTTTCCAGCCATGACCCTTTAGAGGTTCAAACATGTTTTCCCCTCATCCAGTGGTCATCTGTGTAGTTCATATTTTGACATTTGCTGAGCTTCCATTTACCAGTGCAGTGTTAACTTCTTTGTTTATGATCACACATTAAGTCACACAATTTTCAGAAAAAAAAAATGTTTTGGGGTAACTGACCAGCAATAGCCAAACTAAAAGTATATTCACTGAATGAAATATAACATTGTTTTAACTTGGTCTTTTGGAAACTGCACAAATCGGTACCATTCAGTTCACTTGGGAATGGGCTCTACACTGCTGCGGTTTTTAGGTGCAAGCAGTACTAACTAACGTCCAGTGTTCCTGAAAAACAAACAAACAAAATCATCAATACTTAATCTTAGAGCTAGTGTTTTTATACAAAGTTCTCAAATCAAGATTTACTGCTTATCAAAATCTGACTGCTGGGTCTGGCATAACCACCTGCAGTATTGATCAATCAGCCTTTCCAATACAAGCATTACAATCGTTGCTAAAACCTGCAAGAAAAAAAAAACTGATTACAGCAATACCATTGCCAGCCTGATTAAGTTGCTGAAGATTTCCCTTTGAGGCATATTTGCATGCTGGATTTCTTAACTGTATGTAAATGAATACTGAATTGATAAATGGATAAACTGCTAAATTGAACTACACTGTTAATCTTTTGTGTGTTAGTAGGTCAATAGGTTTTTAAATTAATATGCCAGGAAGTGTTTTGGAAGGAGGTGAAAGATCATTTACAAATCCCACTACTCGTAGGAAAATTGACAAATTTGAAGAAGAAAACAGAAACTAAGCATAACTAATTTGGTTTCCCAATGAACCTTTTTTTGTGTGTGTGAAACATCCGGTTTTAAGTTTGTGAAATGGCTTTCAGCACTTATGAGAAGGGGTTAAGCACCTCACTGTAAGTCTAACTAGGCCTTTGAACCCACAACTTTACACCAACATTGGATGGGGAGTCGAATGAGCCGGACAACCGATTCCTCTCAGAGTTGGGAAGTAAGTACAAATACCCAAGTAAGTAACATTTAAGTCTCCACACTTGTACTTCTAAAACTACATTTTAACAACATTATCCTCCTAACATTTTCAAAACATGCTAGTTAACGTTTGTCTGAATGCATTTGAGGAAATTGGCACATATTTTAAGTTTATAGCAATATAAATGTGTCTTCTCAACATTAAGGCTGATTCCAACATGAGTGGAACAATAGTATTGTAGCATCTTCTGAAATATCATTAGTTAAAATAAATAATAATTAAAAGATATCTATTTCCACATTTTTGGCTACAGTCAAAAATAGCCCTTAAAACATAGTATACTTTTTACTATACATTAAGTAAGGAAGTCAAGTCAATGCTATATAATTGATTAATTAGTTGTCCATTGTATAGTTGATTTACAAATAGATTATATTTTTATAAATATGCTGCGTGAATGAACGAACAACCTATGTTGACAAGCAAATAGATGCTGGATTACTTAAATCGGTCTTAATGGCTTTGGATTAATAGGTTATAAACATTTAATCATCATTAGAAAGGTCATATACACAGACAGCAGCTGGGTATCATTACTCTAAATTTTGTGTCAAAATGAATATTGATTGCTGTTTAAAGACTCATCAGTTTTCCCAAATAAACAATGACTCATCACATTCAATGTCATGTTAGTCACACCAAGAAGGAAATTATTGCTAAATAATGGGATGTGTATTTAAACCGTCATAAATTTTAGCCATCATTTTTAGGTTAATTGGCTTCTGAATGTTTGATAAAGTCAAACGTCTCTGCTAATATCAATTATATTTCCTTGAAAGTATGATGCCTGAAGGTGACAGAGTGGCATGGATCTTCCAACATCAGACCCATCAGTTATAATGCACAGCATAAAACAAGCAAGTTGTGGCTTTGTTTAATAAAAACTATTTCATCATAAAATGTACTGATGTACATTTAAAGTATACAGGTGGGACTTAGGACCCCCTTGAGGTTACTCTCATTAACTTTAATAACCATTAACAATGTCATTAACAATTAATTAATATTTACATTATCATTCAAAGAAAGGGGTTTCTCCTTACTCTTTGGTTAATTCTGCTGTATTAATTCACAGTGTCCCAATGGGATGCTGAAAGAGGCTGAAACACAGTTGTACATGGTGGGGGATGTGTAGTCCCCAGAAGCCCTTAGCTGCCATCTGCCTGTGCACATCATGTCACATGTTTTATGGTTTGACCCTGCCAGGACTCCATTCTGCCCTTACACACACCGACACATAGATACAATCAATACACGTGCCACCCCCCCCCCCCTACGCGTGCACACACACACACACACACACACACACAAACAGATACAAACGCTACATGTGCCTCTGCGAACACACACACACACAGATCCAGATCCAGGGGTCCTTGTGTGCAAACAGATCAACAGTAGGCAACAATACTGTGGCCAGACCGTCCACTCCATGCAGCAATGGACGCATATGGACGAGGCAGAAACTCCATCTGCCTGTTTGGATAAAAACTGAGGGAGACACAGTCTGTGGTCCTACGAAGGATGGGGGTCTCTGGAGACGGGAACGGTAGAGTCGGAAACCCGGAACTGGGAAGTGCTTCATAATATGTAGTCCATTATCTGAATGTCAGTTTATGTGACATTGACTCTGTGTGAACAGAGACAGCAAATAGAAGGGTTTTTATTGTTAAAAAGGAATAGGTGGCTGCCTCAGTGGGTGACGAAGTGAAATTCCAGATTCAGGTGCTCATCAGGATCAAAAGGGATGCATAGTCAAAAAAGAAGAAGAGATCCAAGGCACTCTGATGTACTAGTAAAAGTCCTTTATTGTACTGTGGACAAGCCGACGCGTATCGGTCGTTGCAGACCTTCCTCAGGGCTTTAATTAAAAATGAATACAGGTGCACTTAAATAGGTAGAGCTCAGTCATGTGACATGATCATATGACTAACAGTGTGTAACATTATCAAGAGATGCTAATACAGAAACAAAGGAGATATAGGATAGATTGTACCCTTGATGAAATACCACCAACAATTAATATACAAAAGTAGCATATGACATAGGAACACTCAATAGCCACTTACTCCTAAGGGGTTGACACACCATTCATTTAGATTATGTCACATAATATAATAGGCCTATGGTAGCAAGACAATCACAAAAACACAGAAAAATCTAGCTAATCATTGAATCCAGGATACCTATAAGAGCTTGTAGTGTATCTATCCAATATGTTTCCCTCTGTGCTAGTTTTTCCCCTAGTCTGTCCCCTCCTCTAATATTTTTATGAATCACCTCAATGACCATGATTGTGTGTTCATTAGAATTACATTGTCCAGAGAGTTGGAAATGTTTTGCAATGGGATAATTGAGATTTTTCGTCTTAATGGCATACTTATGTTCTGCAAATCGTCCCGCAGTCTCCTTTTAATGAGACCTATGTAGAAGCAACCACACTTACAGTCTAAGTGATATACCACATGAGTAGAATTACAATTTGCAAAATATTTACAGTAAAAAGTTTTCTTACCAGTGGAGTCCTTAACATTTGTCTTTTTGTTAATGTGTGTACAGTGTCTGCAAGATCCACACTGAAATGTGCCTACAGGTTTAGCAAAAAAAGTTTTCGGTTTGGGAGCTGAGACATAGCTTTTTACTAGTTTATCTTTCAGGGTGGGCGCCCTCTTCACAGCAAACTGTGGAGGAAAGACTGGAGTCACTCAATAAGATGTCCCAGTTCCGATGTCCGAGTTCCGCTGTCCCAGTCCCGCTTGATGTTTTGTTTGATCCTACTAGTTTGCCTAGAATATTGGAGAGAGCAAAAGACCCCATTGCTTCCCTGTTTTTTAGATTTGGATTTGAGAAGAGTTGATCTGTCAGTAGATTTCACTTTTGTCAATGTACTGTTCAGAGTTATGTTGTTGTAACCTCTTTGTTTAAAACAGTGTTTCAAAATCAGAGTCCAAGTTACATATGCGTCTCAGTCTCTGGAACTGCCCATATGGGATGTTTGAAATCAAGCTGCTCGGGTGGAAACTGTCCGCCCTCAGAATGGTATTTCTGTCGATGGGCTTCCTATAGATGGTGGTATGCAGGGCCCCCTCTGTATCCACATAGATCTTCAAATCCAAAAAATTGATGGAAGTCGTGCTGAAGACTAGGCTTAATTTTATATTATGGTTAATTCAATTGAGGTACTGATGGAAGTCTCTTAGCTGTTGGAGAGAGCCAGAAAAAAATTAAAAATAAATCATCATTATAGCGTCCATAATAGTGGATAAGTTGTCTATAGGGATTTCATGAGCTTAAAACTTACTGCTCTTCCCACAATCCCAGGTAAAGGCCAGCATAGTTTGGAGCGTATGCAGCTCCCATAGCAGTTCCCTTGGTCTGTCTGTACAACTTGTCCTGGAACAAGAAAAAATTGTTATTAAGGGTCCAACGTGTTAGGTCAACAATGAAGTCAGGGGATTCTGGTTGTTGGGTCTCTCCTGTAGGTAATGACGAACAGCCAAAAGTCCAACTGAGTGACCTATATTTGTATAAAGGGATTCCACGACCATTGTGACAAGAATGTTGTCTGAATTGTAGTTTATTTCCCCTAATTGTATTAAAACATGTGTTGTGTCCTGGAGATATGCAACCAAAGCTTGTATGAGTGGTTTTATGTGGAAGTCTATGTATTTGGATGCTGGTTCAGTTATTGTGTTTATTCCACTTATGATGGGCCTTCCAGGAGGAATTAGAGGATCCTTATGGAATTTTGGTAAAAGGTAGAATGTTGCAATCTTTGGATTTGAGAGTAGGATAAAGTTGTATTCAGTTGTACTAATTTACTTTTTAATAAACTTTTTTTCTAATGCATATTCCAAAATGTGTTTTAAATCGTGTTCAACTTGTGTCATGGGGTTAGTGGAGAGTGGGGTGTAGTAATTTGTGTTGGTCAATTGTCTCAAAGCTTCTTGTGTATATGCACTGATACCCCACACCACAGTAGCTCCCCCTTTGTCCACTTGTCTAATAACTATATCTTCATTGTTTCTGAGCCATCTCATGGCTTCACATTCCCCATGGGACAAATTTCAGTGAGTTCTTTTATCAGTGTTAAATCATTTTTCCACATCATGGTTGACTTTTTTTTACAAAAGCATTCAAGCATGCATTATTGCTTAGTGGAAAGAAATTAGATTTTGGTTTAAAAGTGGATATTCTGTAGCTACCTGGGTGCTTGGAGAGTCCCTCACAGGAGT
This sequence comes from Limnothrissa miodon, assembly GCA_017657215.1. Taxonomy (NCBI): domain Eukaryota; kingdom Metazoa; phylum Chordata; class Actinopteri; order Clupeiformes; family Clupeidae; genus Limnothrissa; species Limnothrissa miodon. Next base: position 322,281 of record JAGFZM010000159.1, on the reverse strand, counting down.
GGCCGACGCGTCCAAAGAATCAACTTTGAGTGGTAGACCATAGTTTTAATGAAAGAAAGTCATGATGACATGTAACAGAGTGTTCTGAAAACAATGTGTGTTTCAATGAAATGATTCCTGTGTGATTATCTCAAAATGTATGTGTGTTCTAGACAGTATGGGTTTTTGGTGTGTTTCTCTCTGTTGATGAAGGACAGCTGCAGGCTCAGGCCATAAAGAGACTATCACAAAAATGCCTTTGCCACTCTCTGTGACGATTAGGCGCCAGAATCGTCCTGGAGGTGTCAGAGAGCAAGGCCGTTTTGGCATATCTGGGTTTTGAGGTGATAAGGGCGAGCCCCAGCTGGTTTCTGCATTGACAGGGGGAAACATATGTGTTATTGATTATTTGTGCCCATGTTATCTGTGTATAAAGTGTTTTGTGCAACGACGCCTTGGCAGACGATGAGGTCTCCGGGCACCCGTTAATAAAGTTCCTTCATCTTGCTTTCATCCAAATCATCTTGAGACTTTGAGTTTTTTCTCAACCTAGCCAAAATTCCTACAACAACGTGAAGATGTCCCTAAAGGCGGCGAAAAGTAAGTACAAAGAACATGATGCCAATTCTTGAGTACTTTATAAACTGTCTACTTTCTTTTTCCTGCTTGGTAAGAAAAAAGGTATTCCTTAAGATAATATTTTTTTTCTCATGAATAGGTAGATTATTATTAATTACCACTTCTGTTTCCCACCTATTCAGAAAGCTCATATATATTTAAATGAGCTGTGTGCTAGTTGGTCGGTATTTCTCAAAGCTAGAAATTCGGTAGAATTCAGACTCTGTCACCAGTTATTGGAAATTAATGTCAGATTAGTAAGTTTTGTCACATGTATTTCCTAGTAGGTTAGCTGTATGGTAACATTGCAACTCTCCTGCACCCTACTGTCTCTATGTGCTAGCATCAGTTTTTCTATATTCCTAGTTTTAGAAGTATTTTAACAACAGTTGTTATGGACATATAATTTTACAGTATGATGACTGCTGCCTTCAGCATTAATTATAGATTTGATTACCCATTCAAATTCCCCTGCCATCATATTTTTGGTTATGGTAATCTTCCATAATGCAAGCAATTGCTTTGCTGCCATCCAGCTGCAGCCATTGTGTGTAGACCCAAACCCCACAGCAAAGTATGCTGGATGAGTCCATGTGACCCACCATCAACAAACAAACGCACATGGCACATGATGGCTCAGAGATTCTCTACGATACAGACCTGCTGAATGCAACAATTCCTGATATGCTATCACGTTGTTTATATTAATTCCTGCTAAACCGATTTGTACATTGTGTTTTGTTTTATTTAATTAATATATGGGCCCCAGTGTTCATAACACATTCGTAGCAGCTGTCATGAACTGCACATGAAGCATTCATAACTGTTTCATGAGACATTCATACCAAACCTTTCATGAATGTGGAAGACTGAACAACAACAACTTAATTAAAAGTCCAACAATCGAGCATTGCCGTTTTTGTTCCAAACCTCTTACCTGGTGACATCACATGAGTCAATGTGCTATGCCAGTGCCAATAAAGACAGAACATGGTCAAGCAAATAATTTTTTTGTAGTTTTTTTTTCTTTCCCCAGGAGATATATATATATATATATATCGTGAATATCTTATGAAGTCTACATCAATTGTCACTATACGGGTTGTGAAGTATTCATAATAACTGAATTTTCACTGTGAAACAAACTAGCCTATTCAGCTGACCCACATTTGTGTAACCTGGAACGGTTAAAGGTCTCCTTCCAAAATAAACCGTTTAAGACTTGATGTTTTTACATTACCATAGATCAGCCCAAGTTGTACTTCTATGCTCAACATCAACATGCTCTCCCACCCCTGTAGTCTGTATTCGCCTGTGATAGAAAACTGCCGGGAAAAACGAGCGAATCGGAAAAGCTGTACAAATGTACGTCAATTTGAACATTAGCTATGCAGTTAACCCGCCCTCAAGAAAACGTTAGGCTGCTTGCAGACAGACCCACTAGAGGGAGCATCACAGTGTTGTTAGCCAATCAGAGGCAATACATTTGCATATCATTAATATTCAAAGAGAACCCTCTCGAGCTATCTCTGCTCTCGTTTTCACCTAACTAAAATAGCTTGAAACAAGACAACCACAGCATATTTTTTGTCTAAACCAACTCTCATTACATTATTTTAGACCACACACACCACAAAATTAAAGAAAATACGATGGAATGAGACCTTTAAACATTCCCAGTAGCAAAAGATCATCATTTTCAAAGGTTACATTACAAAAAAATAAAATAAAAAATAATAATAACATTAAGGAACAAAAATTATTTGCTTGACCATGGTTTGTCTTTTTGGCACTGGACTAGCAAATTGACTCATGTGATGTGACCAGGTAAGAGGTTTGGAACAAAAACGGCAATGCTACTTTGCGATTGCTGGGCTTATATTAATAAGTTGTCATTCAGTCTTCCACATTCATGAAAGGTTTTGTATGAATGTCTCATGAAACAGTTATGAATGCTTCATGTGCAATTTATGACAGCTGCTATGAATGTGTTACAAAGGCACCTGTCAAGTAAAGTGTTACCGAAAAATAATGTAAATAATGGTAGTCAATTGGGGCTTTGGGAATAAAATCAAATCTCTCCAGATATGCATTGGAAATGTCGGAGATTTTTATAGTATAGACTTGTATTATGTATCTGTACGTAATACAAGTGGAATACCTGGTCCATCTATTTATTTGACAAAGTTTGGTGGAAAATAAGTGAACACTCGCAAATTCGATTTGAAAGTCTATGGAGCACGTAATGCCAATATTATGAGCAGACTCTAGAAGTCCGGATAGGGTGACAGCGGTCCCTGAACAAGGGTTGGCCTATGCTAATTTCAGCATGCTCTATAGCATCTGCTCAGATTGGCCCATTTCGCCATGGTCATTTCTAGTTCACACACTTGCATAGAAAACAGGCCAGAGTCGGCACAGAGGATTTTAGTAAGCAAGGTAAATGAAGGTTGAATCCGTGATCTAATATTTAATCTTTGACTGCTACCATCCATCATTTTTGAATGTTTAACTCACTGCTGGAACTTTTCACTCTTCACTATTAAACATGTCATATGTTTTATGCAGAACGACAATATTCGGTTTTCGTGGCATGAGTCATGCAGACTTTTAGTTGTCATCTCACAAATTTTAAATCCCGCTTTCTAAACCAACTCAGGTATGCCTAAATTAAATGGAATTCAGGGTTGTGCAACCAGAAAATGCTGGAGCAGTTTTCTTTCTGGAGCAATTTTTTACACGTGACCATATTTCAAATGCTATGTGCTTAAAATGGGCAATGACATCACATGTTTTATGCAGAACATTAATTGCCTCACGTTCACACATTCACATTTAATTTACCACTAGCCAGATGTAAGCTCTAGTGCTGTGCCCCTCATGGTCATGGGTAAAGGATGGGTAGACTGCTTTTTGGACAGCTGGTGTGTGTGTGTGTGTGCAAGCTTATGTGAGCACTGGGGTGAACACCATCCTTCTTAAAGAGACTTCCCCAAAAGCATCTGTAGATCTGTAAATGGGAGCTCCAGATAGGAGTGTCAGCACAGACAGTGTTTAGCTTGGCCTCCGCTTCCTGATTTTACGGTATTTAGGAAGGCCAGCATGGGAGTAAATGTACAGTGTGCAGTGGAAGACATTTTTTCTACCACATAGCAATTCAATGCATAATTTAAGAAAGTCTACATGCTGATACAGCATTAAACACAGGAGGTCGTCACAGCATATAGGTGCAAGCATCCCCTAGTGTTTCCTGAAAATGATGCCTTTAAGAAAGGGGAATTTGTAAACCCCCCCACCCCCTGACTACTTCTCCTGAAGTCTTCTCTTATACTAATCTCTCACATTGAGCTCTGCTCCATTCATGGCCTGACTCAGGGCTTTCATGAGTAGGCAAAGCTTGTAAATTGGACTGTTTTGAGGGTAGATTGAAAGATGTAGCAGCGTTCGGCCCATATCTTCCAGAAGCAGAAACGTACTGTTGGTCAGTTAGCTATCTCTGCTGACCTGCTGGCTTGCTGGATGTGATATACAGTTGAAACCTCCTATTGTCTTATGTAAGTGCCAGAAGAGATGAAGCATAAGGTGCTTTAACCTCTTAAGGCACACCCCTATTTTTCCTTTTTTTCAAAACAACGGCATACCCAAATTGAAAGCTTGACAGTTCCTACATAGTTTTAGACTCAGGGATGTGCCTCATACCATTGGAAAGGTGACACCCTCAAGTTTTTTCTAGAGGAATGTGTATGTTTCTGTGACATATGGACACAGAGTTATAGAGGTTGGAACAAAGTTTTTTTTCCCCGCTCATTTCAAATGTCTATGAACTAACTAAGATATGAAGGTACCATCCATATGATACCCCCAAATAAAAAAATCTAAGTCCTAACTCCATCTCTCAACCTGTTACACAAAAAAATTGAAGTAAAAAGACCAAAAATATGATTTTTTAATATACATTTTTGAAAAATATGTTTATGCGTTTTGATTGGGACCCCTATGTAAATTCCCATAGAGACTTTTTGTAAACAAGAGGGCTTACTGACATTCAAAAGTTTATAACTTGAAAACCCCTTTGCCTAGAAA
>JAGFZM010000159.1:277122-308045 GCA_017657215.1 Limnothrissa miodon | reverse complement strand
TGGAGGCTGTGCCCCACGTCCCCCTGGGGGGGCGACCGCAGCAAACGCCGCCCCAGCCGCTCTTGGACGCATCGGTGGTCACCGTCATGCGTCTGGCTATAGCACCCAGGGCGCCACCTTTGGTGAAGGACGACGGCCTGCGCCAATGCACTAAGATCCGACGGGCGGGGTTTGACCTGGAGGACACACCTAGTTCCGCTAAGGCTAGCTGCAGCGGGCGTAAGTGTAAAAGGCCGAGTGGGACAGCGCCGCCTGCGGCGCACAGGAGGCCCGTCAGTCTGAGACACAGCCTGGCCGAAACGCAAGCACCTAGTCTGAAGTGGCGTAGACACGCCCTGACGTCCTGAAGTCTCTTCGGAGTGAGCGTCGCTCTCATTGAGCGTGAGTTCAGCCTCACGCCCAAGAACTTGACCTTCTGAGAGGGAGAGAGCATGCACTTGCTTAGGTTTACTAAGAAGCCCAGATTGTGCAGGTGACGCAAAACAGTGTGAGCCTGTGACGTTAGGAGCTGTCTGGAACCCGCCAGCAGTATCCAGTCGTCCAAGTAATTGAGGAGTCTGATCCCCTGAGCGCGTAGAGGAGCGATCGCCGCCTCCACGCATTTGGTGAAGCACCGAGGTGCTAGAGACAGACCGAAAGGGAGGGCTGAGTACTCGTAAGCTCTGCCCTCGAAGGCGAAGCGTAGAAAACGCCTGTGCCTCGGGACTATACCTATGTGAAAATAGGCGTCCTGAAGGTCTATGGTGACCATGTAATCCCCCTGGCGGACTGACTCCGCCACCATACGCCCCGTGAGCATGCGAAAGGTGAGAGGTTTGAGCGAGGCATTGAGCGCTCTGAGGTCTAGAAAAGGGTGAAAAGCGCCCGACTTCTTGGGCACAAGGAAGTACGTACTGTAACGACCTGCACGCGCGAGCGTCGGATCTACGCGCTGAATAGCGCCCTTTCTCAAGAGATCTCAAAGCTCCTGTCTGAGAGCAGGGGCCCTGGAGGGGGGCACCACTGACTCCATGACACCTCTGAAGGGTGGGGGTGGCCACCTGAACTGCAGTTGATAGCCCTTCAACACTGTTGAAAGAACCCGATGTGACGTTGTGCACATCGTCCAATTCTGCCTGAGCAGAGCGGCGGAATGAGGAGGCAGCAAGGACAAACGAAGTGCTATGCTGCCTCCGAGTGGCACTGGGGTCAAAGACTGAGGCTGTCCGCGAAGCTGAAGAGCGTCCGACTGACTGGGCAGAGACCCGACGTAGCGTGGCGGCTGAGGGCAAGTTAGCCGTGTGTGAGACCCCTGGGCGCTCACGCGCACTGCCAAGCAGGTTGCGACCCAGTCGCAAGTGGCGCGGCTTTGGGCGCGTCCGCCTTCTTCTTCTGCTGCGTCTGTTGAGGCGCGCGAGCACGCGTCTGAGGGGTAGCGGGAGCGGCTGACTGAGGCGGCGCACGCTTAGGAAGCACGGGTTGCAGGGCCTGAGCCACCGACTTCGTCTTTTCCAAGCGATCGCGCTGTAGTTCCAGCGCCTGGCCAAACAGAGCATCAGCGGAGATGGGAGCGTTCATAAGATGTCTCTTCTCCTTCTCTGGCATAGACGAAAGGTTCAGCCAGAGGTGCCTGTCTAAGACTGTCTAATGGCCGCCCTGATGGCCAGCGAGGTGAGAGCGGTAGCTCTGCGCAGCTGATGGAGGGTTAGGTCCGACGGCTGCGCTGAGAGATCTGCCACCAGTTCCTCAGACAGAGAGGAGAGGAGAAAGGCGGTGTTCATCGCCCTTATCGCCTGGCCTGTACAGATGAAGGCCTTGGAGGCGAGCTTCTCCGTGCGCTGGCACGGCTTGGAAGGAAGCTCGGGAGGCGATGTCCAGGTGGTGGCAGAAGCTGGTGCTAGACAACCAGCGACCGCATCCTCAACGTGAGGGAGCTGCATGAGGCCACTGGTGCCCGCTCCGTCCATTCGGCAAAATGCCGCGTGCCCCTGGATAGGGGCAATGGCGGCGAAGGGAGCCTCCCAGGAGGCCTGCGCATCGGCCACAACCATGGGGTGAGCAGGGAGCGGGAGGGCATCCGGAGAAGGGAGCGCGCCGGAGAAGGGGTCGAAACGCCCTCCCGGACAGCGCTGAGGCGGAGGCAGGCCTAGCCTGCTAGCCGCCTGTGCAGCCAACGAAGCTAGCTCAGAAGCTAACTGGGCGGCGTAAGTCTTCAATATCGGTGGCAGGTCTTCCAAGGTGGCGCAACCTTTAGCGGAGAGGAAGGAAGCGAGCTCCTCCTCGTCCACCGCCAGCCGTGCGGGCAAAGGCAGCGCCGATGGAGCTAGCAGGGCTAGCCTGGTGGGCCACGGTTAGCTGACTAGCCGCTGAGAAGCTAACCGACGGCCGAATAGCCACTGAAGACCGGTCGATTAGCCCATCCGGGTGCGAGGACGCCGGGGGTAAATCGATAGACTGGCAGGCGGGGAGAGCACTGACGCCAACGCGGGTAGAAGCCGCCCCTGGACTACCAATGGAACCCACGAAAAATGCCGCTCTGTTGGCAATAGCCGCAGGGGAGAGGCGTTCGCAAGCCGAGCAGAGATCTGGTCGCAAAAAAGCGAGCATAGCATGCTCGCTCCCCATACAAATGAAGCATATAGCATGGCGGTCGGAAATCGCCATGTGACGATCACAGTCGGTACAACGACGAGTAGCCATCTTGCGTCTCGAGGTACCAGAAGTTAGGGACCGGCGTGAGCACTTGGAGCAAGACGGAATCCCTCTGAGAGCTTTGAAAAAAGCTTTAGTGGTGGGCTTTCAAAAAAGCTATTGGTTTTTAGAATATTTGCTAAAGCAAACGGAAAAACGACTCAGAAACACACACGCAGTAGGCGAGGTGAAAGAGGCAAAGCGTAAGCGCAGTCAATATATAGACTTTCTGACGTCACGCAGGGCTTCAGGTCAGTAGTTGCCTGCGCGCGTCAGAGCGCTTACTGCCCTTTTTTCAAAGGGTTGGTTAAAATTGACTTCAGAAAAAGTAGGAGATGATAGGCATCATCCACTCGTACGTTTCGGCTTCAAAACGAAAGAGAACCGTAGATGATGTTGACACACATCCCCACCCCTTCCTCTCGTTGGGGCCATGCAGGCTGAACGACGCACCAGTCCGAGGCTACGAACAGGATGTGGGTAACAAAACGACCCTGCGCCTCTTCTACCCCGAGTCGGCCGTTTACAACCCCAACCTCCACAATAACCCAGACACGCTCCTGGTGCTGGTGCCGTTCAAACAGCAGGACCTGCGATGGCTCAAAGAGATCCTGTTCAATGAGAAAAGGGTACGGCATGTATGGACTCGCCTCTCTAGACTCCAGACATATCATCTTCTCGGCTTTGTTCTTAATATTGCACAGCCAGCAATTTTTTGGCCAAATGTGATGGGAGGGGGGAAAACATCCTTTTCTGTCTTTTTTCACACACACACTCTCTATCTCTCTCTCTTTCTTTCCCTCTATGGTCATGGTCACAGTGGGTAATAAGCACGTTTGCATACGGCTGGTCGCTAGTTGTTGACATTGTCGTTAACTGTCGTTGACTGTACGTACACTCGTTAAATGCGATTTTCATACTCCAAGTGTTCAGAAAAAAACACCTTGCTTACTGCATGCTGGTCGTGACCATTTGTAGTGCTCTTTTCTTCCCCTGATGGAAAGCTCTTGGGTGAATTAACTGCCCAGGGATTTAATTCAATTCAATTCAATTTTATTTATATAGCGCATTTTTACAAAAGGCATGTCTCAAGGCGCTTAACACAAAGAGGCCCAATGAGCAACAGGGGCAAGGAAAAACTCCCTATCAGCGTTTTTTTGTTTTTACTTGTTATGGTAAAGGAAGAAACCTTGGGCAGTTCCGACGGCTCAAGGGGCTAACCCAACTGCCTAGGGCAGGTTTTCAGTATCTCAGATGGTGATTAGTCCACTATTATTGCATTAGGTACACATTATAAGAAAATTGTGGTCTAAATAAAGTAATATAGTCCTATTATAATCCCACGATATAGTCCCATGTCATTAGGTGCAGTCAAGCCAGGGGCCAGCTGGAGGCTGTATCAATCATGTCAGGGTCGTCTGTGGAGCTCAGGGCGGCCCGCTCAGGAAGCCAGAGATGCAGGATCAGGCAGTGGAAGGCAGGGGTGACCCTCAGCAGGGAGGCAGTGGCATGGACCGTGGAGTGGGTTGAGGACCATTTAGGAGTGCCGTCGGATCAAACGTGGGAAGAAGGTCCTCAGCAGGATGGCATACTCGGTGGGGTTGGTTGGGTACCCAGGAGGCAGGAGGTGCAGGGTCAGGCAGAACAAGGCAGTGATGACTCACGGCAGGGTGGTAATGGAATGGAAAGTCAGAGAGGAGATGAGTTAGAACAGTCCCCATGAGATTTCAGAGAATGTGAGTTATATTGCAACCATGTATAGATGTTTGCTAAGTGATGAGAGAGAAAAAAGTGGAGAGGAGGAGAAAGAGTGAAAAATTGTACGGCTTAACAGATGGTTGGTTTATGGCGGCATTAATCTATAGCAGCATAACTAAGGAATAATGTATAACAAGCCAAAAGCCACCAAAGGAATGGTCAGTGGCCACCAAGCCCTGGACGGGAAGTTACAGCAGAGGCAGTCCTTTCCAATAATACCTTGAGGAGGTGTGGCTAACCATACACCATCCCTAACTAAAGGGGTCAGTAAATAGAAAAGTTTTGAGTCTAGACTTAAAGGTGTTGAGAGTGTCCGCTTGGCGAATGTTAGAGGGGAGCTTGTTCCACAGAACAGGCGCACGATGGCAGAATGCTCTTCCTCCCATTGTGGATTTTGATATTCTAGGAATTACTAGGAGACCAGCATTCTGTGACCTTAGGGGTCTAGAAGGATGGTAGGGAACAAGTAAGTCTTTAATATATGCTGGAGCAAGGCCATTAAGGGCTTTGTATGTTAGGAGAAGTATTTTTTTTTTATTCTGAAAAACTTTTTGCACACCTCGCTGGTAGGTGCATAGGAAATGACCAGATCAGGTCACAGAACAGGAACATAGAACAAATTCCGCACACTGACCATTTCGCATATAGTTTATTTATTTTAATAAATAAACTATATGCGAAATGGTCAGTGTGCAGGAGAAGTATTTTAAAATCATTTCGGATTTTAACAGGGAGCCAATGTAAGGAAGCCAGGATAGGTGAGATATGTCCATATTTTTTTGTCCTAGTGAGTAATCGTGCTGCAGCATTTTGTATTAGTTGAAGGTTTTTGATGCAGCTAGCACCACATCCAGAGAACAGAGCATTACAATAGTCAAGTCTGGAGGTAACAAATGCATGTATTAGTTTTTCTGCATCTTCAAAAGAGAGGAATTTTAACCTTAGCAATGTTGCGTAAATGAAAGAATGAGGTTTTGGAGATATGCTTTACATGACTATTTAGAGAGAGGTCTTGATCAATATATGAATACCTTTACCACACCTAACGCACCTTTGTGTTAGGTGTGAGTGAAAGGTCACTAAGTAAGCTCTGATGATGGAGTAGAGTGTTGGTCAGGTTTTTAGGGCCAATCAACATGATTTCAGTCTTGTCAGAGTTTAAGCAAAGGAAATTATTAGTCATCCAGTTTTTGATGTCACCGAGACAGGCAGTTTTGTTACTGGCGTACAGTCATTAGGCTTCATTGAAAGGTACAGTTGGGTGTCATCTGCATAAGAGTGGAAGGTAATGCCATGTTTTCTAATAACAGATCCCAAGGAAGCATGTAAAGGGAGAATAGCAGAGGTCCCAGTACTGATCCTTGGGGTACACCATACTTAACTTCAGTGTGGCATTATGCTTCATTATGTGCATGTACAAACTGGTAACGTCCAGTAAGGTATGACCTGAGCCAGGCTAATGCAGAATCTTTGATGCCAATCATATGCTCAAGTCTATGCAATAAGATGCTGTGATCGATAGTGTCAAAGGCAGCACTTAGATCCAGTAGGATTAATAATGATATGCATCCATTATCAGATGAGATAAGGAGATCATTGTAGACCTTTACTAGGGCTGATTCTGTGCTATGGTATGCTCTAAAGCCAGATTGGTAGGTTTCCTGACACTATTTTTTCAAGAATCTTTGATATAAATGCAAGGTTGGATATAGTGAGCCAGGACATCAGGGTCAAGGTTGGGCTTTTTCATTAAAGGCTTAATGACAGATGTCTTGAAAGGTTTGGGATCATGTCCTGCTACAAGAGAGTGATTTATAATATTAAGTATCGGCTCAGCTAGATTAGGGAGAGAAGCCTTAAGGAGATCAGTAGGAATTGGATCCAGTAGAAAAGTAGAGGCCTTACTTGATGAGATCAACTTAATAATTTCAGATATATTGGCCAGTGTAAACGAGTCAAGGTATGCTATAGGTTGGCTAGGACTTGCTGTTTCCATTATAGGGGAACCAGCTGAATTTGAGGTGAGAATGGTGTTATTTATTTTACCTCTAATATATTCAATGTTATCATTGAAAAAAATCATGAAGTCATTGCTGTTTAATGTTATTGGAATGGAGTGTGTCACTTCATTCCTACTTTTAGTTAGGCAAGATATTGTGTTAAAGATTTAACACTGTTACACTGTGCACCATGCATCCAAATTGAAGGCGAGCATGCTGACAAGCTTACGTGAAGGAAGTAAAGGTCACTGGCATGATCTGCCATAATTACAGGTATCTACAGCCATAATTACCCCCCCCCCCCTCTTTTCTGTTCACTCTCAATTTCTCTCTCTCTCTCTTTCTGTTAGGTGAGGAAAGGCTTCTGGAAGCCTCCTCCACAGATCTGGTTGGGTAAGACCAGTCATATCCGTGTGCTGGACCCATACTTTCTGCACCACACCGCCAGCAAACTGCTCCAGATCCCTTTAAATCCGAAGGGCAGAGAGGTGAGCTGCAGACCCCCCCCCCCCCCCTCCCTCATGATGGATGTCAAAATCCTCAGGCCTGTTAAAGGTGGGGTTAGCAATTTTGGCTAAAGAACAACAAAAAAGGGAACGATAGCTATGCATACAGTATGCTAGGCATACAGAAACCCACATTCTTAGCCAGTACACATATATCTGACATTTGGAAGTTGGATCTTGTTATTAAACGTTCCTATTAAGAATTAATGTTATAAAGTTTGATGTAAATCTAAATAAACAAAAAAGTCTTCTATTTGCTAGCCCCACCATTAATACTTAATATTTTGTTCATTTAAAAAAGAAAGAAAAAAAAGATCATTCTGATTGCTGTGTGATATTCCTTATTGCAATAACGAAATATGACCATTCAAACTATCATGAGTGCGTAATAAGGGACAGCTTAGTGGGACGCTGTACTGTAGTTTGTGTCATCTCCAGTTGCATGCCAGGTTAGTCGTTTATGTGCTCATCCCTGCCCTTTCCCTCGTCATCCTGAATCCGTGCTCATACAGGCCAATTAGGGGATGGTGCATCAACCCCACCCCACCCCCTTTATATCTCCCCATAGATTATGTCACTGCACTTTTTAATCCCTTTCACTCTCCATCCCCCTCTCTTTCTGCCTTCTCTCCTTTATAGACAGCCTTACCTCCCTCTCTCTCTCATAACATAACACACAAACACAATCACAATTTCCGTACCTCTCTTTCTTTCTCTATTTCTTTCCTTCTTTTTTTCACTCATTCTGACAAACTCTCCTTCACACACACAATCACTTCAGCCTTACTTCCTTCTCTGTCTCTCTCTTTCACACACACACACTCACACACACACACAATCATTTATTTACTTACACACTCTATCTGTGTTTCACTGTCAAGACATCTATCAGGGGTGGCCATGTTCTTTGCATGTATCCACTGTGCTCAGGCAACGTCTGCTTAGCCAGCTATGACTGGCCTTTCACTGGCAGACAAGTCAGAACTGGGCCTCAAAGAGGAGGGCAAACAAACATGGGCGTCTGCTAGTAGTCAATTGAACACACACACACATGCACACACTCATATAGTCTCACACACACCGTTGCACAGAGTGGTGCATAGGGAGGTACATAGGCCTACTGGAAACTGAAGAAAAAATTTTTTTGAGCAGACTCCCCTAAGGAATTCTGGTGGCTAGAATGCAAAATAAAGCTAGTTAACATAACATAGCATAACAATATAAAGGTGAGTTTATTATCAATACCAGGTGAAATGCTGAGGCCCTTGGTTTATCGCCTCTGAACTACGACTGTATGTCCACATTTTACTACATCTACCTGTCCACTGTAGTTATCCTATCAATCCCCAAACATCTATTACTGCTTTACTTGACTAAACTGTCAGGAGTCAAACTACTTCCCTATTGCTTTTTGAAGTGCAAGTGAAGCCTCCCGCCATTACAATTAAGCAGAACCGCAGTTTTATTATTTCACAAAATTGTATCTAGCAGCTTGAATATGGACTGATAACGGACTGAAAACTCCAGCCTTTCTTAAATCCTCTGTCGCCTTCAAAAAGCGCAAGGCACCACAGCCCCCAGACCAGAGATATGGGATGGAATGTACACAACTGCATAATACTTCTGTTTGATATGTTGTGGGTCCCTGTGCTGAGAGTATTTTGAAAAACAAGCAGGGACCCAGGATGCCCTTGTCCTTTATCCCAGTGCTCACAAGGAAAAGAAGAACCTGTGTGCATTTAGCCAGAGGAGTAAACCAATCTAATCTCCTGCATGTTCCTAAACAATCTCAGAGTGGTCCAGTGAATCAGTGCCCCACACTTACTGTTAAAGTAGCTCTTCTTAATATCAGATCACTTTCAAACAAATCATTTTTAATCAATGATCTTATATGCACACACAAACTTGACTTTCTGCTTCTAACTGAAACCTGGCTGGAACAAGGAAACAGTTGTGCTACCCTCATTGAGGCGGCTCCTCCAAATTTCAATTTCATGAGTGTGACAAGAGCAATGAATCACTTTTCAGTGCAAACAGATATCTCATGGTGACTTTGCATCTTTTGAGTACATATGTGCACTTGTTAAGGGTTCCCCCTGTATTTTATTATTGACTATTTACAGACCCCCAAAACATTCAGCTAAAGTTTTTCTTGAAGAGTTTGGTGAATTGCTAACAAATATTTGCTTGAGTTTTGACTGTCTAATTATATCTGGTGATTTTAACGTACATGTGGATAATCCAGAAAACACATATTCTAAGGAACTACTTAGACTAATTGACACTTTTGGCCTAACCCAACATATACAGGTTCCAACACACTCTCATGGTCATACTCTTGACCTAGTCAAAGGGTCTTGATGTCTCTACAACAATTAAGGACTTGGCTTTGTCTGATCATTATTGTATTTTCTATGTTTCCTCACACACGGAACAAGGCTTTGACTACAGAACGGAGAATCTTTAATGACAATGCAGGTTTTCTCTTTGAGCAAGCTCTCTCACAGCACTCAAGTATAGATTCAGATTCTGTAGATGACTTACTGACCAATTTTAATTCTAAGATGACACAAATTATGGATAAAATTGCTCTTTAAAAAACAAAAGAATCACTGATAATAATAAAGCACCATGGAAACAAAACCTAGCTGTTAAACTGTTAAAGAGGGAGTGTAGGAAGACTGAAAGAAAATAGCGTAAATCAAATCTCCATGTCCATTACCAAATCCATAAAGAGATGCTAAGCAAATATAACTATGAAATTTGTAAAGCAACTAGACAGTCTTTTTTCTCCAGCATTATCAATAAGAACTTGAACAATGCTCGTGTACTATTTTCTACAGTTGAGAAGCTAACAAATAAACCATCACAATTAGCGCCTGAGCTGCTCTCAGTAGATAAATGCAATGAGTTTGCATCTTTTTTCAGAGGTAAAATTGATAAAATAAGACTGAACATAACTTCACAAATATCTCGAACGCTAGAACCAATGTCTTCAAAGAGAGGGGAACTAAACACAATGTCAACATTTAGCTTTATTGACTATGAAACGCTTGAGAAAACAGTACAAAATCTAAGCTCTTCTACATCCCAACTGGACATTCTGCCAACCAGCTTTTTAAAAACTGTTCTACACCTTGTGGCACCTGACGTGCTCCGAATTATAAATTCATCTTTGCAAAGCGGCATTTTCCCTAAATCACTAAAGACAGCAGTTGTTAGACCACTGCTGAAAAAGTAATCTGGATGTTTCAGTGCTTAACAACTACAGGCCAATATCAAATCTACCGTTCATTGGAAAGATAATTGAAAAAATAGTATTCAATCAATTAACTGCTTTCTTGACATCTAATTGTTGTTTTGATAAGTTCCAGTCAGGTTTCCGGGCTAATCACAGCACTTGGGTTTTCTGGTATAGTTCTCAAATGGCTAAAATCATACCTACAAAATAGAAGTTTCTTTGTTGCCATGGGCAACTGTACTTCAACACCTATGTCATTGACCTGTGGTGTCCCCCAGGGGTCAATCCTTGGACCATTGCTTTTTAACCTTTACATGCTTCCACTTGGACAACTTGTCATGAACAACTCAATCTCTTATCATAACTATGCTGATGACACCCAGATTTATTTAGCTTTGTCACCTAATGACTTTGCCCCCCTTGAATGTCTCTATCAATGCTTGGACCAAATTAATAACTGGATGTCACACAATTTCCTCCAGCTTAACTTAGACAAAACTGAAGTAATTATTTTTGGAAAGAAGGAGTCAATGCTCAAAATCTCCTCTGTCCTTGAAACTAAAGGGCTTAAAGCAAAAGAGTCTGTTAAAAATCTTGGCATCATCATTGACAATGATCTAAACTTCAGCAGTCACATGAAGGCTATCACCAAATCAGCCTTTTATCACTTGAGAAACATTACGAAACTGAGAGGTCTAATGTCAAAAAATGATTTAGAAAAACTTATCCATGCCTTTATTTCCAGTAGGGTTGATTACTGTAATGGTCTGTTCACAGGCATTCCTAAAAAGACCATTAAACATCTTCAACTGATCCAAAATGCAGCTGCCAGGGTTTTAACATGTACAAAAAGAACCAGCCACATTACCCCAATTTCAAAGTCATTGCACTGGCTTCCTGTAAGTTATAGAATTGATTTCAAAGCATTACTACTTGTGTTTAAATCACTAAATGGGAGAGGATCTAGTTACTTGTCTGACATGTTTCAAAAATACATACCACCTAGGTCTCTCAGGACACAAGAAAAAAATTTGCTTGTAAAACCTATGGTCAAAACAAAGTGTGGCAAAGCAGCTTTCAGCTACTATGCATCTCAGATTTGGAACCAACTTCCTGAAGATATAAAAAATGCCCCTACTGTAACCAGCTTCAAAACCAAACTTAAGACCAAACTTTTCTCTGATGCTTTCTCTTAATGATTAATTTACTTTGTGAATTTTGTTCTTGTTTTTGTTCACTGTTCTTATTTTCTTTCTTTGTAAAGCACATTGAACTGCCTACTTTGTGTATGAAATGCGCTATATAAATAAACTTGCCTTGCCTTGCCTTGAATATCTGAAAAATAAATATGAATATATTGATTATCGGCTGATATCGAAAGTGATTGTTCAGTGCAATCCATTGAGCTTAATTGATCTGGATTTTAGTTGACGTATTGAGATGCAAAACCCCATTTTGCACCTTTTTCCTACTCACTGTTGAAAGAACAATGCATTACAATTCACACACACACACACACATTGGGGGCCCAAACTCTGTATGTCTTATCTGAGCATGAAACAATGTTTCTTTTCCCTAGTACAGTATGTTTTTTTCACTATAGAGAAGTGAGAGAATGAAGAGGAGAGAGAGAGAGAAAGAGGGAGAGAGTCTGTGCTAGACCGAGTGAAAACCCATACTAAGTGCATACAGTACGAGAAGCGGATTTAAAGGAATGTCCTTTGGCAGAGCTTTTCCTTAGGGCCAAGGCTTAAGCACAGGCAGACACAGACATCCTTTTTCTCGCACGAAACGTCACAAAACACTTGAGTCTGGGTGTGGACCTCCGCCGTCATCTACGTGGTTCTACTTCTTCATCTTTTCGCATAAAAAGGGAACAGAAATGTTTTAGATGTGAGGAAATGACTAACTTGAGTTGTGGATCTTTGTTTTTTTTTTCTCCTCAGTTTTTCAGATTGCACCTTGCAGCCACATGTGTCTTTAAATTCTGTAGTCCAGGACCCTTACACACTGAAGCTGCTGTACTGAAAAAAAAAAAAAACATTGCATAGGCTATCTAACTAGCTAGCCAGCCCAAAAACCTGACAAATGATGATGACAAATAACAACAAACGTCCTGGCTAAAAGAAAGCTCAAGAATTTCCATCACTCCCCCCCACCACCATAAATGACTGTTTACATCTTTTTTTTCTTTTTAATTGATATTAATGTGCTTAAGTGTTGTTTTTACTTTCTACTGTGTGTGTGTGTATTTGTCACACATCATGACCTCAGACAAGAATAGCAACATTTAACTGAAAAAGGCTGCACATTTGTTTTGTTTACTTACGGTCAAAATTTTAGTAGTTATTTAATGGAGGCAACAAATATAAAAACTCAACATCTTGCGTCTTCTGCAAAAAAGCAAAATGGACAGTTTGCTATTTTCCTAATTACCTGTTTAACAGGTGGTGGTGTGGTTTTTGTGACGCACGAGGACCATATTTCCTATGGCAGATAAAATGAGTAAGTGAAACTGTTTTGAGGCAAGGGGCAAAACAGGGGATTTAGACCAGGTGTGTGGGGGTGAAAGGGTAGTCCGATCGCAGAGAAGATAAAGCGGAGTCAGACACACGGAGCCCACACACAAGCAGTTCCAGGTTCATTAAATTCATTTAGTGACCCAAAAACACGTTTAGTCCATGGCATGGACACGCGTCATTGATCATACTCTATCTTTACTCTTTACTCCCATTAAATTATTACCAAAGTTTGGTGTAGTGTACAGTATGGTTTAGTTTGCATGTACTGCCCTGTAAGTAGGAGAAATTATCAAGATGTGCGAATGCTTTATCCAGACTTGGCCTCACTGTACTTCATGTGGCTCTATGCCTCCGCCGTTTTTGGGTTGCACCAGATCACTGTGAGTGATCATGAACATGTACTAACATGTTAGAGTATTTGGAATGACTGTGGCCTACCGAATGGCAAAAGCAGAAGGGGCTATAGTTGTGAGTGTGAGAGGAGGCAACGAGCAAAAGTGAAGAATTAGTCTTTAAAAACTGTAAAAAATGTAGATGAGTGTGACTGTGTGCACCTGTGGGCCGTCATCTACACCCCACCACAAATCCTTTCTGCGCCTGTGGAAACTCACCATTCCCATTCTTCTGCCTCTTCCATTAGCTGATCATTTACAGGATTGGTGGAGTAGCCCAGTCAGTGTCTAATGTCACCCCCTTTTCTCTATCTCTCTCTGCCTCTCTTTCTCTATCTTACAATTTCTCTTTCACACACACACTCTCTCTTACTCTGCCTCTCTTTTTCTGTCTTTTTATTTCTCTCTCTCTCCCTCCTTCCCTCCGTCCCTCCCTGAAGGCACCCTGCATCCCACCCAGCCAGAAGTGCTGTATCCCTCTCCTGGGGCCTCATTTATAAAGCCCTTTACGCAAGAAAAGGTTGCGTGAAGCAGGGTAAAATTTGCGGTCGCAACATTTCTCGCAAAAGTCAGGATTTTCAAACATTTTCCATGCGCAAAAAAGTTCCCAGGTTTCCGCGACCTTTTGACCACACGTGTAATCTTGCGTAACGCTCCCGCAAAGTTTTCTTGACTATCACCCTGTAGGACTCTGTTCTAGACTGTGTTTTAGTGTTTTCACATTTACCGTGTCATGATTGGCTATCAAATGCACCTTTAGAAGTTAGCATATTCATTGAGTGATTAACATGGACCTTATTGGGTAAAATATGGGACGACCTTGGGAGGAGAATGAGGATTGTGCACAACGTATAAGGTAACGCAAGTCGTATTTATAACGAGAAAAGTGTGTACATGTTTGCGCCGCAGGGTTTTCTAAATCAGTTTTGTTTTTTTGCGTATGAAAATTCAGATTTTTTGCGCACACAATCTTTCAGAGTGGAATCTCCGCAAAGTTTTATAAATGAGGCCTGAGGTAAGGAAAGGCATTGCTGATCTTTCCACTGTCCTCTTGTCATTTGTTCTGTAGAAGCCTGTCCACCCAACCACTGGTATCTTAGCTGTGTTCATTGCTCTGAACTATTGTGACGTGGTGCACATAGCAGGCTTTGGATACCCAGAGGCTAGGAACCAGAAGCAGCCAATCCACTATTTTGGTTCCAATACTATGAAATCCATGAAGGTGGGTGTCTCTGCCTTGAAATACATTTCTTGAATACATTTTTTATGCTTGTTGTTTCCCCCCTTGCTGAATGAACCACTGACCGAGGATTGTTAATTTTACATTTTTCAAGTAATCCCTTCCTGTCTTTGTCAGGATTCTTACCATGACCTCAATCATGAGGCACAAACCTTGAGGAAGCTGGAGGAAGCAGGGGCCTTACTGTATCTTCATCCTCATTCCTGACACACACACACACACACACACCAACACACATAAAACATTTGTACTTTTAACCCTTTGCTGACTGTGGAAAACATTCCATTTTGTGCTGCCGCCTAAGCACCTTCTATAAAAGGCTTTGTTTCTCAAATATGTTGCATACAACATATGTTTTATACAGTATATACCATTAGAATCAGAAGAATCATGACATAAATTGCAGTGTCTAGTGTTGATCAGGTAATGAAAATATCTGGAATTACTTGTTCTAAAATCAGTAAAATATCTTTTTCTTCAGACATAAATCCTTTTTGAGTATATTTCTGTACAAGAGAGAAAAATATAGAGTGCATGAAAACATCAGAATCTTGTGTGCTATGTAGAGGTACAAAGTTTCTGTGAATATCACACACTGTTCACAAGGTGTGATAGATTTTTTTTATAATGCACTATTTATTGGATTTTGATAACATGAAAACAAATACAACATGCAATGCAATGTATAAATACCTCCCATCCCACCCCGCACCCATCCCACCCAATCCCTGACCAACACAATGCTTCAGAAAACAAAATGTCTGATGTCAGTAGAAATAAATTAAACTGCTTGCAGTGTGCAAGAAAATAAAAATAGACATAAAGATAAGATAAGCTCTAGGTACAATATGTCAAGCAGTGTGTATAGCCAATGTTTTACTGAAAGATCATGAGGTGGAAGCCATCTCTGGACCACCAATTTCTTGGCAGCTGTGATTCCTGCTAACCACAATTTACGTGTTTTCTCTAGCATTGGAAAGCTTGAGTCATCAAGCAAAAGGTGTAGGGCAGGATCCACTGGGAAATCAAAGTTTGTCAATGTAGATATTATACCAATTATTTTAGTCCACAAAGAGAAAACGTCTGGGCAGTCCCACACAGAATGCATAAAAGATTATTCAAGAACATTATTCTATTCTATTCAATTTTATTTATATAGCACATTTTTACAAAAGGCATGTCACAAAGCACTTAACACAAGAGGGCCAATGAGCAACAGGGGCCCTAGCAGCGTTTTTTGTTTTTACTTGTTATGGTAAAGGAAGAAACCTTGAGCAGTTCCGACGGCTCAAGGGGCTAGCCCAACTGCCTTGGGCAGGTTTTCAGTCTCTCAGATGGTGATTAGTCCACTATTATTCCATTAGATACACATTACAAGAAATTTTTGGTATAAATAAAGTAATATAGGAGTCCCATTACAATCCCAGGATATAGTCCCATGTCATTAGGTGCAGTCAAGCCAGAGGCCAGTTGGAGGCTGTATCAATCATGTCAGGGTCATTTGTGAAGCTGAAGGCAGCCCGCCCAGGAAGCCAGAGATGCAGGATCAGGCAGTGGAAGGCAGGGGTGACCCTCAGCAGAGAGGCAGTGGCATGGACCGTGGAGTGGGTTGATGACCATTCAGGAGTGCCGCCGGATCACGTTGGAAGAAAGTCCCAGGAGAACCCAGGAGGCAAGAGGTGCAGGCTCAGGCAGTAGAAGGCAGTGATGACTCTCGGCAGGGTGGTAATGGCATGGAAAATCAGAGAGGAGATGAGTAAGAACAGTCTCCATCAGATTTCAGAGAATGTGAGTTATATTGCGTGTGCAACCATGTACAGATGTTGGCTAAGTGATGGGAGAGAAATAAGTGGAGAGAAAAGAGAGAGGAGGAGAAAGACAGAGTGAAAATTGTACGGCTTAACAGATGGGAGGATTGTGGCGGCATTAAACTATAGCAGCATAACTAAGGTATGATGTATAACAAGCCAACACCACCAAAGGAAATGGTCAGTGCTTGTTCCACAGGACAGGCGCACGATGGCAGAATGCTCTTCCTCCCATTGTGGATTTTGATATTCTAGGAATTACTAGGAGACCAGCATTCTGTGACCTTAGGGGTCTAGAAGGGTGGTAGGGAACAAGTAAGTCTTTAATATATGCTGGAGCAATACCATTAAGGGCTTTGTATGTCAGGAGAAGTATTTTAAAATCAATTCGGCTTTTAACAGGAAGCCAATGTAAGGAAGCAAGGATAGGTGTGATATGTTCATATTTTTTTTGTCCTAGTGAGTGCTCGTGCTGCAGCATTTTGTATTAGTTGAAGGTTTTTGATGCAGCTAGTACCACATCCAGAGAACAGAGCATTACTTTTTGATTAAAGGCTTTAAGACAGATGTCTTGAAAGGTTTGGGAACATGTCCTGCTACAAGAGAGTGATTTATAATATTAAGTATCGGCTCAGCTAGGTTAGGGAGAGCAGCCTTAAGGAGATCAAATAAAACACACACACACACAAAATGTCCCGTTGTCTCCCCCCATCCCCCAACCCAAAAAAAAAAGTTCTGGCTCAGGATTTTTTCTTACTTTAACCCCTGTAAACAGAACGAGGCAACTCATATGTTTTTAACCATGTTAAAACCATGTTAAAAGTGACTAAAGTTCTGGCGGGATTATTGTTGTTTCGGAGTTAAGTGAGAAATAAAAGCAAGCAATGAGTCCAATGAGTCCAAGGTGGAGAAAAAAAGAGGGGAAACTAAGATGCATTAACATCAATAGAGTGCCTTTCACAATGCGTTTCATAGAGAAAACCAGAGTCCTTCTCCTCAACAGCCACACGTACGGCACCCAGAGTAAATTTCACTGCAAGCCAGCACGTAAAAGAATAAACAGAAAGAAAGAAATGTCTGCTCCTGGGATTTTCCAACAACATTTTCCACCACATACAGTACGCACTCACTGTTCAAAAATATCAGACTCTCTCAAAGGAGCTGAAAGGACTCTTATAACCCTGCCCAAGTTTGTCATAAACTCTTCTCATGGATACTGCAAGGTGTGTGTGTGTGTGTGTGTGTGTACACACTGTAAGTGAGCTGCAGTGCAGTCTCATCACAAAATGGCACCCAGGTGAATACACTCTTCCCTTCCTTCCGTCTCACTACGCCCAGTCAAGTTTTTTTCCCATGGCTGCTGAAGCGGAGCTTCTCCTCCCGTCGATTCCCACTTCAACGCTGCCACAACGCACCGCTTGACTGACACCGTTGGAATCGTAATGTCTCCTGATCAAAAGGGAGATATAATATGCACAGGCGGGCGGACTGCGCCGAGCGTGGGGTTCTGTTTTGGAAGAGCAGGGGTGGTGGTGGCGGCAGTGGTGGTGGTGGAGGTTCGGTCGCTGTTACATGTCAGGCCCGGCCTTTCTGGAGGTGGCTAGGGGAGGATCAGGAGAGGAGGGGAGTGAGAGGAGTCTTGCCTCTCTCCCTCCCCCTGGAGATGAGGTGACAAGCAGGGGTTGTGAAATGATTTGACGCCTCTGGCTCTCGCTCGCTCTCTCTCCTGGCAACAGAGCCACCAGGCTCATTACACTTCCAAATGCCTGCAGCCAGAATTGCCGTATCGCCTCCCTCTCTCTCTCCGCCTCGCCTCAGCCTCCCTTCGGTGCTAGTCTGCCTGACAGGCTTTCTTGTTCTCGTCAGACGCGCGCCGCTGGCTGGCGCCGACCCCTGAGCCAAGCCATAGCCACGGCAGCAGCCGTGTCCCTGCTCACCGTCTGAGGACTGACCGGAGAGAGCCACAGAGGCATGCTGGGAAATTTAAAAATATCAGCCTCCAAAGTGCAGAAGTGCTGCACTGAGGTATTGTCTGTGATGCCATGTATTCCAATGATAACAGTTTGCCATCTGTATAGCTGGCACAATATCACAATACCTGTATATCAAAATTAACAAGCTCAAGGTCTCTACTTTAGGTAAATACATGAAAATATGTAAGAATCTACAATCAGAATCAATTCATTGCTTGATACTACTGATAAGCAAGATATCAATCTTACATGTCCCAAGTCCTTACATTCTTTCTGTAATTAGAATCCCTGAGTGCTGTACACATCATCTAATATTCAACGCACGCAGGGAACGTCTCCACATGCTGACCTTTGACATTGTAAATTTCATGCAAATGTGTTGACAAAGTAGTGTGTGAAGTGCGGATGCTTCTCTCTCCCCCTGACCAGCCACCTCTGGGACCTTCCTCATCAGTAGGATCAGCATTAGCCATGATGTGCGTGACAAAGGCGACGAATATTTCATTAAGAGAGTTCACCGAGGGTCAAATCCCCTCCACATGAGACGATATGACGTGGGGGTCACTGGTAAGACTTAGCGTTGTGGCCTGCTTTTGATTACAGTAGGTGTTGTGGGGTTATTTGTGTTCAGTTCATGAGTAGAATCATGTTCAGTTTTCACCTCACGTGGTGCATGTCCAACCCTTTGTTTCTCTGTTTCAATATTAGCACTGTTGCATTGAAGAGAAAGGGTATCATCGGCAAGCATGCTTTGTAATCAGGAAGTGTCAACTGTACCGAAAATAATGGAAATAAGCAGAATAAAATCTGTCCACAAAAATGGAAATCGGAAAGCGCGCTTCTGGGAATTGGACTTTATGAAACATTATGACATTATGGAATGTGTCGCATTTGCATGCCAACTCCAAACATTATTACAGAAAACAAGCAAATTAGCATAGCAGTGCAGAGATTATGAAAGTGTATTTAATTGCGATGTGACAACGCAGCCGAAAACACACACAGTCACACGCACACAAAAACAAAAACAAAACATCCAAGCTTCTCTCCCTCTCCCGGGAGCTTGTCTGGCTTCCACACTTCAGCCTTGATAGATGCCCAAGGTAGGGTACTTTTTTGAATGAAGACTTCAGGATTGTACTTCACTGTGCCAACTCAGAGATAACTAAAGACATAATATCTTTGAAAAACCCTGTCTGGTCTGCTGCAGAGCTTGAGAGCTGAAAACTACTTTTTCCTCAAGGTTATGATCAGATTAAAGCCTAAAGGCCTAGGGGGTGAAGACAAGCTCTTGGTCTAGAACATTGAAGGTCTTTCAAAAAAAAAAAAAGGTAGAGAAAAATGATGACATCCTCTTTAAGGAAATACAGGCATAGCCAGGCAAAAGCAGCACCTTATCTTCCTGCCACATGAGGGAATGAGCTCGCAAATCCTCCTTCTCCTATGTAGTGGCCATTGGTAAGCTCTTGCCAACACATGCACACAACTCTTTCCTCGCTTCATCGCTCCCTATTCCATTAGCTAAGGCACTTAATGGAGGTTTTGGGAGGGGTGGGGTGGGTGTTAGAGTGTGTGAGAGAGAAAGGTGGAAAGAGTTTTATAAAACTCCAGTTGTCATAGCTACTGGCCATGTACTTATCTTTCACTGGTTTCTAGGTGTGCTTTTGCAGCCTTTATGATTCGTTTTAACTGGCAAAGCAGAGAACTAAGGGAGATATGAACCGTGAAGTAGAGATACTGTACGGACAGTTGACTGTGGCAGAAATTGGCTGGTTTTCTTGTAATAAACCACTATGCCTGTTGTGAAAAAATCCAAACCTACTACATTTACTCATTGTTGTACAGTAGTTCAGTTGTTTACGGAAGCTTACATAATATATCCAATTGAAAGCTACATAAAAGTATGACTTTGGTAGTAGAATGGCACAGAAAACACAAAGAAAAAAGAAAACAACACAGAATAATTGCAAAACTGCAAACTATACTGAAATGCAAGGATTTAACTGTGATTCCTTATTAGTTGGAAAGTAATTCTACCATCACAAAAGGTGTTTCACAGGAACATCTCACGACTTGTAAAAACCAGGGTCACAAGATGGCTATTGATGGCTAAAAGCAAAGTCACAACCTCACTGTCGCAATACATGTTAATGGAAACACTTAAAAATTCCAAGCACCAATCGGGCTATTATCAGCAAGACGAAGGCACATCACTCCACTATCAACAGAATAGCAAGTGTTCCTTGCAAGATTTCTTATCAGAGTTAGAAGGACAGTCGGAGAAATAGCTCAAGATTCAAGGACCACTCAGGGGAAGCATGGAGAGTAAAAGGATGGGCATTTTCTACTACAGTGACTTCTTGGCTGGCGGTGGCAAGTCCATTTTGTGCACGACATTTAATATGGCCGTTTCTCAGAATGGAGATGGGAGTGTGGGAGCGTGAATCATCTTCACCAGATGATACTCTATTATAGAAACCATACCAACAACTGACTTTAAAAAGAACACCATTTCCATTTACAATGAATGTCCGCCTTGCCATGAAAGCATTTGAAAGACATTCTTCCGATTTATTCTGATAAATGCGAGTTCCATTTCAGCTCTCCAAACTCTTAATATAATTTCACTCCAAGCTATGTTTCAGAGAGAAGATGGTCCTTTTTTTCTGCACCCAAATCTCACAATTGCACTGTAATTTTCCAGATTTAAAATATGGTATTGTGGTTCTGCCTTGATTTCATTTGGACAGATTATCTCCATGGGGCCAATCCTCTTCTTTTGAGCGTAGCTTTAAGGTGAGCCTTTTCACAGCAGGCTCTAGTGATAAGCAGATGTGCCTGAAAACCAAGACAGTCCTCCACCAGCTAGAAAAGGGCCCCCCTCCCATCCCATCTCTACTTCCAACTGCCTGCTTTGTTGTGCCGATGGTTAGCAGACACGCCAGCGTCTAGCAGTCCGAGGAGAAATATTTGCCTTTGCATGTTTAATGCCACTTTAATCCGGCCATTAATACTTTTCCCATCGCCATACAGGCACGAGTCCTACTTACAGCTGCAGACGATAAATAACTCTTTCAACTAACTCAATCCCTACCCCCTCCACTGAGCAACTTCACTCAACCACTACCAGCCTCCTACCCCACCCCAGCCCCTAAGTCACGCAGTATAATTTTCTCATTTTTGTTGATGGAGACAACCCTCGTCCACAGTAATGGCCTACATGATTAGTGACTAACATGTTTACTGAGGGGGTGGGTTGAGTGCGTGTCTCTCTCTCTCTCTCTCTGTGTGTGTGTGTGTGTACACGCTGGAGTAGAGTAGGGGGGGACTCAAGGTAGTGGAAAACAACTGTCAGCCCATATTCATATGACAGCACAGCAATGACAGTGCAGTGAGTAACGTCACTTAGCTTGATGGCTTTTAACAATGTTCTTTATCCCCCTTATAAAAGAAAAACATGTGCATGTACTGTACAGACATTGAAGAAATATATATGAGAAAATAAATCCAGTTAGTCATCCCTGTTTTTTACATGGTTTCCATGTAAGGGCAAGGGTATGTACGACAGTTTTTAGACCCAACATAGACCATATTTGAGAACTGTTTTGGATGCCACTGGCAGATTCACCGGACGCTGTGAAACTGTGTGCATAAATGGAACCAACACAGTTCTGTTGCTATGGTAGAATGTGTGGTAACACTTTATTTGAAGGGGTCTACATAAGGGTGACATGAGCCTGTCACAAACATGACATGACACATATCATAAACATTAATGACACTTCATTCATGTTTAAGACTGCTGTCATTAAGTGTCATTCGGTTTTTTGTAAAGTGTACATCCCAAGTGCATTTCAAAAGCCAAATGACACTTAATGACAACAGTCATGAACATGAATAAAGGGTCATTAATGGTCATGATACGTGTCATGTCATGTTTGTAACATACTTATGTCACCCTTATGTAAACCCCTTCAAATAAAGTGTTACCGAATGGGTCATGCCATGGAGGAAGAGCTTTCTGTGTCTGATATAAAATAATAAAACTTATAGAAACATGTTTTTTTTTGTTTTGTTTTTTTTTTAAGAAAAGCAGAAAGACCAGCTCACACAGAAATGTAAATCTTTATGTTTTCAGTCTTTTTCAACCTCATCATTTCAAAAATAGCTTGAAGGTTAAAGAGGATGGGCTCCCTAGGTGTAATTAAAAAAAAAAAGAAAAAAGAAAGAAAAAAACAAGAAATTGGCCACTGTAGAGGTATCTCCAAAAAAAAAAAATAATCCAAGACTTGCCTGGTGTCCTTTTACTGTAATGCGTATTGATCCAACCCTGCATGAATCCATGTTGCTTGTCGCTTGCACCTACTGTACGGGACTCGCAGAGCTGGTCCACTGGAGAAGCCTACTGAGGAGAGGGGGTCTACAGCGCAGACTTTGCAGGGACCTGGAAACGGGCGATTTTGAAGGGGGAGAGGTCATGGGAGGGCACCTGGCCTGTGCTCAGCTCATACAGAATCTTGCCAATGACAGGGCCAAACTTAAAGCCGTGACCTGAAAAGAAGGTGATAGGAAATGCTGTTAGAGAGGTCTCATAAATGGTTAAAGGGATACGCCACAATTTTAGGGAAATTTGTTCTTACCATGGCTGTGTATGAGTGAGTTTTAACTAGGACACATCCAGCAGGCCGCTGATTGAGGCAAGATTTCATATCATTTTTTTCCCCTGCTAATAATAAAAGAACTTTGCAATCTACTATGAGATTTATGATTTGCACTACTTGATTTAGACACATTTTCAGATGGGTACTATATTAGTATTGAAGAAATATATTAAAATTACACAGCAGAAACATAGAAGAGTTTTGAAAAAAAAAATCATCACTTTTGAACACAATGCAAACAGGCAAGATGCTGATTGTCTACTCCTGATTCAGTGATCTATGTTAGGCTGGAGCTGTGGATGCTGTGAAAAGCCAACCTCCCTTTCTCAATCCCAACAACTTTGTACCGGGGAATTACTGAGCGCATCCTCAGCAGAACAGAACCGAACAAAAGGCCCTCACAGCGGACTGTAAGGACGGCTAAAAAGATATCTGGGGTCTCTTCTCCCTTCCTTTCTGAACACCCACTGCACAGAGCCACAAGCACTGTTTATAACCCAACACACCCACCCCTGCACTATTCACCTTTCTGCCATCAGGTCCTGAATAAGGTACCTCAGTGTAACTGACGGCACCTGCAGAATTGGAGAGAGGTTCATTCCTCAGATCCATCAGTCAAACCATTGCACAACAAAACATGCTATCTGTTATTCACAGTGCACTGAAATGCCATCCTGCACCTCTGCTGCTAAATGCTGTGTTTTCCACCTCCACCTCACAGTGAACTTAACTCATCAATCAGTGCTTTGCTTCAAGTCTACTTATGCCTTTGCTTTTGTTGCCCGTCTCTTCCTTTGTCTGTCTTAAATATATTACTTTAAGTTCTAGATAATAATTGTGCATTATGTGTGCCTATAGTGTGTGTGCATTCAATTTAGCCTAAGTATGCAGTAAATGCACCCTGTCTAAAATGTCTTTTTATATATTGACCTTAAATGTAACAATACTTGAACAGATGGATGATCACTGTTTTGTCTGACTTTATGCAGCGTAGAGTGGAAATAGCCATAAAAAATTTACAAATTGGTTTGTTGATTTACCTTTTAAGTTAAAGGGCCCCTCACTGAACCACACAGAACATTTTACAACAAAGAAGTGGAAGGCAGCAAACTTTTCTTTCATTTAAACCCACGACAGTATGTAGGTGCCACACAATGCATTTTACTTACACGTAATACAGCGACTACTCTAACTGATTTGCTATCTTCAGCGGATATCTGGGCAACACAATGCTTAGGCATAGATGGTCGTTATGGCTTTTTGACGATTGTTTCTTCACAATCTGGTTCTGTCTTGTATCATGTATCAACCTAAAAGTTCATACTGTAGTACATACTGTTTAGTGCATACTAAAAGTACATACTGTAGTTCCGTAAAGGTAATGTGTGAAAACTAAACAGCCAACACGATAAGGGCTTAGACAAACAGCGGGCATCCAAAAATAGCCTCTTCCATGGCCTGAGTCAGTGTCCAGTCAGCCTTTCGCATGACATTGGTGTTGTCTGGAAGCGATGACAGGCCCTCCACTGTGCACAGCCAGTGTGTGTCTCAGGGGGCGCTGGCCCACAACTATTAAAAGGTAGTGAGAAACAGGGGCCATGCTTCTGGTTCTTCCGATGCTGGAGAGACTCCAGAAGGACTCAAGATAGTGTACTGTACCAGAGACGTTTTAATAGGAGGAGACACATCACTTAAAAAATCGCCCATAGAAATGCATTGGGAAACTGTAACGCAAAGATGGCGGTTGATTGCATATGTTCCGCCTACTCGCGCTTTTGCTCCAATCATTTTGTTGATTCAACAAATATGAAGTTTAGATTTAGATGCCAGAGCTAGACAAAGCATACAAACATGACATTTATGATATACCGTTTATCGTTACTGCAGAGTAAAGGGCAGCATTCCATAACGGTTTTAAACATGACATTCTATTCATGGTGTGCACCTGCTTATTACCACAGCAAACATATGAGTATTTTAGTAGTATTATATTAGTATTTTACATTATGCCATGCACCTGTATGATTTTAAGTATGTTTTTTTTATGTTCGTTAAGCTTATAGTTCACTGTATGCTACATTTTACCGTTTGTTAGCTTAGCAGCAAAAGCTAACATTCAGACTAAGCCTTTCACTGTTATTTATCATCGGAAATTATTAAAATATAAACTTGTGCTACGCATAACCTTAGGATAATATATTATCATAAAGCTTAGAGTCGCTTAAATGCAGACAAGCTTAATAGTTGTTGATCTCTGGCATTATCCAAAACTATAGTATGATTTGGGATAGTTGGTCAGTGTTACGCCGTAAATTACAACGGTGTTGTGAAGCGGGCGCATGCGCAGTCCTAGATAACCTACAAGAAAAAAGTATTTTAAATCCTTTATTTCATGTTATACCATCAAACCTTTTCAGCGATTTTACTCAGATTTTTATCTTGATTCCAACCATGCGGTTTTTATGTCCTATAAACGTAGTAAAGTGGAGATACAGCTTACTCCCCATTCATTTAGATAGGGCCCTAGTCTTCTTAATCCCAAAATAACTGCCCGAAGGCGTCACCAAGATGGCTGCCGAGTGAAGGGACTTGCCTAGAAGGACTTTGACTGTACTCAGTGGGACTCATACAGTACAAGCCCAAAACTAGATGAGACGTCATAAGAATAACCTCAATCAATCCACGTTGTGAGTCGGTAAACAGAAAGTAAGCAAACAAACAAGCCCCTTAGGAAAAAAAAGAGAAAAATTTTATTCCAAATTTGCTAACTATGATGTATGGCTGTGGCGAGGCCAAGTGTGACTCTGCTAAAGTTTCTGTCCGCAGGCTCAGACCGTTTTGTCCACTCTTTTGTCCACCCTCTCTGGACCAGAGGAGAGCAAGCACCTCCAGACTAGCCAATACATCACCCCAGGGCAGGGCAAAGAGGGCAGTGTGGGGGTAAATTGCTGGCATCATGGTAAACAATGCGAGGGACGCGCTTGGGAAAAGGTTAATAGTGACAAATCCTCCATCGCACTCCTTTATGCATTATTAAGGCGGAAGAATAAATGCCATAAATCATTAGCTCTCCCCCGCTGCCAGTGTGGTTGGCATGGTGGCTAAGGCTCCCAGGCACCGGCGCCACAATGGCTGCCTTCACGTCTCCTCTTTAGCGCGGAACAATGCATGGCGTGATGAATAGCTCGTCCAACTGCTGAATTGGGAAATCAGCATGGTGGCAGAATTAGTCAAATAGGTAGGTGTGCTGTTGTGGGTTTGTGTGTGTGTGCGTCTGTGTCTGTGTGTGTGTGTGCCCATGTGTTTACATGGTAATATAGGTGTGTGTGTCTGTGTTTGTGTGCATGTGCATGTGTGGGTTTACATGGTAATTTAGACGTGTGTGCGCAAGTGTACTGTATGTGTGTGATTACCTGCTAATACACTGTAGGTGGGTGAGTGGTATGGTAAGTGGGTGTTGTGGGTAATGTGTGTGTGCGTGTGTGTGTCTGTCTGAAGACATCCCTCAATGCCACTATCGGCCTCCATCGCTCCAGCTCTCTGCTGGTCACTCAGAGTGATTACAGGGCTAAATTAATTGGGGACAGTAATGAGCTCCGGGAGGACGCTCGGTGGCACGGATGAAACAAATGCCACGAGGAGCCTGTGGCCCAGGAGGCGCGGGTGGGCCAGAGACCCCGAGGAACACGGGCACAGCCTTTAATTAGACCATAAAAGGACTCGCACTGGAGGCCCACACTCCATGCCTTTGCACTGGTGTCTGTGGTGTGTGTGTGTGTGTGTGTGTCTGTGTATGTGTCTGTGGTGCGTGTGTATGTGTGTGTGTGTGTGTGTGTGTGTGTGTGTGTGTGAGTGTGTGTGCGCCTCATTAAAAGTTCAGACACCTCTTTAAAGGAGATTAAATTTGTGTGTGTGTGTGTGTGTGTGTGTGTGTGTGTGTTGTGGAGGGAGGGGGGCATGTGTGTTCGCATGGATTCATTTTGTGCATTTCTGGTTAAACAATTTTTATTGAATCTGGGTCGTCGGAGCAAAATTCTCTTCCGATCAGATGAAGATCCAAAGTGACGTTGGCGTACATTTGGCCTGTTTTGAAAAATCACCTCAAAATGGCGTCTTTTACACAGGGCAATGAGGAGCTTTTTTGTGTGTGTGTGCAATATCTTTTTTGTGCAATACGGCTGGGTGCAATATCAGGGACTGTGTGTGTGTGAGTGTGTGTGTATGTGTGTTTGGGTAGATATGTATGGGTCTTTGTTGCGTGCTCTTTGTCTTCTTGACCATTGTGCATGTATATGTAATCATAATCTCATAAAATCATAATTGCCCAAAACAAATTTCTCTTTTAAAGAGACAATAAATGCTCGTCTCTCATCTCATCTTACTGTATGAGGTGTGGTGTGAGAGCAAGGAGTCCAGCATGAGCACCTGAACTGCCCTGAGAATCCAGCACCGATGACTATATTGCTGTAAGTGGGGTGCCGAGCCAGGACAAAGTCATTGTCAGGTGTCAACTGTGAGCAGAGAGAAAATGACGTTAGATGAAGCATATTAAAGAAAGACAGTTGGGATTTGCGCCTGAGAAAGAAAAAAACAAACAGAGAAAGAAAGAAAGGACGAAGGAAAAGAGAGAAAGAGAAACAAAGATAGAAACAAAGGAAGACAGAAAGTAAAAAAGAAAGAAAGCGAGAGTGAAAGAAAATGAGAGGCCTAGGACACAAACAGAGCGATTCTGTTCCCTTCCAGACTTTGAACAGATTTAAGTTTCATCAGTGACAGATTGAAATATGAGTCACATTTGGAACCAAGCCTCAGATGGCAGAGGCCCTCAGCTGACCACCGGCATTCTGTGCTTAAAGGAACATTCTGTTTTTTTACACTTTGAGCCCCTTTCACAGGTTGTCTAAAATGCAATAAATTGGTTGACACCAACATTTTGATGACTGCTCCTGAAAGAAACTCTAAGATACTTGGGTTGGAACCTCTCTGAGCACCACTAACACCTCGATGAGTAGCACTTGTTTCTAAGGTGTTTCTAAAGTGTTCTAAAGATAGACAAAGAAATGCCCGTTGCTAGTCATTCTGAAGAAGGCAGAGCTGATACTAAATTTCCCAAATAGCGGAGACAGGAGCAATCGTCAAAGTTTTGGTGTCAACCAATTTATTGCATTTTAGACAACCTGTGAAAGGTGCTCAAAGTCTAAAAAAACATAATTTTCCTTAACTCACTCTGAAATAAAGTGAGCTGGGAACACAGAATGGCATCAGAGCTGTCTAGAGATTCCACCGTGTATATTTCTGAAGGCCACCAGCAGCGAGTTTGTCTGACATTGGTATTGTAACATGATTGTGTAGACAGATAGATTAATATAAATATATTGTGATAGATAGATATAGATAGATAGATAGATAGATAGATAGACAGACAGACAGACAGATAGATAGATAGATAGATAGACAGACAGACAGACAGATAGATAGATATATAGATAGATAGATAGATAGATAAATAGATAGATAGATAAGATAGATAGCATTTTAAGTTGGCATAAGGTAATGATCAGTGTTCCTTCTGACGAGTCGTGTTCCATTAATATTCTGTAGTCAATATACTTGACATTTCCAACAGAATAAGGTATGGAGATCAAGCAAAGCTATTATGTATTCCCCGTTTCTAATCTCATTTAGGCTAAGAGCTTAGCATCCACACACACCATCTTCTGATACACAGAGGCATTGCTTTCAGATTGTTTCCTTCGGTTTTTCCAGTGACTGGTTCTGTTCAACTATACTCACTTTGTTTGCTTTTCCAGTAATAAAATCAGGTACCTGGTATCACTTTGTGGTCCCACCTTTGCCAAGGTTCCAAGCGTGCTAAACCAATACTAAATGATGATGTGTGCATTTCGAAGGTTATGATTGGTGGTTGCTATTAAATAGAATTTATATCCATCCAGAAAATCAGGCCACCTCTTTATGAAACTTAAAGTCATAACATACAATTTTCCCGAAGGAAAAACAGTGGGAAAAACCAGAAGGTGCGGTTAAGAGGCAAGGCGTCAAGGCAGCAAGGCGTCAAGGCATCAGGGCCGCGGTTACGGTCACCCATGACTCACAGTGTAGAGGCAGCTCTCCACAACGGCGGGCACGGGCACCAGGCCCGGCATGCAGCGGGCTACGAATCGCTGCAAGAACTTGATGTCGCTCTGGTCCGTCTGTCTATCCCGCTTATCTGGGTCAGCCTCCTTGCCAACGTGGTAGCACACCTGCCAGAGGAGGGATAACGTTGTGCACAAACACAAGCACGATTCAAAAGCTCTGGCTCCTGCTCAATAACTCCAGCCTGCTCAAGGTCCAAACTTGCACAGAAAAGCACATCTGCTGCTTGTGTTTACAAGACACTTTTGATGGTCATTTTTCTCAGTGTTAACAAAACGGCATTAATGCAGTGTTCATTAACACAATTCATTTTTAATACCACACTACTACTACTAACTGCATTTAAAGTAATAACCCTTAATAACTACTAATGACTACTATTAATTACTGTTAACTACTAACTACTAATAACTGCTATAACTAATTATGAATACATGCACACTACCACTCCCTGCCCCTACCAAAAGTATGCCATCTGGAGAAGGCGTGTTGCACGTGTAAGACGTAGTGCTTTTTAAGAAGCGGCATCAGAAGGCTTCAGCAGGGAGGGATGGAGGGAGTGGAGAGGATACGAGAGGAGGGAGGGAGGGTGTCTGGTAACTGATCCAGGGATAATGACTTAATGTGGCACCTCCATCTGTCCCCCTCCACCGCATACATGCTATGTGCGATTTGTCAGAAAACTCCTGCTGAGTCCCCCACTCGCAGAGAGGGAGGGGAAAAAAAGAAACGCTATGATCAAATATGCGAGTGCTGAAAAACAAACTGTCATCGCTGGCCACCAACAACAACTACTGAGGGAAAAAAAACAGTGAAAAAAAATTTAGTTTTCAATAATGCACTTAAGTAACTGCACTTAATCTCTGAGTCAGCAAATATATTCGAGAGCGAGAGAGCAAGAGATGAGGGGGGAAAAAAGAGAGGGCACAGAATGCTTTTTTCAGCATTATAACACACACATTGGAATAAATCCACATGAATCATTCTCTCATTTTGCAAATGGAGCCACACTGTTCCACCCCCCACCCCCCCTCAATCACACAGCCACCCTTATCTGCCAGTCAGCCTGCCTCACCTTCATCAGTCCTGGGTACTCACTGGACGGCATGCCATAGACAATCTGATCCGGCTCTGGGCCCTCCTGTCGGGAGAAGCAGGGGAAACGGTTGTGGATGTCATACGAGCCTGGAACCTTCTCCTTCCAGTAGTAGACGTTTATCTTCACCACCTGTCCGAAGAGAGAAGAGTGAAGGGCTAAATTATTTTCCCACATGAACGGCCCTGAAAAGTTAGACTCTTTTCTCTCTTAGCTTTGCCCAGGCAAAACAAAAAGCACATTGCAGAAGCCCATCGGCACATTTATAAACTTAATTGAACGACCTCATATACGTTAAGTGCAACTCGTATATTTGAGAAGCTAATAAAAGTTACTCAGCTGGATAGAAAATTCCTCTATTGCTGCATTTAGGATAAAGTTTTAATTGAATGAAGACACGTGCCGACTAAGTGCAAATCATATCTTCGGAAGGGCCCATAAAAAGGACTTTGGATGGGAACTCCTGCGCCATCACTAACGCTTCTAACTGAATGAAGACATAGACTCTTGAAAATTGATTGTATCTCTGGCAGGATAATATGGAGATGTATTGTACAGCTTCAAGTGTAATCAGCTAACAGGGTGCAGTCTATCTTTTCGGGTGGGCTGGAGTTGAAGTTTGAGTTTGAGTTGGAGTTGGAGTTGGAGTTGGAGTGGTGGGGGTGAATGCGGACATGGTGGAGGTGGGGCGTGAAGCAGGGGGATTGGGGTTGGGGTTGCGGTTGGGTGGTGGCAGATGCACTGACGTGTGAGTTCATCCCACTCACGCTTCCCTGTGCTCACTCATGCACGACTGCCCAGGCCAGGAGCCGTGCTGAATAATGCAGTTTCCAATTCCGCCTTACGATTGCTCCGCATAAATAACACTGCGCAGCGCTCTGTAACCCGCCCACCGCCGCC
>JAGFZM010000159.1:250532-261728 GCA_017657215.1 Limnothrissa miodon | reverse complement strand
ACACACACACACACACACACACGTTAAGTAGCACAACTAGATTGGGTTTTTGCATGTGCTTGAAATATTTATTAGCCTAAAGTCGTTAACTGGTGACTATTAAAATCATTGCTCATGTTGGTGTGCCTCACACCTGTGTGTGTGTGTGTGTGTGTGTGTTGTACTTTGTTCCACTGAGACTATGCAGGGAGACAGCTGGAGCTGTGCCTCCCCCTGGATTTGAATGGGTTGCAGAGGACTTGGCAGTAAGCATGTATAAAAAAAACCTTGGAACAGGCCTGCTGACAGCTTTAGTACAAAGGCATAAAGAACGTTTGTAGGTTTGGGCATAAATTGGGACACTATATCACAGGCAAGCTTGCGCAGCAATCCATCTTAATTGACCACTCATTTAATATCCTCGTGTGACTTAGTGTTGTCTGAACAGCAAGTAGGCTACATTGTCGTTCATTTTCAAATTGTATGCAGTTAACTTGTTCAGTTAGCTGAACATCTGTCAGACTAAATGGTCTTTGTTTGCATGTAAAAGTGAAATACTAAAAAAGATAACACAAAAATGGAAACTATTATTCTTATTCTTCTTATTATGTAGCAACACCTAGGTTCAGTTTATCTATTTATTATTTCTGATTGGGCAAGACACATTCTACATATCCCACACTGTATTGCAGGTGAATCTTCACAGCCAATATTGACTCTGTATTCACAGTCAATAAACACTGTTGCACGAACAGATATGAAAATCAAGAGGTTGAAAAGAGTGTCTGAAACTGTGGGCAATGAATATAACACTAATACTTGTAAGGCTGTTCATGTCCTCATGGATGTGGTTAACTACAGCAGGACAAACCCCGAGGCCAAACCACACCTGAGAGGATGTCCACGAACACCCTGACTCCCATTCCTGTTTTATTGCTTAATAATTCCATCCCATATGTTCCAGTGTTGTGGA
Source organism: Limnothrissa miodon (assembly GCA_017657215.1). Taxonomy (NCBI): domain Eukaryota; kingdom Metazoa; phylum Chordata; class Actinopteri; order Clupeiformes; family Clupeidae; genus Limnothrissa; species Limnothrissa miodon. The sequence continues at coordinate 260,776 of JAGFZM010000159.1, read as the reverse complement.
AGAATCTAAGGATAGTTGCTGATTGCAGGTGCTAGACTCATGCTGAAAAGGAGCGTGTAGTGGATCTCCACCAGTGTACAGAGGACCCTGATATAGCCCAGCACTGTGGACACATGCAGGAAGTAAGGAGGTAATAAACTAGCATGTTTATTTAACCAGTCCTATTCAGCTTATATTGGACAAGTGGCACCTCACTCACTAACTATTGGTTGACTCCAGCCTGGTAATAAAACCAGAGCCTCGCACATACTGTACACTCATCTGGCTGTTAGGTTTGTGAGTTACTGTAGTAACTGGAACAGATGCAATAGGTAATATGTTTATTTGTTTTAGAACTCTGAATTCATTGGATTGATAAACAACACCTGTCAAAAAGACATGGAAACCGTATGTTGTAATACAAACAAATACTCCACTTGACACACTATCTTTATCCATCTTGGATATCCTTATCTCTCCCAGTGATTAAACAATTTATTCTTCTGACACCTTGTTGTTTACTTTGTAAATATGCCTTTAATAAGAGGACATAGGAATTGATGTCAAATTCACAGCAATAGCAGGGCTAATATCAGTAAACACTTGTTAGCCCTTGATTGGACTGTACCCTATTATTTACACCCCTGCCTCCTTAAGGTAAGTTAGTTCTCTGTGATCTGGACATACCTTCTACTATTACCAGAGTGTTTTGAAACATAAAAGCCATGCCAAGCATATAATCATAGTCTCTAGCTGTGCCCTAGCTTGTGACCCTTTGGTAGCTGTCTTCGTCCTGTCTCCTACATCTAGAGGAGCTGCCAAGCATCAGATGTGGCTCCTCTCCCATTAGTCGGGTCAAGTCTAAATGTCACTGGGTTCCCGGGTCTGCGTGCTTGATTTCTTTCGGAGACCCTAGGCCTCTTCTCCAGCATTGACCCCAAACTCTGACCTATGACCTTCTACCAGCGGCTCGAAACTGTCAGCACTTCAGCGAACAGTGTGCAAGGCCTTGTAGTATTCCAACCAAGCAGTTTAGGAGTGTGCCTGCATCTGCAAAAACCATGAACCATGAAAGCCTGTGAAAGGGAGAAGACCTTTCAACATGCTGCTGCTTCAGATGAGATGCTGGCTCTTTTACACCACAGAAGTAAAAAGAGTAAGGAAGAAAGCCAGGTAAGAACATGCTCTGGGGTGGCCGCATAAATGCATACACAGGCACTGTAGTACTGACAGAGGCAAACATCTTACAGCGAACATGAAAAAAAAGGGTGGACTAAAAGCAATACAGTTTAGTTGTGCTTGCTATGAATGAACGCGTTTTCACCCTTTGCTTGTGCATAATCTCTGGACCGTTTCCCTGAGTCTGTTGAATTTTATCAGTGATGGTTCTATTTTTGTTTGTTTGAGGCTCTGACATATATTCAGCTGATCTGTGCTATTCCAAAATGCAAGCCGCAAACACTGCCACTGCATGCAAAATTTCCCTTTCAGCCACACAAGCCATAAGCAGTGCACCCCCCCTCACCCCCCGCCCACACACACACACACACACACACACACACACACACACCCAGCAGCTGATGTGACTGGTGTGCTGTGCTTTGTGTCGTAAAGAGTTAGCAAATTTTTCATGGCTGGCCTTTGGGCTCTCTCTCTCTCTCTCTCCCACTCTCTCTCTCTCTCTCCCACTCTCTTCGTACACCCCCGCCCCCCCCCAACACACACACGCTGTTGTATCACTCACCAGTCATCAGATTTGAAAAAATTTAAATCATTCATCAGCTTTTTCTCACCGGCTTCTCATCTAATCCTGGCACATTTCGGGTAAAGGTGGAGGTCAATGACTAATGCTTTCAGTTGAGGCTTTGATTGATGTATTTCTGCTAAAAAATGAAGATGAAAGGGTTTGATGGAAGCAAAGATGAAAGTATTAGCACAAGTATTAGCAACCATTAGGTTTTTTTTTTTTACATTTTTTCCCTTCCTATCTCCTATGTTTTTGCAGAGCCAGTTCAAAAACACAGGTCCACCATGTGAGACGATTATTCTTAGCGACAGGTGCAAGGCAGTGTGCAGGGCGAAATACTTTCTGCTTGCCTTTGCATTTATCCACGTGGCTGGCGCGCTCTGAGCTGGCTGTACTACTGGCCTCTGACTGAAAGCTCACGACAAATAGGGCCTGTGGGGGGGTCAAACGACTACAGCAATTCTCTGCACACACACTACTCTGCTTCCCATAACACACCCCTCCCAAAACACTCCTACCCACCCACTCTCTCTCACTTTCAGCACACACACACACACACACACCATTTGACCGACCTGATTAATGGCGAGGGAGGTCTTACATATGCAGGTCACACCTGGTCAAGGTGCAGTCCGACTCGGGCTGAGAGAGGGGAAAATAGCTCCGGCACTCTTCACTGAGCAAAGCACTTCTGAGCAGGTAACTAGAGACCTATGAGACTGAACGGACGTGGGTACCTATGTGCCCTATAAGTGACATGAGATTCTGTACAATTTGAACTACTTTCAGGAACAGTACATTTGGATTCATTATCAACTAGACAACAGGGTCAGTCACTAATTGCATTACACACTAAGTGAAAAATAAAAATGTCCTTTATATGGTAGTATTAGTCATGGTCGTTATTTATTTATATATTTGTTTGTTTGTTTGTTTGACATATGACACACAAAATCTATCTACAAATCTATCTATCTACTAATTACCTACATACAGTCCATCATTCACTACTCAGTTATTCTGTCAATTGAATCAACACATGGTACTAACAACAATTAGCAAAAAACAGTACACCCACACAGGTCATTAAGAGCATTAAATGTCTGTTGTTTTTTTGTTTTGTTTCGTAAACAAAATTGGTTTCATTTTTTTATAATCCCAACAATAGACATCCCAGATAAACCCAGATAAAAATACTGGGTGCTATAGAGACAAGACTAGTCATTCCATTAGGTGTAAGACTGAGAGTGGTTTAGAGAGAGAGTCTCTCTGTTCAACCGGGCATGTCATCAAATAAAGGGAGCTATTTCTCTGAAGGCTCAAAAGAAACACGAAAGTATATCTGAAGCATGTGTATTGTAATGCTTTGCAGAACAGCATCTAGATTAGATTGCTCCTTTCCTTCCTTCTTTCATTCTTTTCTTTCTTTCTTTCTTTCTTTCTTTCTTTCTCACTTTCTTTTTCTCCCAAGATGCTTTGCCAGATGGTCTGTGCAGCCAGAACTGTTTCTGGCGACACAAGAGTGGTGATGTATCCTCAGCACAGAGTGGTGATGTATTCAGACTCGTGAACATCTTAAAAGGGCAGCAAGGACACTCACTCTTATTAAGACAAATAAGGAAACGGAAGGCGAGCTCTGGAGAATCTCATAGGCGGGGAGAGAGAGAGAGTATGTGTGTGTGTGTGTGTGTGTGTGTGTGTCTGTATGTGTCTGTGTGTGTGGATGTGCATTGAGTGAGGGAGAGAGAGAAAGAGACAGGACATCACTATTACCAAATCGCTTCTACTTAGACTCCATTCAGATAACACTCCATCATAATAGCTGAGAGCAGTTTGGTGATTAGACCTGATTGCCAGGGAGTATCAGAATCTTTGATGATCTTGTATTTCCACAATGCAATCGCTCAGAGATAGAGAGCACTGCAATACACTGAAATGGCAGAACAGAGGCAGGCTTTTCAGAGATAACAACTCGGCTATTACTCACAGTTGTTTACCCAGAGGCTCATGGGGTGGATGAGGGGTATGACGGGAGCTCCTTTGGGAGACTGAATGTGTAACGCTCCCGATGCAGAATTTTTTCACCTGGACAGTCAGGCCTTCAGTCGTAATGTATTTTTTTTCTGGAGAGAGAGTAATTAAATGTGCATTTTCTCCCAGAATGCAGCCTGCCCTGCCAAATGAAGAAATCAGGTTCCTGCTGGTTGCTTTTCCTATTGGAGAATCCTGCATCCAGGCAGTGACGGTGACTGGCACGGGAGATTGGCAGGGATTGAGAGAGAAAGGGAGAGAGAAAAAGAGAGAGAGAGGGAGAGAAAAAGAGGGAGAGAGAAAGAGAGAGAAAGATGGAGGAAATGAGGCACATTGTGCAGCCTTAGCCAGTTCAGCAGTTTAGAACAGAACAGTCTTTCTATCACGCCGATGCGTCCCAATGAGCCCAAAAACGCTGTCTGGGGTTTAAGCGCCTTTGCAGCCAAAATGCCAATAAAACACACACGCACACACACACACACACACACACACACAGAAAATGGCATGAGCCCTCTGCCTCTTTATGTTAAAGGCCTATAACTTGGACACCTGCTTCCATAAGAATGAATGTGTTTCTGTTTTAAAGGGGAGAGCAAGACAAAAACATATTCTGAAAGATAAAACAGCCAGAGTCCTTTCCTGCAGAGAACCAGAAAGCAGTCATTTTAGCTTGCTTACAGACGACTGGGAGGAAAACTACTCTTCAATAAATAACCTTATACAAGATAAAAAGCAAATAAAAACAAAAGGAGAAGGCTGTAGGTACAGGATTTATGTTTTTATATAAAAATGGCATCAAAAGACATTCATCTCTAAAAAAAATAAAGTTTGTTCTTTCTGAAATATGTTTGTTTTCATTGTTGTTTTTGTCAGTTGTTTTTGTTTGGTATGGAGTTAATGCAATATCACGTTAAGTAACACAAGTCTGCATTGAAATGTTGGGCAATATGCTGAAAAGGCAATGTCACCCCTCATTTGGAAGGCTTGTATTGAAATCATTTTTAAGTATGCTTTATAGGCATGACTGTATAAAATTAAGAAATTAGGAATTCTTATGTCTAGGCCATAAAGTTTTTGGGCACTGTCCTAAAAGTCAGGCCTACAAGGCCTACTTTCTGTAGAATCTCCATACTGATGCCCCATATGGGATGAAATGAATTTCAAGGGTAAAATAGAGGAACAATAACAGACCAGTAACGAACATGACAACTAACCCCACGGGGTAAACAGTATAGAAAATCACTAGTCAAAACTGTTAAATATTCCCAAACTTATTCCCAGACTTAAGTTCATCTATCCAATAATTGACTATTTTCCTAAGTCTTGTTCTATCACTGACACTGTGCTGTCAGATTCACAGAAACCTGCTCCGACACAATCAGATTTTGTGGCTTCTGTCACCTGCTGTTTTTTCTGTCATTCACTTTTACTCTTAGGTTTTTATTAGGTTGGCAACTTGATGTTTTACCAACAGTTAAATAGCCACAAGCCATATACACAGACTGTCTCTATTTGTTGGCAGTGAAGCAGCTCAGAACTAAAAGAAATTAGAAAAAAACAAGCCACATACTGTAGCTGCTTTACTGTTTGCTGGAGGGCAACTGGGGAATTCAAAGCCATGAACTTCTATCCCTTCCTCTCAGCCCTTTGAGAGGCCATAGAATTGCTGCCATTTGATGTCCAAGGCATTCAATTTACATACATTAGTGTTTGCAACTGGAATGATTTGTGCTGCCTATGAAACGCTCCTGAATCAGACTGAGTAACCGCATAATGTCCATGCACATTGTTTTTACATGAACTATTTTGCAGTGATTAGGCCAGCTATTTTTGGCTACATGAAGATTTTGTAACCTTTATTACCAGATTTGTATTGGTCTTTGCTCCTCTTGGAAAGCGCAGTCTTTGGGGGAAAAAAAGTAATACTGTATATCCTTTATTTTTTCCATCACGTGCACACTGGTGCAGCAGCGTTTAATCAGAATTTATTACCCTGCCCGTGTTCATACGCATATATTTTCTTTTCAGCTCCACTGAGCCACGCCGCATCGGGCCGTGCTGTGCTGTGCCGAGCCGCATATTTCATTGGGTCATCTTCTACACACACCCAGTGCCAGGGCCCGACACGTACAAGTTCATTTCCTCCTCGCTATCGCTACATGTGTTGGGTCTGATTAACAGCCATTCTCCTTGCTCATCAAACCATAACTTGATTAGTTGTAGAATGTGCATGTATGATTGGGCTAATTTATGTGCACTGTGGTAAGCTCATGCCCACCTCATCCCCTCCACCTTACTTATTCACCCCACCTCCTCCCTTGCTCTCTCTCTCTCTCTCTCTCTCTCTCTCTCTCTCTCTTTCATTCTCTCTCCCTCTCTTGCTTTCAGCCCAGAGCTAGATATTATTAAACTGTAAATGAATTTCTTTGCTCCATTCGTATAACCGCCTTGTGAGGAACTGCACAGGCTGGGGTGTTGAGGGTTTATCATTCTTTTACAGTAATGTTTCCCTCATGCGTTATCTGTGGTCGGTCGGAGCATGGTTGTTGTTGTTTTTTATTAGTGGCCTTAAAAGCAGCTACATGCTGATGCCTTTCAGTTGGAGCCTTCAAACACAGACAGGGATATCACTAGGTTACAGGTGGAGACTTACCCAGGGGCTTAGTAGGCTATTATAGCTCAGTAAGATGAAAACTTATGCAAAAAAACTTGGATGTGGAGGGTGTGAGGGGTATAACCCCTTACACACACACCACCACCACCAGCAATTCCTACGTTTAAACACACACTAACACACACACACACACATGCACACATCACACACACAAACTCACACACACGACTTGCCTTTAAATGCAGTTCTTCAGTTGAGAAATATTAAGATTATCTTTCACTTTGAGTTTGCATCAAATCATAATTACCAGTTTCATCACGGGGCTCAGAATACTAATTAATCCAGGGCCAGCGCATAGTGAACAGTACCTCTCAACAAACACGGAACGCGCCTGGGGGAATGAGGGGAAAAAATGAAGTGTAATTCCGGGGGGAGTCACACAGATGAGACATGCATTAGCATTTGTATTTGGTGAGTAACATTTATAACACCTAAGCACTGGCGGCATCACTTAACATTTCTATATTATTTCCATAACACTCTCTCTCTTCCTCTTTCCCTCTCTCGCTCCCCTAATGTTTATTTCATGAGTTTTACTCTTTCCTGTTCAGTTTAGCTCTTTTCAGAGTGCAAACACTGTGTACTGATGAGGAGGTCATTGTATGAGTAATTTTTGGAGGGGTTTTGTGCCGATTTACAATTTTTACTATTCACCACCTCTGGGCTCATTAAAATGATAGCCATAAAAACAGTTATGAATATAATTATGAATTATTAAGCCTATACATACTCTGTCAGCATTAATATATATTGTCATCATTGTGTATTTATACGTATCATAGCTCTTCTGCAAAATCTATTTTTGAGCAGAATTTAGGATTTACTTATTTTTATTTATTTATTTGTTTATTTTTTTTACATATGAACGTTGGACAACACATTAGTATGGCGTCTACAAGTTTTTTTTCTTTTTTCTTTTTTTTTATATGGTTTTCTACATGAACATACACCACACCACATTGAGCCAACAGTGCCCAATAAACAGTCTTTTTGATTACTGACGATGGGAATCAATAGTCTGCTAGGTCTGATAATAAATATTTCAGAATTAAACAATGTAATTGCAATACTTAAGCCATTTAAACGAGGGCAGTATTAGATTATGTACGGTACAAACTTTGGACGGTTCTGAAGTTGTTCCAGTTGCTGACGCTAGGAGCTGTCCTCGGTGCTGAAACAGCGGCAGCGCTCTCGTCTTGAAGGTGCTGACAGCACTTCGAAGCAGCAATCGGCTTAGTGAGCGTTGAAATTTACCATCCTCTGACTGCCTGCTGATCAGAAATACAAATCAGATCCGACTGTACCTTCCAGCAAAACGATCGCATTCTCTGCGCCGAGCTAAGGGGCGTTTCACAGCAATTGGCTTTCAGAGCATTTTGGTCGCTTTGCTGTGATTTTGTTAGGAAAGTGTTCAAACACAAGGACATATCTTTCTGTGAGAGGGATTCCAAACCATGAGCATGAACCCTGCCGTGCATTGTCGACTGAATCTGTCCACTCTTCTGCTGATTTTCTCCGCTACTGGCTCATTTGTGGACGCCCAAGGTAAGGAATATTCATTGCTTAAAGATAATTGTATTTTAGGGTACATGTGTTGCCCGTTGTCTGCACTCTTGAGGTTAGAACGCAGTGCACGCAGTCACACCGTACGACTGCCGTTTCGCCCCCTTTGTCCCTTCGCTTTTCAGTCTGTGTTAACGTAGCCTTCGTTCGCGTGCAAACAAACTTATCATTTTGGAACCACTCGACATTTAAAGCTATGAAAGACCCAGTTAACACAATGAAGCCAGTCGTCTTCTTTTCTTTCTTCGGTAGTATGCGCTTTCAGCAACCTAAAGCAGAGAGCGAAGGTAGGCACCGGACATCACAGCATCCTAAAAGTGGCTCAATTGTTAAGGCAAACGGTTGAATGTTTAAATAAAGAATTTGATTAAAAACTGCACAACATTCATCCTTTAATTCTCAGTAACTGTGATATATTGCTATTAGACTCAGTCTAGATAATTTCCCAGCTGTATTGCAATTTTTAAAGGTGTAAGTTCAACAGGTTAATTTAAAAAGTTATAGCATGGAGATCCATGAAAAAACAACAATTGTTGTCTACTTGATTCACACAACGAAAGCTAAAATAAACACCATTCAATCTGATTAAAGTTTTTTTCCTTGAATAAAAGATTGCAGTGCAATGGTACAATTTGCAGCACTTTTCAGAAAGATTTTCTTTATATGTTTTACAAAGACAGAGTCGATTACATGACCCCCGCTTTTGGTTCAAGAATACGTGACAGAGAGGAAAAGGACAAAATAGTCATTAAAGTGATTTAAGCTAGACTGTAGACAGGTTAAAATCTGAAAAAGTACAGTAAAACTAAGGTGGACCGAGGAAGATTGAAAACGATTACACTGTACAGAATGTTATTTAAATAATACGTAAGGGGTCTAATTGGATTAATCTTGTGGTTTTCCAATACATAAAGCAATCCAACGCTCCGTTCATTTTGCAGCTGTGTTTTCCAACCATGTCTGCCAACCTGCTATCTTTCACACGCAATTGTCTTTAGGCCTTTTAAGCCCTTACATTTTTTACATAGTTCTCAACATAGTTCACTCACCAAAATCTTTGTGTGATGCTGACCATTCACAGGTTATCACATGTTTTTACAAAAATCCGACAGACAACTGCTCACATACCAGGATATATTATTGATTGTGCTTCAAATTTATCAGAATAACGAATTCAGTCACCTGGCAAACTCTTCTCAGAAGCGCACTGTGTTTTGTCAGATGGTTTGACTGCACAAACATTATATCCACGGTTATTGAGTAACATAGTTTAGTTAGTTTATGGTTGATAGTTTTGTCATCATGTGCAAAGGGCATGTGTACCTCTTAAGTTCATCAATACAGCAGGCATGAAAATAATCTGTGATGTATAATTCAAGACAGATAAAGACTTTAAATCAGACATGGCCCTCTGCCACAGCAGCTCTGTAAACATAAAGCTCACTGTGAATATTACAAGTGAAAAACACCCAGACAAACCATGGTATCCTCTTCAGGGTAATAAGAAACTAATCCATCAGGACCTCTTGTGCTTCTAATTGGACTTTGCATGGCATCAATACCGGATCACATCTTGACCTTTGGCCTCCAGAGGTCAATCCATCTCTCTGTCCCGACCAGTCACCTTCAATCAGGGGTGTTCAGCCTCGGAGACTGCACTCAGCCGCGGCCTTACCTTGAAAAGCACTCAGACTAATGCGTGGCTCCATCAGTCCACAAGCGTCTGTGAGAGCCAGCTAAAAGCTAGCGGGAGCCTCCATCACAAATTGATGACACTGTGTGTTGCTCTCTTTGAAATGGATGAAGGTCAACAGATCTATTTACTCTGGGCGAAGTCTATCCACACACACATACACACATACTGTACACATACACACACTGATATTATATGTGTACATGTACAGTACAGTGTGAGTGTGTACGTACATAGGTGTCTGTGTGTGTGTGTGTGACGGAATGATTCATGCACATATACATAATAATATCCCCTTAACATATCCTCTATACATATCCTTTCAACACATACTTCTCTATCTCTCTTTCTCTCTCCTTCCCTTTCTCCTTTTCTCCCTCTCTCTTTCTCCCTCTCTCTATATATACCACATACAGTATAACCACACTATCTATCTATCCATGAATGTGTGTATGTGTATATACATATTCAGATGAACCTATAGCCATGCTCATAGATCATTAGTGTTACTGTGTGTGTGTGTGTGTGTGTGTGTGTGTGTGTGTGTGTGTGTGTGT
>JAGFZM010000159.1:222156-245980 GCA_017657215.1 Limnothrissa miodon | reverse complement strand
CACACACACACACACACACACACACACACACACACACATGCCCCTCCGTCATAGCAGCAAGGGCTAAATCTCATTTTAATGGTTTGTTTGGCATTTCGGGAAACACACATATTTTGGGATGACGAGCTGGTGTCAGTCGTGTCTACACTGTCTACACTGGGCAGGTCATTATGGTGATGGCTGGTGATGAGGAGCTGTTTGTGTGTACTGTACGTGTATGTGTGTGTGTGTTTGCGCTTGCATTCACATGTGTCTGTGTGTGTGTGTGTGTGAGTGTGTGACATTGCTTTCATTAGATGAAAAGCAAGTGCCGTATAGCAGTAGCTTGACTTAATAGCTTGTTTTGCATTGGTGTCGGATTGGACTTATCAAAGCTTGATCTATTAAGAGCTACTGTAAAGTAACTCTATTTTCACAGAAATACAATTTAAAATAATTTTTGTCTTTCTAGAAAATACACATTATTTTGCCATGCTCGTTTAGTGCCCTTGTTATGGATAATCATATTTGTTATAATTTAAATTCACATTGTCACGACGTCCCACAATATCCAACCACACAGTGCTCTATTCATGTGCAGAATCCTAAATTATTATCCTAAAAATTGTTATTGATTTTTTAAAATTATATCTTTATTTCTCTACAAATGATCCTTAGATGATCAGAGATCAAGTCAATTAGAGCAGCCTGCATGCTGTAACTCAGTTTACTACAAACTGGACACCCGGTGGCTATTGCAACTTTGTGCTTGTCAGAACACAAACTTATACCGTATAGCGGATGCAGGGTCGCAGATGCAGGTTAGCTTTGCTTTTCCTGCTATCTAGTAAGGGCGTTCCAGGTTGCTGTTCCGTGAAAGCAATTAACATTTCAGTTCGAAGGCCATAATGCTTAGACGGAATGACTTTTACATTCATCCATGACACAGTCAGGAAGGAATCTTAGCGTTGCTCCAAAGAAACAGAGCTGACGGCCCTCCGAGTGATTTGCACGCCATTACTAATACTCGCATCATCACAGAACTCAGGTGATAAATGATAAATTTCCATGCCTCCCCCACTTCCCCCTCTCTATCTTCTTCTCCATCTCTCTTTCCTCTTCTCCTTCTCGTGCTCTCTCATTCTCTCCGCTGGTAGTGAGGAAAAGCAATTTGCTCTCGGTGATCCGACGCAATCAGTACTGCTTCAAGGCTTTTGGGGAAAAAATAATATAAGAAAAGCAAAAAAATATGGTAGGAGAGGACATCTCATTTAATTAAACGGTGTGCTCTAGAGCTCTGATGATAGTATAATTTCCGAGGATTGAAAAATCTTCTGACACCTGTTTTTGGATTACCAGTGATTAACCTATTCGAATGCGCTCTTAGCAGCCATCAAGGGCCATTCAGTGTATGTATGCTTGCCTAATTGTTCTCTTTGAGCATCTGCTTTTGAGCTGTGTGCATGAAATCTCTCACCCTCCCCAAAACACACACACACACACACACACACACACACACACAAACACATGAAACTCATCTGTTCTCACCATCCATATCAGGGTTTGAGTTCTCAATAAAGATCTTGATTCTTTCACCCCGGAAATTCAGCGGGTGGTGGATGACTCTCTCTCTCTTCTCTTCCTCTTTCTTTTTGTGTAATACTCACTCACTCATAGTTATTCCTTGTTTCTATCCAATCTCTTTCGTTGTCAGAAGCATACCTTAAAAGCATCCGACATTTCAAACCGACACAGTGCCACGAAATGTTGAAATGTTTATTTCGGTGTCAGCGCTGAATTGGATCCTAGAAAAAAAAACACATTTTCTTTCGTTTAATGATCATTTTTTTTTGTTTTGAAGGTTCCCACATGTGTGTTTTACGTATGTGTGTATGAGATTTTCTTTTCTGTTGCTGCTCTTCCATATTTCTATGTTTCCGTGTTTGTGCTCCTTCAGAGTTTTTACATTTGAGTCGACATCTGTGGCACTCAGCGGCACCTGCAAGCCCTTCTCCTGCATGCCGGCTGACTGACTTCCCACGCCGGCTTCAAGAGCTTCCTGACTGCTATTTCAAAGCTAGTTGTGTAATCTACTGAGCTGTCCAATCACAGCACAAAAGATTCACCTCACCCTAATCATCCGTCAACCCCCACTCCACCCTGCAACCCCACCCGTCCCTCCTCCGCGGCTGATGCAAAAGGCCTTTCTCGCGGTGCCAACATTTGGCGCAGTGTGTTTCCGCCATGTTCCCCGTCCTGTGTCCCTCTTTCTCCTGGCCGTGGCCATGGGTAATCAGTGGCCTTCCTTCCATTCACTGGCTTCCGTCTCCTGTGTAGCCTAAATGGCTGCAGCTGTGCAGCTCCTTGTCAGGGCTGACATACTCACACTGGCTCGTTGACATTACTGCCGTGCTGTTAACGCCTGACTCATGACGCATCCATTACGGCCTTTCACTGCCGCTCTCTCCCTCTCTCTCTAACTCTTTCTCTATCTTTCTCACTCTCTCTTTCTCGTCTCTTTTTCTCTCCAGGAGAGAGTGTGCGGAGACATTCATTACAAATCAATGGGCAATCTTGCTGCACTGCCACAGCTCCTACAGTGTCGCCATTATTCCAACAACCCATCTCTCTCTCTCCCTCTCTCTCCCACGCATACCGAGAACAATTTTAATCCATAGCACTCATCAATCCCACAGCCTGTTTGTGCCGCGTGCGGAAGGCTATTTTTTGGGGGATGCCAAGAGCTCAGAGATTGGTTGGGGAGGGTCAAAGGGCTGTGGTCTCTGAGTCTTTGTAGCCTCTGAGCCAAGAAGGTTTCTTCATGGATCGGCTTGAACACTGGAGCTCCGGTTGCTCACTCTTCATCTGCATCCTCCGTTGTCGTCCTCCTCATCCTCCTCCTTTCCCTCTTTTACCTCTCCTCACGAGCTGGTCTTATGTAAAGTGAGTGGCCTAATATTAAGCCTGTCTGTGTCATAGTGAGCGGAAGACAGATAGCCCTCCAGGCCACGGCTGAAACCCCTAAACCTCTGTGCTAAAAATCCCTCCTTTAGTCAGGGTTACTTAATGATTGGTTCCTGTCAGCCAGTGTTTTTTACTATCTAACCAGATGTTTAGCATTCAGTTGTGTGTTTCCCTTGGAGGTACCATCACCTCTGATGAATATATTATCACCTTGGCAACATCATCAACCCCATCTGTCCCCCTCTTCAGGCTGTTTTGATGTGTGTTTGGCAGATCTTCCCTGAGCCCAGAGAGGCCTCTTAGTCTGCCCATATTGATCCCCTGCATGGGAAAGGAAAAGCAAATGTTAGTGCACCAATTCATGCACCACTCTTTTCACCACATCCTGCCCTGGTGCGGTACGGTCGCTGCCCACGACGGCTAATTGGCTTTGGCACGCATGTCTGTGTGTGTGTGTGTGTGTGTGTGTGTGTGTGTGTGTGCGTGTGCGGGGTGTACAAAGCCCACGATCGCTCTCTAGGGCACTTCTCCCTCCAGACATCTCTGGCCTCCTCTCTCTCTTCCTCTCTGTCTCTCTCTCCTTTCCCTCGTCTCATTTGGAGTGCCAGCTCTGATCTGGAAGGCACTTCATCTGTGGACAGGGATGTGCCGCCAACGTGCTACGCCGACCCAGCCTCGCTGGACCACGACAGGCAGCAGGTAATCACAAGTCTAACATGCTCCGCAAAGGCTGTCAGCACACACTTGCATCCCAACACACACATACACACACACACACACACAAGGCAGCAAGGCAGAGTGCAGCCCTGCGTGCAGTTTTTTGCTCTCCGCCTAGGGACTGGATGTTGTCAACACAGAGATCAAACTCATTTTAAGATGAGTGGCGACCAGTGGAGGAAGGGAGAGAGGGAATGGGGGGCGAATGAGGAGGGGGGGATGAGGGGTGGAGAGGTGCACGGAAGATGCTGGCGAGATTGAGAGCGATAAAGGAGAGGAGTCCGTCAACCTTATTCGAAAAGGCAGATGTTTATGGGAAGATCCTGTCATCACGCTGGCAGCGAATGAAGAAAGCCAGGCCTCTTTCCAGTGTAAAAGAAGCCTTTTATGTCCTCTCAAGCCGACTGAAACAGGCTGGCATTTCTACTGTAGGTATTTATGCATGCCTGAGTTGTTGGAAGGATTTAGGATCAATTATGAATGATAGGATCAAACACATTCAAATTGTTCCCGTATGAAATGGTGCCTTTGTGTGTTGAATTGATTTATCATGCACACAATGTGTGATAAATACACAATCATGCACAATTTTTTTTCTCACGTGCGCGTGGCCACATCGTATGCCATAGAGTTTACTCTTTTTTTTCTTATGTTATTGTAAATAATAAGATGGGGACCAATCTTCTTATGACTGATAGCAATTCTCACAGTATGATTACTGTAGGAAATGAGTCAGTAATCATAATGCGTCTGTTTTAAGCTATTCCACCTTGTGACAGGAGTGCAAACAGGCCGAGATAAATCTGCTGACAAGCATGAAGAAAGAGGCTGACGGAGGGGCGTTCTCCGCATGCCTTTGTACTTTAGCAGATAGCAAGACAGGTTCCCAGATCACAGATGAAATCGCTATTACCTCCCCGCTTTACCAGAGATAACACTCAGATTAGCTTTGTGTGTCTGTGGAAAATGTCTCTTGAAAATGGCGAATATGAGATAGGGCATGCTATTTGTCTTCTGCCGAACAGGCGTTGGCGGCATTTGAGGAGGTGGAGGTGGGGGTCGTTCTGGATGGGGGGGGGGGGGGGTGTAGAACGCATGAGAGGAAGGAAGAGAATGAGTGAGAGAGAGAGAGAGAAAGAAAGATAGAGAGGAGATAGAGAGAGTTTGTACAGGTGCCATATGGTCACATCACACTTGGCATTTACCATAAAGTCAATTGTATGCCATAAAGTATTGATTGATAGGTAAGCAGAGGCTATGCATGCTCCCGTAGATGTTTGAATCATGCTTCCCATCCGTCTCAAAGGACTCCTGCACTTGTGAAATTATTAAAGAGGGCGATAACACATATATTGAACATCACTCAGACCGGGGAGGATCAAAGCTTTAAAACAGGTTTGTCAGTAAAAGCCTGTTATGAAGGTGAGCCTTGTAAACACACACCGTAAACAAACACATATACAAACATCTACAGTACAACCACGCAAATACACTTGCTCATGTCTGTTGAAGATCTCAATAATGATTACAAACATTTAGACCAGAGACCTCTTTATCAGTAAGAGGTATTAGTGCATTTTCATCTGATGCAAGTTATTATTTTTAGATATTCTCCCATAATAAAACATTTCCTTTGGGACTTGATTATCTTTGCCTTTGAGTGTTTCAGATTCACCAAAAAAAAAGACAAAAAAAAAAATTCGATCCATTGGGCCTGTGCTAAGGCTTGATTTTAAAGGCTTAACGTGGCCCCAATCACTTCAGTGCTTTGGGTCTGTTTTTTTCCCTCTCTCTCATCTCCAGAGAGAGGTGACACAATTACAGAGTGAAGTGTACCAGGGTGGCAGGAGAGAAGGTATGCAGTACAAAACTTTACATCTCTCTCTGGATGTGGTTTAGTGGTGCTTTCTATTTCTACACACGTCTAGAGATACTTGTGTGTGTGTGTGTGTGAGTGTCGTTTTGATTGCGCCTGTGTTGTCTTCCACGTGTGCAATAGAATGATGAGCTTGTAGGGGCTATAAAGCCACTGCTCTCTTGCTGTAAAGGGACTACGCTGACTGTCAACATCCCCCTTCCCCCCTCCGGGCTCTCCAGAGTAGGCACTAATGAAGAGACTGAACACAGCCGCGCTAGCAGCCTCCGCAGCCCCCAACCAACCCCCCACGCCCCCTACACAGCACCTCCACCATCCCTTCCACCACCACCATCACTATAGGAAGCAGTAGCAGCGCTGATGGTGGCTGCCTCCCCTAAGAGTTCTGGACAGGCCGGTAATAAAGATGAATAATGCAAATCCAGCAAGCCAACACTACTAGACGTCGCCAGCCATCAGCTCACTCGTTATTTACCTTTACACAGTTGTTGCTTGGGTGTGCGTCTAGGGGAGAGCAAATGTGGTGTAAGTGTGTGTGTGTGTGTATATGTGTGTCTGTGTCATTGGTGGTCAGTGTAGCCTTGAGACACAAATAAGGATGTATGTTGTACATATGTTGGTGGTGGTGGTGGTATTATTTTTTGGCATGTCGTTCTTGAGTTAAAACAGCATTCGTGAAAAGATTGACTCAGAATAAATTACAGGTAGACACAGAGGGGGGAAGGGTGAGTATTTCTTTTGCTGTGGAAGTGTGGAGCATTTCTTTTAGCCTGTGTTTATGTGTATAAGTCTATAGAATAAGAAGAAAATAAGAAAAAAAAAAACTTGACAAAACTGCTCTAAAGCTGAATTCCAGCTAGTTTTTTAATAATGTATGTGTGTGTGTGTGTGTGTGTGTGTTTGTGTCACTGAATGGGGGTTATTTGCCTCATACTGTGGGCCCATTAACACAGCAGGGGGACTTGCTCTGTGTGCGCAGATGGAAAACAGAGAAAGAGAGAGAGGAAGAGTGAGAGAGAAATAGAGAATGTGCTAGACGGAGAGAGAAAAAAGATGGAGAGAGAAAGAGAGAGGGAGGGAAAAAGAGAGCGGAAGAGAGAAGGAACAAGGGAGATAGACATATATATATATATATATATATATATAGAGAGAGAGAGAGAGAGAGAGAGAGAGAGAGGGGTTGCATAAGCCCTTGGTTCGTGTAGCCACCTGCCTGCTGCCTCAAGCAGGTAGAAACCAGGACCTAGATGGTTATGATTGCAGAAGAGAGACTCAGAACAGGATAGACCTAACAGGAGAACGGGATGGGCCAGAACATCTCTAGGTTGGGGTGTCACACACAAATACACACACACACAGAGTCTAGTCAGAGTTATGGGGGCATCCGGTAGAGGGAGAAAATTAATACCTTTAATAACATGGCCGATTATTGCCACGCTAATTTGCTTAGTAAGAAACAGGCCTTAATTAGATTATCAATGATTGGATGCCTCCCTTCTGTGACGGATCAATGTGGAAGCTGACTCTTATTTTGATAAATGAGTTCACTGCAGAAAAGGGAAACGTGATTGAGAGTTTATCCATTAACATCTCTCTTTGAATGGGGCACAATCTTCTTTTTTAGCAGCCATCTCTCTCTTTACTGTTCACTGACTTGTCTGTGTGATGTTGCATGAAGCATATCTTGGCTTTTATGAAGAACACAGTCCACATGTACCTTTCACTGTTTGTTCAGCGCAGAGCGGAAATAGCTAGTTACCTGATTTGACGAGAGTGTTTCCACCTCTCAATCCACTGTTCAGTCTATTCATCTCACTGTTTGGACACAAGTGAGTCATCCTTTATTTAGAGTCCTGCAAAGAGATCACAGCTTTTTGGGCAGACTACACTAGTAGGCCAGAGGTAAAATTTGCTCTTCTCTCAAACTCACCTAGCACGTTGTCAGTCTTGACAGTCGTAACCTTTTTTGCTATAGTACTGTTTAGGTATAGTATTTATACTCCGTACAGTATATATGATCTCTGTATTCATCCCAATTGTGAATTAGTGAAATACACACAGTGCAAATAACATAATGAGGAGAAGCGTACACTAACCTTGGAGCAGTGGGATGTCTGCTACAGTGGCACTTGGGGAGCAGTGAGGGGTTAGGCGCTATGCAGTGAGGGGTTAGGTGCTATGCAGTGAGGGGTTAGGCACTATGCAGTGAGGAGTTAGGTGCTATGCAGTGAGGGGTTATGTGCTATGCAACGAGGGGTTAGGTGCTATGCAGCGAGGGGTTAGGTGCTATAAGTTCAGCCATGGTCATGGTCTATTGGTTGGGATTGAACCAGCAACCCTTCGGTTTTAATCCCAAACCCTCCAGCCAGTAGGCCACAGCTGCCTCTTCCAAAGCATGGGTGGGATATCCTTTAAAACATGGAACCCTTTCTTCATGCATGTGTGTGTTCATCATGTATTGATTACTGCTACGAGCAGTCGAGGGTCGCTGTGATGTATGCTGGGGGGTGGCTGCAGAGGTGTGTGTGTGTGCGTGTGTGTGAGCATGCCTCTATGATTTCCCCTAGGCTTTCTAAATGGAGACGCTCTCCTCACCTCGGCGGATGACGGCCCAGCGTTATCAATGACAGGTGGACTGGAGGGGTTTAGATGGGACATAAAATCCTGACAAGTGGGCAGGCTGATCACCCACATGAATTATGAATTAAGCTTACAGCTGAGGCTCTATTTTATGCCCTAGCATGATAGCAGAGGGCTTGATGCCATCACGTAAAGGGCACCGGGGGAGGACAAAAAGAACACAGGCCCCACACACAATCACAGGTGTGACCTGGACCAAATCCCTCAAACAATCAGCCCACCCCTGCCGTCAGTCTCCTTAAAGGGATGTTGGCTTTGAAAGATGGCCGTCCGCTGGGAGCTACAATACAATATTGCAGCTGATAGGCTTTTTGACAGGAGTGCAACAGCATGCCATCTGCCCCCATCTCCCCTCCTCCTCACTCTGGTGGCAGGTTTGTGATGAATGTTCAGCTCACAGACGGGTGTGACGTTTTGGGACAAAGCTGAGGGATTTTTCCAAGATATCAACTCCAGACTTTTCCTCCTTAGTCTCCCTTCCCAAATAGGAGGTCTTCTGCTTTACATAAGAGATCTGATCCGGTCCGATCCAAAACAGATTTTACGTTTGTGATGTTGGAGACGTTTGAAGCAGCTCTCTAATTTTAGAGCCAGTCTTGTTTGTTGGCAGCCCTCACAAGATCAGCATGAGATGAGAAGAGATAGGGTGATGATTAGTCATGTAGCCTACAGAAATGTTTGCTCTGAAAAACACTCCACTGTATTAGGGGGTAAGCTTGCAAATGTCTAATGATTTTTCCTCTCCAAATCTACTATCTTTAAAAACTCCCCTGACCCTAAACAGGCATCTGCCAGACGGCCTTTGGACTTTCTGTTAAGGACTGTCTGTTAGGACTTTTGCGGCTTGGAAGGGGGTCGTTCACGGATCATCTGCATGAGTCCCGTAGCCTGCCGGTCAATACTTCCCTATTGACTGTCCTGCTCCAAGCAATAGATCACTGTGACAACCATTTACGGATGTGAGGGGCTATCCTTGGTGCTGCCGACACCACCACTCAATACAGACTGACACTTCTCTTCATATAAAAGCTCGTTTTTTTTCTCTTTACTGGCAAAGAAATAGTGGAAAGATGGCCACTGGCAGAACCGTCGGGGAAGAACAAAAGAGCGATATATTTTTTTGTTGTTGTTTTTCAATCGTCCTTGAGCCCTGGTTCTGTGGGGACTGAGTCCTTTATAAATTAGTGTCTGTTTTGCCAGCGAGAAAAATAGCTATATTCAAATTTCATAGTTGAAGATTTCTTTGTGATGTTAATGTGCCCAGCGCAGTGGGGAGTCAATTAACCCTTTCCTTGTCCGCCCACCGGTCATGCTTCATCCCGCACATGTACACACACATGTACACACACACACACACACACACACACATACATAGATACACACATATATACTTAGGTACACACGATTATACCTCACATACACACATACACACACACTGTAATTTGCGGGGCGCAATAACTGTTATTATAAGAAGATCTGACATGAATCAAAAGCAGCAACTAGCACCATGCCGTGCTTCTGCCATGATGGCATCTCTTGACGCTGCTCGTTTCGGTGCAAAGACGCATCCCCAGACCAACCGCACACAGTCAGCACACTGTTGTCTTCATGTGGTCACTGTAGCAGTGGGGATAGAGGAGGAAGAGAGAGAGAGAGAGAAGGGGGAGAGAAGAATAAACGCAAAGCGTCTCTGAATTACCGTGTGCAACAGCATCCACCCTATACTGTAATTCTAGCTTTAAGGTGTTTATAGATGTATGTATGTATGTAGTGAGATAGCAGTTGTGGCATTTACACTAAACAAAAGATTACTGATGCCTTGAGACACATGCTGCCATCTTTCTGCCCTTTCTATTTGACTTATAACTGATGTGGCCATCAGCTCAGCTCTGCCCTGGCAGAAACAAAGATCCTTTAGAACCGTCTCCGGTAGAACCTCACACATTCCCTCCGGAACAGTTCCTCGATGGACCCTCATACGCATCCGTTAGGAGGCCTCTATGGAACCCTTACAGCCAGTGAGCTGCGGCAACTTCCCAGTCCAGTCTATCTTCCCCACTCCTCCCATGGCATCAAGATCATTGTACAGCACACTGAGTTCACTCTGGTCCCAAAGGTGTGTGTGTGTGTGTGTGCCTGTGTGTGTGTGTGCACGTGTGTGTGTGTTAAAGGTGTGTGTTGAAGACGGTCAGTGAGCGCACCACGAGAAGGCTCGTGAAGAGGAGCGTGAATCACTTAACGTGTCAGCGTTCCTACAGGGTAGAAGGCGGTTTACAGAGATGAGGAAGGTAATTTAAGTGCATCTTCCTGGCGAGCTATTGAGAGAATGATCAACATGAACCAGGAATTTTGATGGGAGGGAATATGTGAGGTTCAGCCAGAGATGGATCTAAACGATCTTTTTTTTTTTTTTTTTTCCCAACTGAGGCCTAAATCACAGAGATGTTAATGGATCTCTCTCATAGACCTGATCTGGTTATGTCTTTTGCAAAAAAAAAACAAAACAAAACAAAAATTGTTTAGTTGTTTGCAGCAAAGCCAACGCTCCCCACAAACCCTCCCTCCACACCCCTCCCAAAAAGATTCTCTCAGGGCTCGGTAGCAGTGGCCGTCTGGCGAGGCTGAATGCAATCCAGGATGGTGTATGACCCGGAGCACTCTCCGGAAAATTCTGGGGTCTGAACAGTTCAGCTGACGGGGAAATTGGCCAGCTGCTGACTGCGTCCCCCGCAGCCTGGCCCCAGTAGACCTCCATTAAACAATGTGTCCGTTTTGTCAACCGGCCCCCATCTCCACCCAGTGACCCTGGCCAGTGTAATCTAGTTCTGCTCTGGCAGGCTCACACCAATCCACACACACACACACACACAATCCCGTCTGTGGTAACTTGGAGGCCTTTTGTCACTGATTGGAGGGTGAGATGTGTTGATAGGATTGTATGCTTGGGAAGCCATCTCGAGTGGAACGTATTGAGTGCGACCCTTCATTCGACAGTGTGGTCATCATCGTCCAAGAGGGTAGTGTGCGAGCCCAAGAGTCACTCATTTAGAACTGGCACAGGCCATGCTGTAAGTGGAAGACCCGAGAGTCTTTGCCATCTCTGTCCAGTTTTGGTGTTGAGGGACAGGGTTCCTCTTGTTGATTTGGGATCAGTGCACTGATGTGTGTGGTTCGCTGAGATAACAGGTTGACGGCCACAGATTGTGGAGACGTGTGTGAATAGTATTTTGAAAACACAAAAACCTTGACAAACCTACAAAACTAGTATACGAAGGCAATGAATTCATAGCACCTAAATATTAGATTGAAATATTATTGAAAACGTGTTCTATTTGGGTAGCTATAAGCATTTGTTTGGTGTCTAAGCTCAGTAAGAGAAAGATATTAAGGTTGAAATAAGTGCGTTGTGTGATGTAAAACAATCCAACGGCAAGTAAACTAGAAAACCAACAAACAACAAACTAACAAACAAACAGTAAAGAAATATAGAGCTTCCCTCACCTGCACTCAGCACACCGGTTCTTCTGAACTGAAAAAGCAGGGAAGGAGAACTGTTATCAGTCCTTAAATATTTCATATTTTCATACCTTTGCCTCTCTCTGAAGTTCTCCTTGACACACACATACTTACACACACACACACACACATACACACACAACCACACACATACATACACACAGACAGACACCCAAATACACACACACACACAAACACACACAACCACACACATACATACACACACACACACATAGACAGACACCCAAATACACACATACATACACACAAACACACACATAAACACACACACACACATACGTACACTCTCTCCTTCTACAGTGTGTTTGCGAGCAGTCAAAGCAGGGACTTAAAGCCCTGTGAAGTTGTCTCTAAGTGTTTCTACTGTGCTAGCCGCCTGCAGAAAGAGTGTGCTAAAGTAGCTCGGCCACTGCTGCGCCCACACAACCCAGCTGCAACAAAAGCAAGGTCCTTTCAGAGGAGAAGGGGGACGGACCTGGTGTGGTGAGAACTGGCAAAGTGGACTGCCTGGTCGCATGAATGTAGCCCTACAACAGAGCAAAAAACACAGACATCAACACACACACACACAGACACTCAAACACACATATGCACACACACACACACACAGACACTCACACACACTCACATGCACACAAACACACACTCACATGCATACAAACAACCACACAAGCACACACACTGCACTCGCACACACACACTTTCACACAGACAGTATTTGAACATGTCAGTATTATGATGGGACAAGTTTTACGTTATTGCAAACGTGTTTGAGAGCATGGATTCATTTGGAATGCTCGCTGTTGCCATTGTTCTCTCATCCATTGTGCTGCAGTGATGTGGAAAATATTGGAGAAGGATGAGGAGGAATAGAAATGAAAGAGGAAAGACAAACAATGTGCAGGGTTAGCTTAGGACTTTCCCACCACTGCTATTGAAATAAATAAATGGTGGAAAATATACTGTATATGTGAGGATACATGTTTACACACACACACACACACACACACACACACACACATATATATACAGTATATATATAATAAATACACACACACACACACATATATCTATATCTATATATATATAGTAAATATATATCATACTACAATACAATAAAAATGACCATTAACTATGCCAGTAGACACATACCTTTATGTTCAAGAAGAAAGGCCATCTTGCCAGGTTTGTTTTCAATTGGTAGGCTATAATCAATTTGAGAAAGGTTAAAAGCAATCTCAGCACACTCTTTCACAGTGAAGGACATCATTTGAAAGAGAGAGAGAGAGAGAAATGAACGTGTTTCTTGAAATGGCCTTCCTTGTCTTTCTCCACAAGAATTGCTTTATTCAACCATAAAATTGTCATTGGTCGGTTGTTTGGCGCCGTCTAGATAGAAGATTCTGTCGACACACACACACATACACACACACACACACCTATATACTGCTTGCTTAAAAATGTTTATTCTGACCTTCAGGAACTCCCTATATATCATGAGGTGTAAATTGCATGGAAAGAAGGTTCTAGTCGTCATTGATTTTGTGCATCCTATAGTGTGAAGCAAGAGTGAGGGTGTGTGTGTGTGTGTTTGTGAGTAAGTGTGTGTGTTTTAGAAAGCTCACCTATTGATTTGGGAGGTGTGTAATGACACTGGCCTCAGGGACTCGGCACCAGACTTGCCTGTAATACATCCCCTATGAATGGTTTCCTTTGCTGGTGTCATAGTGCGTTGCTGTCATACTGTAACTCTGTTCACATGAATCAGGGATCGAAAGTGGCTTAGGGATACATCCTGGCGACGTTTAAGTTTGATAGCAATCACAAAAAATAAAGCAACATGCTGTGCACAGGGAAGCTAAGAAAAGGATCAAACAAATTAAAATGTGCTCGAATTTGCTTAACGTAGTAAAATAATTCTTTATGGCACATTAGTTGGTTTTTCAACAGTTCAACAATTTATGTTTCATTAAAACCATGTTGTTCAATTAATTCAATTCAATTCATTTCATTCTTTCTTTGTTCCAGGATAGAAATTAGTAATGCATAATGTTGCAAAAAAAGCAAGGAGTTGAAGCAGTAGATGAGGCTTATTCTATTAATGCCACCCAGCTCCCTGCTGTGTCCTCCAGTCCTGTATGCATGGCAGTGCTCCTCCGTGAGATGGAGTCTCTCCACAGATGGCAGTGCCATGAGCAGAGGCAGAGGCCCGACTGGTGGGTTTGATGGAGTGAGCCCGCGGCTGGGGGCCCTTAACCTACATCCTCATATGTCTCCTTCTGGCCTGGGAGACTGTGAAGGGAAATGTGTGTGTGTGTGTGTGTGTATGTGCGTGCATTTGTTTATGTGTGTGTGTGTGTGTGTGTGTGTGTGTGTGTGTGTATATGAGTGAGTGTGTGTCTGTGTGTACGTGCATGCATTTGTTTATGTGTGTGTGTGTGTGTGTGTGCATTTGTTTATGTGTGTGTGTGTGTGTATGTGTTTGTGTATGAGTGTGTGTGCACGCGCCACACATACAGCTGGGCCCAGGAGCACCGGAACAATCTCTCTCTCCACGTGCCCTCCCCCAGCTGCGAGACAGCAAATCTCCTCAGCTGGAGTTTACACAGCAGTTCTGGCAGAGTTTAGTAAATCATGTAGATGGGTCCGAGAGGAGCACTACCCCATGCCGCTCTAATCCCACAAATATGAACACCAGACTTGCCTCTGTTTTGCTTCTCAGACATTCGCAAAAAAAAAAAAAAAGAAATAACTTTTATAGATGTATAAAAAGAATTCTTATACTTATAATTCAGGATTCCTTTTTCAGTCTTTTCTACTCATTTCTTTTTTATTTCTCAGACATCCCACTCAGACATGGCAATATCATTAAAAAAAACTTTTATGGAAGTATGGAATGAATTCTTTACTTATAATTCAGGTTCCATTTTCAGTCTTCTCTCAATCTTTTTTTTCATTTCTTTACAAAATGGCTCTTTTGTTTTACTCAATCTTTCTCCTCATATCTCACGCTTTCTCTTTAACCACGTTCACCCACTGCACACCGTCAACCCCCATCCCTCCCCGCCCCACCTCACTTGGCCACCTAAGCTCCCCATAACACCATTCCTTGACCCCTGTCACCACCTCACCCCCAACCCCATCACGCCCACCCCCTCCACCTCTAAGGGGTAAGGATGTGGAACAGAAGGCAATTTGCAGTGGCATTAGCCCCCTGCCCCCGGTGCCATTGCTCTCCCGAGTGGCGTCTCACACCACAGCCACTGCTCCACCCCTGGCTCGCTCTCCCTCCCCCTCTCCCTTGTCACTCCTTCACCCCCTGACCTCGCTCTGAGGTAGGAGCGGAGGAGAACGGATTATCGACCTCTGAATTCTCGGGGCTGAATCGTGAGAGTGGCCGAAGCTGACCTTGACCGCCTAACTTTCGTTGTTTGGAAGTGTTAAGGTTTTTTAACTCTGACTTTTATTCGTCTTTTTTTGTGGGCTAGGCAACCCTAGCCGCTACATCTACGGCTCGTCCAGGCTTGGGGCTAAGGGGCCCTGGCTGTTGCTTCATAACTTCCTGGCTGGCGCACTGCCAGAGAGGTGGATTAGCGCTCCCTTCCCCGGCTGCTTGGCCCAGTTTGTCCCGGCTTGAAAGCGGGCCAGAACCACGTTGCCCTGCCGCTCTGAGGGTGACATGTGCTTTTGCGCACCCTTCTGCACAAATGTAGCTTCTCACACAGTATGTGTGTGTGTCGTTGTGCATGTGTGTGTGTATTTGTGTCATTGTGTGTGTGTCATAGGCACCCTGGTTGAGATGCTGTCAGTAAAATGCTTTAAAACACACATACACACTTGAAAAAACAACCTTCAGACAGTGTAGGAGGTATACTTGTTTATTCTTTCTGAACCCAGAGATTTCTGCAACCTTGTAATTCCTACATTCAACATTCGACAGGACAGAAATGTGTGTCATGTTATAGCTGTTGGTTAAAGCTGAGGTGAGATATAATGACAGACTGTGTTGGTGCAGCGCCTCCAGTCTAATACTCAAGCATAGCACAGGCTGCAGAGATCAGGATGTGGAGCAGCCCTGGGGTCAAAGGATTGATATTCAATACACACACACACACATGAAGACGTACATAGATACACATACACATGCACACATACATGGATACACGCACACACTAATAAAGACAATGCACACACACATAGACACACACACACACACACATTCACACTGCCATCACACTAAGAAGTAAATATATGAGTCCCATGAGAGCACATCAGTCAGCTGAAAATACTGTCATCATGGCATAACATTGGGAAAATGTACTGCATTGATTGATTTCTCTTAAATATTCTATAACCACACACACACACAGAAACGTTGTAAATAACCCCCAGTTATGTCACCCCTGGTGCACTCCTCTCCTCCTGCTATTGACATTGCTGCGCGTGCGTCCGCGCCAACACTCCCATGCTCATTGTCTTGGGCCGGGGGGAACGGGAGCAGCTCGTTTGATGTGTGTGGAGATGCGCTCAGATATTCTCTGCGCTCCCCCGGTACTGCCTGTCCTCCTCCTCCATCTCAGAGCACAGGGAAGGAGGGTGGGGGGTGGTGGGAGAGAGAAGAAAACATTCCCTCACATCCCTGCTGATGGGAGGAGACGTGGCAAGGTAAATACAGTAGTTAGAGAGCTACGCTTTCCTCCCTCTTGTTAATGTGAAAGGAATGTGTGTGTGCCTGTGTGTGTATGTAGGCGTGTCTGTGTGTATGAGTGTGTGTGTGTGTGTGTGTGTTTGTGTTTGTGTGTGGCTCTGTGTCTGTGCATGCGTACGTGTGTTTGCCTCTGTGTGTGTGTGTGTGTGTGTGTGTGTACGTAGGGGTGTCTGTGTGTATGAGCGTGTGTGTGTGTACAGTATGTGTAGCTCTGTTTCTGTGTATTTGTGTATGTGTGTCTGTGCACGTGTATGAGAGAGAGAGAGTGTGTGTGTGTGTGTCTAGAGTGTGTATAAGAAGAGAAGAAAAGGGGAGGGGGAGAAAAGCTTCCACTGCTTATTGGGTGTGCCAGCTCCGTCCTCATAATGTCGAATATATTAATGGCTTACGGCTGGATTAAAGTAAAGGTGTCAGGAGGAACCTCCCATTCCAGGTTAGTTAGCATACAGGTTACGTGTGCAGTTTCCTCTTTGCTTGGCAGCCTGGGCTTAATCAGAGGTGAAGCAGTTTACAGTAGACTCGCGGCTAGAGGAGAAGATGTTAGCTAGCTTACAGGCCACAGAAGAAGATGTTAGCTTGAAGGCTACAGGAGAAGATGTTAACTTACAGGCTACAAAATAAGATGTTAGCTGACAGGCTACAGGAGATGTTATCTTACAGGCTATACAGAAGATTTTAGCTTACAGCCAGGCTATAGGAGAAAATGTTAGCTTACAGGATACAGTAGAAGATGTTAGCTAACAGGCTACAGAAGAAGATGTTAGCTTATAGGCTAGAAGAGAAGATGTTAGCTTACAGGCTACAGAAGATGATGTTAACTTACAGGCTATACAAAAGAAGATGTCAGCTTACAGGTTACAAAAGAAGATTTTAGCTTTAAGGGTTACAGGAGAAAATGTTAGTTTACAGGCTACAAGAGATGTTAGCTTAGCGGGTCCTCTGGTTCTGGGCCATGTACACTACTGTAGGAGGAACCCGCATTAGTGGGCTCTACAGTGTCTGAGTGCATTCGTCTCGTTAAATAAATGATGAAGACGGCGTGATGTTTGAACATGCCAGTCTGTCAGTGGCTTGTGGTATCGCACCGTTCTTCACTGCCTGTGCCAATCACGAGTCGAGAGTGAAAGACAGCTAAGAACAAAACACTTCAGCACAGGCCTGTGTGTCTGTGTGTGTTTGAGATGACGTACAGTTTAAGGAGGCAACACATACACATACACATTTCTCTATCTTCAGGTTGGACAGTATCTCCTCTATCAGAGAATTCATAAAATAAGACTTGACCTTTGGGTGGCGTGGTACTGAATAATAAAAAAAAGCTAGTGAGCAGCAGCGGCCACACCACGCACCCTGAGGCAGAGGAGGCCCCCGACTCCATTATTTTATCAATTACCATGGACTGTTAATTTAAATGGTGTTGGGATCCCAGCTCAATGTAATTAAATTTTCGCCGCTCCCTCTTGGTGGACGGTGGGAGTTATTGGCACGGGTAGGGTGTGTGTGTGTGTGTGTGTGAGTGTGTGAAAGGGTGGGGTCGTCAGTAGTTGGATTGAATACATTTCCTCATCGGACACACCAGGGTATAAGGTTGCACTTGCTTTAATGAAGTCTCTGTGTGCCACACTGGAAGTGGTAATGAAGTATAATCAGTAAAAAAAAAAAAAAAAAAGAACACAGAGGAAATGTATTGTACTGACTTGAGAAATTTCATCCATAATTAGTGATCTGCGCTCTTCGCCCCCCCCTTCTGTCTGAGTGAGTGTGTGTGTGTGTGTGTGTGTATTCATGAGTGTATCTGATATCTGAGAGAGAGGGAAGGAGAGAGGGAGAGTGAAGTGAATGATTGTCAGAAGGAAGCTTTGGCGTGGGTGTCTAGACTAGCTTGAGTCACAGAAGCAAGCACAGAAGTCGACCATAGCATTAGAGCTAGGGCTGGACAATTAATTGCATTTGCAATATAATCGCAATTTTGAAAAGCGCAATTTCGAAAGCGCAGAGGCACGCAATTTTTTTTTGTTTTGTAACTGCATAGACTTAATGCATAGACTTGTTTGTTAGCCACAGTCTGCACATGTTGAACAAGGATTGGGGTTCAACGCGACAAGATATTCTCTTGAAGAAAAATATGCTGATTAATGAGAAGTTCATTTTCTGTTTTTAATTAGAGATTGTATACAAATATGCATATTAATGGGACATATGTGGTGCTTGTGGTTTTTATTGTGAAAAATCGCAATTACAGCAATATTGGTTGAAACAAATCGCAATTTTCATTTTTGGCAAAATCGCACATCCCTAATTAGAGCCATACTGTCGTTGTCCTCTCTCGCTCTCTCCATAGTCTTAAGAAAATGCTGATGTGTTTTTCCCCTCCCTCCCCCCACGTCTGAAAGAAGTGTGCTGCCAGCCACCTATAAATACACATCCCATGAGCTCTTCTCAGAGAGAGCGAGAATATGCAAAACAGAAGGCAGGTGTTTTGTCACAGAGACCTAAGAATATCTACAAATGGAAAATATAAAAGGGAATGAAATTAGGCTTTGGGGTCCATAACGTTGTTTGTTTGCTATCTGCTGTGCAATGCATCACTGTCTTGTAAAAGCTGTGTGGTTATACAGAACTAGTCCTGCTAGATATATGGTTCAAAGATTTAGGTTTATTAGGTTTATTTCTTTAATTGGCGGATTCTTCGACTGTAGAATGTCTTTGTTGCCGCTGTGAAAGGCCTTAGAGGGCAGCTGGGTACAGATGCTTTATGGAGAGTTTTTGTGCTCTTCTTACTACCTGAGAGGACTGAGGAGATGTAATTACCGTCTCCTCCTGCTGGTGTCTTGTCATTAACGTGTTTTACAGTGATCGGTGGTTGCACCGGAGGCCTGTCCTCAGAGACCCCCCACCACCACCACTACCAAAACCACCCCCCACCCACACCACGATTTGCCTGAAGACTAAAAAACTGTCACAAATGATGTGGGAGCGCCGGGTGGTGCTCCTGCCTTTTTGCTAAAAAAAAAAAAACCTACCACCTGCCTGACAGTCTATACACCAGGTTTCGAAATGTGGGGTTAATCGCAAATAAGTACAATTACTTAATGTGTGATTGTACTGGATAATTCTGTGATCGGCTGTTGATGTGTTAGATCCATTACGTGCCATTACGTCTGGGACTGAAGAGAATCTTTGTGCAGTCCTCTCTTCCTCTCCCTCTCCCGCCGCTCAGAGTGCTGCATAACATTTACACGCATTTCAGAAAACCACAGGGGGGCTTATCTTTCTCTCTCTTTCTTTCTGTCTCTCTTTCTCTCTCTCTATCTCTGTGTCTCTTCTTCCTTCTGAGGAAGAGACTGTGTTCTAGGGGTCTGTCTGGGAAGGGTGTGCTGAAGGCCAAGTTATCTTTGCATTTCATGCTACATTTCTTGTCATCTGGCAGACAGCACATTTAACCCTCAGCTCAGAGCTGAGGGGTGGTCAGAGCGGAATAATAGCTGTTTTTACACACAACCATACAAACGGCAATTAGCCTCCATTTCACGCCACATTGGCCATGTGTATGTGTGTTAGGCACGCACATGCTTGCGTGTGTGTGTGAGTGTGTGTAGGTGGTGTTGAAGGTTGGTTGTGGGTAAGCTCATTGCACAGAGGAACTCTGAACATAAGGATTCGGTTCATGCAATGCTAATTTCTTGTGTGTGTATGTGTGTGTGTGCGCGCGTGTGTGTGTTCTCTGTTGTAGGGGGTTTGTGGCAAAGCTCATTTAAGAGAGTTTAAGAGAAACACTCAGGTCCAGTTTTTTTCATCCATCATGTGCTGTCTGGAACCGAATGAGTCTCATTCTTTGTTGTTTTAAAGTATTTTATGGGTGTCGAGACAATTTCATGAAGAAATTGCATTGTCTGTACCCAGTGCTTTCAACAGTCAGACTAAAAGTGCCTCACAGCAACTCTTCTGGTGTTCCTCCTCCCTGTAGAGTCAATTAATTGCTATATTGCACAAGAATCCATTCCCGCACGTGGCCCGTACTTTTAGATGAGAGGAGAACAAATGATATTTAAATCGCTCCGTTTTAGAAGGGGATTTTGAAAAAAGAGGTAGCGAGGGCACAGGGGGCTACTTCAAAGTCTCTGCACTCACCCTGTTTTTTTTAGGAGAGCTGTAGAGCCCAGGCACACCCCCTTTCTCTCCCCCATTACCCAACCTCCTCCCACTGGTGACTTTGAAAATAAACCTGCCCCTTGATCTGAATTTACAGAGAGGAATCGGCCTTTTACTGCAGAGAGGATCTGGCATGGAGATCAAAGCCCCAGGCCCTCCCCTCTCCCCAACTCTCCCACCCCTCCTCCCCCACTGCTATGGGCAGTCGTGGTCAGCTGGGCAGCAATGGCTCTGATGAGGAAGGCTGGACACATTCAGGGATCCAGGGCAGGTGCACTGGATGGAAACAGGGGAATAAAAAAAATCAAATAACTAAAAACAAATAAACAATTAGGAGGTGTTTTTTTTCAATATATATGCTTGCCTTCCTTTTAGCACTGGCCTTGTCCCTTTTAGTGGGTCGGTGTGTATGAGGTATTTATCTAAGCTGGAACATTAGTTCCCAAGTGGGATGCAATGGCGTGGGGTGGTGTAGTCGTTTTCGTCTGAGAAATATACAGGCTTTTTCAATGTAGGACAACAGCTTCTTCCAAGCGCCCCCCCCCCCACACACACACACCTCAACCTCCACTTTGGGCATTGCCAGAATCTGGGTTTTCTCTAATTTTCTTATGTAGACTTGTGAATAGCCTACCTTAGTGCAGAGGGTAAAGTGTGCTTACTTGCTCTCTGGGCTAACAGTAGGTTCTGGGTGCCTCGTTTCCTGTGCCCAGCACGTGGTCCCTGTTCTCTGAAATAAGCCACTGCTTTAGCATGGTTAGTATGGTCCTGAGCCTAGAGTCGGAGTCATTTACACCTCACTGAAAGGGAATTGATTTGCCTTTGATTTATAGAGCTGCTGACTGATCTAAGGCCTGCCTGCCTGCTGAAATGTGGGATAAAAATTGTCACACACAGCAATCAGCAAGTGCTGAGCATGAGTTTCCCTAAAGGGCGGGCATGGCCATGGAGTTTTGGTCGCTGCTCTCGTGATCTCATAGGTGCTGATCTGCCTTGACCTCTCTGAGAGCAACGTTCAGGGCTTTTGTTCTGCTCTATTCGGCATGAACAATTCTCATATTTGAATACTGCATTGTGCTTTATTTATTTGTTTGATTTTTTTTCTGTCTATTTGTTTGATGCTGACTAAATTGTCCTAAGAGGGTGTGTCGAGAGTCCAAGTGAGGACTGGAACATGGCTGACAAATTACGTAGAATATGAAGAAATTATTTATGCAAAAGCAGTGGAATGATCATAAATAAGTCAACATTTTTTCTGTTCAAATTTTTTTTCAACATGGGGTTGCTTTTCTGTTCACCATTTGTGGCGAGATCCATAGCACGCCAACGGAAGACTTTGACTTATTTAAGCGTTTTGTGGAGAATGACTTTCATGGGAAATGTGGTTCACATTTTACATTGAAGGGTTCTATAGTTTGGCTTTAGAGCTGTTATGACAGCAGATGTTATATTAATTTTCAAGCTGTTAAACTACTGGTCGTGGAATATGTACATAGCTGTCTTTTAGCCTTTACTCATCCAGATTTAGCGTGGATATGGTGATAATCTGCAGGACGTCATCAAGAATGCATTAGACCTCCTTCCTGTTCAAATGGACCCGTAAATTAATTAGCAAGTTTTGAGTTCATGAATAATTTAGCTGCGGGAGAGATTAAAATATCTGTCCTGTTTTGAACTGTAGACGTGCAATTTTAAAGCAGACTCGAGTTTGATTAGTTGCTCATTGGGGGGTTAAGTGCACTTCAAAAATTACTGTCCTACCACGACCATTACAATACTATTAGTCAGACCGAGACAAGATAATGGCACGCAAAAAGGGAGGCAGAAGAATTTTTTCCTTTTTTTTAAACACAGCACAAGCAGACAGTTCATCACCTTCAGCTGTTCATTTTGTTCACTTTCAAAGGTCCTTGATCCCTTCATCTAAAGGCAAATCTGTTGTTTTTTGCGATGAAACAGGATTTGTTTTGGCAGCAAGCATCTTGTATTCACGTCGTCTATTAAAATTTAATTATTTTTTTTACATCCTTCCTTTATGTGTGCTTGAAATGAAGTCCTGGCACTACTTTGGAACCCAGGCACCAAACTGTGCTACAATGCTTTTCTCTTGCAGTTAATTCAATCTGCTCCAGTTGACTGGCCTGTGTTGACTACACTCTCAGGGATAATGGCATCTGGAGGAGGGAGAAATCCCCACACTTGATCACGGGGGAAAGAAAAAACAAGAGGAAATGCAATCATGTTTTGGCAGAAGCACCACAATTCCATGATCACACAGCATAGCAAAGGGGGAAGAGTTTACAACATGAAAGTTAATGAACCATCACCTTGTAGCATAATGCATTTTGCATTTACTGTGGGCATTTGTGTACAGTTGTGTGAGTGTTTTTTTCTTTTATATCGGCTACGGATTCCTCTATTAGCTGTGTGTCCCGGAGTCTAGTTAACATGCAGGCTCTTTTGAAATCCACGAGAAAGCGGTTGATGTGAGTCAAGGTGCCTGCCGCAGGTACAAACAAATGAGCGGGGTGCTCAGCGCAAGCTCTGCGGATCCTGCCTCTTTATCTGTAATGGAAAAGACACAAAGGAAATGAAAGATTGAGATAAAGAACACTTGATGATTCAATTAACCAAAACCACACATTCAATCTGTCTCTCTCTCTCTCTCTCTCTCTCTCTTCTCTCTCTCTTTTGAAGAGACGAGACAAGAACATACTCTGTCATTACTGGCACGCAAACAGAGCTTTCTCCTCTAATTCCAGGACATGCTAAAGGGTTATAATGTTTACTTTTATCTAAACACATTGGAGCAGTTTCACAGCGTTCTCAGGTAAAACACAGAGGGCAACATGATGGTGGCACTTGTGAGGAAAATGGCTGTGGGAGCCTCTTTGTTGTGCAGGATAGCAGTTGTCATCTAAATGCAGATGGCTGACAGTGTTGTGGCCCTCAGATGCAAAAATAGAGTGTTTGTCTGTGTGCTTGCTGCTTAATATAGTCCTGAGAATGATGATTATGGGGGTGGAGAGATGTGGCAATGACAGCCCTGCAGCATATTGTTCAGTGATGAGCACTGGAGAAAGTGTTGTGTGTCGGTGCACACACGCACACACACATGAACATACACACACACACACACACACACACACACAAACATACACACACAAGCCAGTGCACATGTACACTCACCCTCCCTCTCTCTCTCTCACTCATACACACACACACACACACACACACACACACACACACAC
>JAGFZM010000159.1:183011-196982 GCA_017657215.1 Limnothrissa miodon | reverse complement strand
GAAAGATTATCAATTTTCCGGAACAGACATTAAAAAAAGAGAACAATCCCGGGAAAAAAAATGTGAATGTGTGGCCCTAACCCTAACTGCACCATCACCGGGCCAACACACCTGTTTTTTGATGCCACAGCTGGTCATCAGTTACCCTGTTGACAATAATATCGAGTTTGCGATTAGATGGTGTGCTTTCCATAGGCTTCTATGGGGTGTACTGAGATGTGTGTAGGAAGTGGTTCAGCTACTTGTGGTTTTTGATAGGATTACTGTATGTACAGGTCTCGTAAAGGAACATGACCACATACTGTAGATAAACTAATCCTGATGATTTGTTTGTAGTTAGATTAGACGAGGATTATCATTATGACGGTGATGATTATTAGGTAAAAAGTTAAATGTCACATTGGAGGCCAGACTACATGTAATATTGTATACATTGTTGTTTGTCATTTTAATTTAATGGATAATGTATTAGTAATAATTACACAATGCTAATGAGACCTTTCTCTTTCTTTCCTCTTCTCTTTCATGTTTACCAATTTACATCTGAGCAGGTAGGTCTCCCTTTCTGTGTCATTCATAAGTTAATACATTCATGGACTGACACTTACACACAAACACACTCACACACACATGCACACACACATACACATGCTCTCTCTGTCACACACACACACACACACCCTGATTGATATAAACCATAAACTCTACTCCCCGTAGATGATGCTCGTGTGTGTGTGTGTGTGTGTGTGTGTGTGGCTGGCTCTTGACTCTGTCAGCATACTCCTACAGTACCTGATTTCACTGCCGTGCTTCTCCAATAACTTTGCCTCTCATTAGATGGAGGGTGACCTGCATTAAGCTAGAACCACAAGGCCTGGGACATCACAACCACATGACACTTTCCTTAAAGCCTCCCACCCTCTCTCTCTCTCACCTCTCCCTCTCTGTATATTTGTCTTTCTCTCTCTCTCTCTCTCTCTCTCTCTCTCTCTTTCATTCCTTACACTCATTGAAATGACTTCCCCTCGACCACAAATCAGTGGCTCACCTTGAGATGGCAGCTGGAGGCTATGGCTGACAGCAGAATGTACGCAAGGGAGAACCCGGCGACAATTTAATCTCTGCACTCATATCCACATATACTGTAGAATAGCAGCCAAATAGACAAACAACTTATAGGAAGGAGGTGGGGGAAAATCACAAGAAAATCTTTTCCAGCATGTACTCTTACAGCTTGTAAGTTCCCATTTACTTTGAGACAGCCAAAGTTACTTCCTACTTTTCACAAATAACTAGAGCACATACTCTCTCTCCCCTCTTTCTCCATGTACTTCTCTGTCTCAATTCAATTCAATTTAGTTCGATTAAAAGTTGCTTGATTTCTATGATAGTTAAAGAACAGTACATAGCATTATATCATTCAAGCAGTTAAAGGGATGAAAACCATGGAATGGAAATGAACGTACATGGGAATGGGGTAAACATGAACACATATACACACTCACATGTTGAAAAACAAAAACACACTAATTTGTCAAAAAGAAAAGTATTTTTCATAGCCTTTCAGAAAGCAAAACTAACTTTTTGTGAGATGACTATAAAAATTATGCTTTCTGAGTACACCAGACTAGAAAATGCTTTTTCAGTTTTGACCTCACCAGTCGTACAATGACCACAGATTCGCTGCTCACTTGGGAGCCATGCCTGTTGAAAAGGCCTTGCTTCTACTTCGAGACTGAGGTCATAGCCTGTACTTGGGAAGGATCTGTCTCTGCTTTGTATTTCTGACTGTGAAGAGATACTCTACAAATACATACATCATTTCTTTAAATTGTTAACATTAGTCTGGATTGTGATATAGTTAAATTGTCCCAATGTTCCAGATACCCTTTCATGCACTGGTTCATAATTAGTTTTACTTAGATCTGGATTTAGAGAGCAGTGTTAGTCTGAGATCCTCTCTCTATCTCTCTCAATCTCTCCATCTGCTTTTGACAACACCTGTTTTTCCCTTTGCCCTTGTGCCCTTTACAAAAATATTTTTTCTTTCAGTGTCCTTCACAAAATATTTCTTCCAGTGTCCTTCACAAAATATCTCATGAGTGAACCTGTTTTCTTCCATGCTTTGCTGCTAACCAGAACCTTGGGCAAGAGCTGGGTACAACATATATAATATACATACAGTTGCATACATACAGTTGTATCTTGGGGCCCATTAAACCCACTAAGCAGTGGTTCTGGATGGTTGGCATTGTAACTGGTGATGGCCAGAGATTGACTGGGAGCAGAAGGAAGGACGAGGGTAGCGATGAGTGAGCTGATGGCAGTGCTGTCGGTGTGGGGAAGATGGCAACGGGAGGAAGAAGACTGAGTTTAGTGGCACGCTGCCGGAGGAGCACACCTGCTAGGATGGGAGTAGGGTGGGGGGTGGGGTGGGAGAGAGAGAGAGAGAGAGAGAGCATGTGGTGAATCACCTGTAGCTCACCCGAGTGACAAGCGCAAACATGCTTATTGAATTAGGTATGAAAGCGGACAGGGTGACGCGCACACTAATTGCGAATCAAGAGCAATCAGGGCCATTTAATTGAGGTTTTAACTGTGTTTTCCTTGTTCTTCAGCGGGAGCAGAGTGGAGGCAGGTTAATTTCATTAGCAATATTTCTTCACTACCCAACCTCTTGAATATTGTTGCAGAGCAACCAGAACACAGCTAATAACAACAGCACACCTGTGCTACCACCAATGAATTACTATTTACCTTCCTCTCAAGGTTATTTCCTTACGTACAGTCCATACAAACGAGGCCACATCAGATTGCAGGAACGTTACAACAAGCATAGCTCTCGAAATGGACAGTTTGTAAAATTGAGTGTGTGCCGCAGACATCGAGGGGTCGAGTTCAGGGAAACAAATAAAGTGTAAGTGTAAAGACTCAGCTGCAGGTGGTGGTAAAGAAGTCCCCCTCCTGCCTCTCCGCCTCCCCCTCCTCCCCCTCCCTCTGCTGCGTCTCTTTCCTCTCGTCTCCTGGATGTCGTGACATTTGTATTGGCGGGTGAGAGAGGGGATGGCCGGGGCGGGGATGGCGGGGGTGGCGGTGAGGCGTCGGCGGCACAGGGGGGCCTGCAGATCTTGTTTATTATTTCCTAGTGATTTCTGCTCCCCTGGTGCTCTGGCAGAGGAAACCACACATCCTTTACTGTCAAGGCCTCTCACCACGACCTCCCTCCCTCTCTCTCTCCGGCTCTTTTTCTCTCTCTCTCCCCTGTTCTCTCCCTCTTTCTCTCTTCCTCTCTCCCTCCCTCTCTCCTTCTGTCCTTCACTCTCTCTCTCTCCCTTCCTCTCTCTCTCTCCCTCTCTCTGCCCTGTTCTCTCCCTCTCTCTCTCATTCTCTTTTCCTCTCTCCCTCTCTCTCTCCTCTCTGTCTTATGCATCACCCTCTTCTGTGCCTACTCGTTCATCGCCCACCTCACACCTTTCCAGTCTGTTTCTCTCCTGAGCGGTGACTCTCTGCACCACACCAAGTGTGTTGTTTATTTTGCTCACTATCGTTCTGTTTTCCTACATGTCTACTATCATTAGTTTTTTTCCCTACCAATTTACTGGGCATCTAATTTTGGCAGCCCTAATGTCTTTTCTCCAACCTGTATTTGTTTTTTTCATCTTTCTCTCTCTCTCTCTCTCTCTCTCTCTCTCTCGCTCTGTTTGTTTCTTAGCCTCCCCTGCTTGAGAGAGTTTTCCCCTTCTGTTGCTTTTAATTGAGGCCGTGTCTGAGGGCTCGCTCCTTAACAGGAGGTGACGCTTAATCTTCCTTCAGATGCAAGTGCCTTCCCTCTCTCTTTCTCTTATTCTCTCATTCCCTCTCTCCTCTCCTTTTTTTCTATCCCTCTCTCTTGCTCTTGCTCTCTGCTGTCTCATCCTAGGGCTTGCTTGCATTGCGCTCAGGTAATCTGAGTTTAGCACCTCTGTCCTTCAGCTGTCTTCAGGCCTGCTTTAGATAAAGATTTACCTGCACATGGATACCAACCTCCCCGCCAGCCTCTCTGATGAAACCTTGCCTCATGGATCACTGATCCAGTTTTGGTGCCACGTACAGAAGTGACCTGTCTTAACCACTGACACTCTCCCAGGTGACACAATGGAGCACCTGGGTATACATAAAAAATAATCATGTCTGGAGTGTTTAGAAGAAAATGTATGGTGCAATGAACAATAACAAGAATATGTCAGAGGTCAGAAATGTGAAACAATGTGGCTAGTCCCGGGAGCAGACATATATTACAGGGTAAGTCTCGAAAACAGTGTAAGTCGCTTGCATTATGTGAAGGCATCAGCTAAACGTATGCATGTGAGCGTTAATTCGTCCCAGAGGAGCTGATGACCTCATGCACACTCTTCACTCAGTAAGCCCTTGTCTCGCTCAACAATCGATCCCAGGTGTCAGCAGTCAGATTACCTGAGGGAGGGTGTGCAACAGAGGTCCTTACCTGAACATCAGCTTGAGATCTTTACTGGCTTGGCTCAGCATGGAGTTTTTTTTTCTGCTGGAATTGTGTTTGTCTTGATTAAACAGGCTGCCTGTGAAAAAAAAGAAAAAGAAAGAAAATCCATAGGCCAGCTGGCTATTGGCCAAGGCCATGACATCGACGGTCTTCGGTCTGATTGAAGGGGAAATAGTCTGTCTGCATTTGGGGAGGCAGAATCTGACTGGCATCCATAATCGAATTCATTTAAGTGAGTACACAGTGTGACTCAAGTTTTCACGATGGGAGATGTCATGTCACACTGATTTACCTGCTAGCATGATAAGGCACATCTTGGAAAAGTCAACTTGTGCTTTCGCGCTGAAACTGGAAGATGCCTTGTCACCCTGTCCCCAGACTTCTTGCTGCCCCTTGCTGTAGATGTGTGGGGCTGGTGAAATGTGTTGGTTTGCATCAGGAGGAGGAAAGAAGGAGGGGAAATAGCATAAAGGGAGAGAAAGAGAGGGAGAGAGAGGGGGAGAGAAAGAGAGAGGGGGGGGGGGCAGGTGGTGGCGAATCTTTGATTGAATCAGGTGCTGACTTGTCTTGGTTATCTAGATGTGTCAGGGGAAACAGGGGCCCGCGTCTGCTCTCGCTCGCAGGTGCCGCTCCTCGTCCGCCCCGGCTGCCTGGCTGATAAGATGACGACAGGCTGCCACAGGACACAATTATGTCCCGTTTCCCTTTACGTTGCGGTCCCATACCTCCGCACCACACCAAATCTTGCCTTGTCTGTTGCTCTACCCTGGGGGAATCCTTTCAGAAGACCCCCCCTCTATCACCACCACCCTACTCCCTCGCCATCCCATAATCCCGTAAATAGGCTTCTGACAATAACTTGAAGCCTGAAAACAAACAGGAGACCAAGCACAGGGGCAGGCGGCTTTATGGAAGGTCAGTCGAGTTACTGGTAAATCTGTTTTACCAGTTGAAATCCGGCACATTCCTGTGATAATAAATTTCCCTCAGAAAGCACTGCAGTACTGCAGCAGCATCCATAAGCGAGTAAAAGACCTGATGGAGGACTATTATGTGGTGGTAGCATACATACACAAAAGTACATGGTATACGTCGTTTAGACAATGTTTATTTTTTTCTAGGACCACTCAAGGCCATATAAGTTCCACACAATTATTATCTAGCATCTATATTCCTTTTTCCTTCAGCCAGGGGTCCACAATTGACATTTTTAATTACAATGACAAAACTTTTTCCTTTCTTCTGTTTCCCATGCCCTGCCCTGTTTTTCACTTTCCTACTACTTGCTGTGTTTGAAACATCACCCTCGAACATTATGTTTTGTTTGTTGCTTGTGTGCCAGATGATCATGATCCCTTTGGTCAATTTGTCAGGCGATGATTAAAACTTCCACTTGGGAAATCACAAGGGTGTGTGTTTGTGTGTGGGGAGGAGTGGGGTTAGTGTTTTGTGACAATGAAAGCCAAACAAATCTGAGAGTGCAAAAGACAAGGTGGAATACTTGAAGAAAGAGGAGTAGAAGGAGGAGGAAGAAATGCAAGGTCTCTCATCAACTCATTCTTCCTGATCTCCCTTGAGCTTTCTCTTTTTTCTGAGGTCAAAGATCATTCAGTCCTGTTTCTGTGGGAGAGGAGGTAGAGGGGGTGGTGGTGGTGGAGATAGTGGGTAGTGCTGGGCAGTGCAGGGGGGTGGGGGCTGGGGGGGGGGGCTGAGGCCTCCTCACCTGAGCCTGGCTCTGACGGCTTGGTGCGGTCTGTCATGCAAGACTGCACACAGATTTCACACCTGTCACACTCTCCAGTGGAGGGTGGCTCTTCTATCTTCTGCCTCACTATCTTCTGTACTTACCTCTCTTGCTCGCCCTCTCTTTCTCTCTCTCTTTTTCTATATCCCTTCGTTTTACTCTGCCACACAAACACGCCACACTTGTGCTCACACACAAAAAACACACCTTTCACACCAGATCTCTTCTCCATCTCACTTTCATTTTTCCCCCTCCCTGCCCAGTCATGCAGGGAGGAGAGGGACCCTGATGGACATGACGGACACCAACACCCTATCAGTGTTCAAGCCTTCCTATAGTCTCTCTCTCTCTCCCTCTATCTCTCTCTCTTCCTCTCCCTCTTTTTCTCTTTGTGGTAATATACATCTATTTCTCTCGTTCTCGTTCCAGGGTGCGGCTAGAAAACTCCAGGAGCTCATCTGTTCTAATTTGCTCCTGAGGTGGCACAGTAGCGCTGACAGAGCCAAATCCCTTTTCCGTCCGCCCTCCCTATCCTCCCTCACCCCGCCTGACTTATTGGATATCAACTGTGTTTGTGTAATAGAGATTAACATTAGCGCCTGGGCAGAGCCGCATTAAAAGAACATTTTTCGCTTGTCTCGTTTCTCTTGCCTTTTTCTTCCTATTTCTGTCTTTTTCTCCTCTTCCTCCTTCTCTCCCCTTCTCTCTCTCTCCATTACACGCCACACAATTATTAAGGCTCATGAACCTAAAATGGAGGGAAGAAAGAAAGACTCAACAACAGAACAGCAGGCAATTCATTTCAGCTGCCACCCCCCCCCTGCTGTGCTTGGCAGAACCTAAAGCGGGGCATCACTGAAATGTGCATGTTCCGTCTAACCACATTTATGCCAAGCTGAGCCCCCACTGTTTGTACTGTGGCCAGGGGAACACCAGTGGAAGGGCAGGTGCGTTTTAACAGCATCTGGTGCCGAGGCTATATAGTCTATAGACTAGTCAGGCTAGCGCCACCTAGTGCTTCCTCTCTGTCCTCTGCCCTGTCCAAAAAAACAACCTCAATTTACTGAAAGAATCTTCCCATGAGGATAGAAATGTACACCAGTTGAGGGATCCCAGATGCTTTGCACAAAGTGAAACAATGTAAAAGCATTTGATACACGAGGCTGAAGCATCAATCCTGTCATAGCTGTCTGGGAAAGAAGAAAAGAGCCATAAATGGAGATAATAGCCGTTTTGGCTTCAAAGAAAAGAACATCAAGACCCCAGGATGGTGAACTCTTATTTTAGGGCCTGTCAGTTCAAAACCAGCTAGGCGGAGAGCAAGCAACCAGCCGTGTGGATCACTGCCACGTCAACTGCCCCTTTCGCCCGAGAAAATCCGAAGGAGCTCCAAGGTTATTTAAGACGCGTGTGCTGTCTCAGTACGAGAATGGCTGCGTATTGATTTAGTGGTTATGTGCTGTGGGTTCTCTCCTTTTCTCTCCTCCTTTACACCAGCGAAGAGCTGATGTCTCTTTTAACGTCTGGCGGCCAAGAGGAAGTCTCTCACTTACGCTGGCTCCTTCGAGAGGTAATCAGCACCATTTAACGGCACAGTCAGTCGCATGGCTCTGCATCTGTTCGGCAGACGGCGCCGCGAGAGCGAGCGTTTGTTTGAGATTCGAGTGAGCGTTTGTTTGAGACTTGCTAAAACTGCAGGCCAACTTCAGAACATACCTAATCAAAGGGAAAATGATATTAATTATATTAAAATGATATTATTAAGCAACCTGGAGACTGTAGATGGAGGTATGCAGTCAGGGTGTGTGGTGGATGTTCAGAACCGCAGTGATAAATGATGATTTGGTGGGAAAGAAAGATAAAATAAAATAAAATAAAAATACAGGGCAGGCTTTGATAAAAATTGCCTGGATACAGGTGAGGATGAAATCCTTTGAAAGTTTTGACCTTTGAAATGGAAACCCAGTTTTATTTCAAGGAGAGTGGAAAGACAGCTCGGGGCTCTTCTGCCTCTTTCACTCTTGCCTTCGTTCTTGCTTTCACTCGTTTCTCACCCTCTCTTTTGGTGGAGGAGTGTGATTGGCTACTTTGTTCCCTCTCCTGCACAGTCTCTTTCCGTGCCTCTGTGGTGTGAGGGTCAACTGTTTTGGGGCTTCTCTTTTACGACTTGGTTGCCATGGCACAGCCGCCCGAGCCGAGGAGAGCGGAGCAGAGCAGACACACTCCGGTGGCTTCTGTCTCGGCGGCCGCTCCTAAAGCCTCCATTCCCTCTCCTAATGGTATGGAGAAATTGCTTTCACTGCCAGAGAGATGGTATCTCTCAGGGTGGGTGCGGGGCGGCGTGGAGGAGCGTGGCGTCCGCAAGAAGGACCCGATCTGAAGGGGGGGGT
This sequence comes from Limnothrissa miodon, assembly GCA_017657215.1. Lineage (NCBI taxonomy): Eukaryota > Metazoa > Chordata > Actinopteri > Clupeiformes > Clupeidae > Limnothrissa > Limnothrissa miodon. The sequence goes on along the minus strand of JAGFZM010000159.1, from coordinate 188,350 downwards.
GGGAGCAGAACGGCAACGGCCGGAAAGACGGGCGCTCGCTCGCTCTCCTCTTTCTCATCTTGCTCCCCTGTTTCTTGGAAATTAATGACTCTCGTGCTATCGTTTCACAGAAAAGAGAGGAGGGAGAGAGGACTCAAGCAGGCCCTAGATTGAATTTTTGTCTCCTTTCCCCTACTTTAAGAAGAACTACTCAGCACTCTCATTCACTCTGTTCACCTAAAGGTTAAATCCTTTCCTGTAGTCTGTAATCCTTCCAAGGATCACATTTTCATTGTCTCCCACAGTCACCCAACTCGACCGCCACTGTCCTCATTGCATTAATATACATAATGTTAACACAGTTATCTCTTCAATCGCACATTTTTGAAGAAAAGTCGTATACGCTAATATCACACAGAAGGTAACTTTCTTACATAAAGCACAAACTGGGCACAGTAAGTGGGTAATGGCATCAGGGAGGCACAGCGCATTTTGTGCAATCCGCACAGCCAATGACGGTGTATTTGGCGACAGCGGCGCGATCATTTATTTTAGCAAAGTGGAGAGGCTGCAGCAGACAATACATCAGGTTAGCGGAGGGGGTGGGATGGCGGGGAGGAGGAGGAGGAGGGGGGTTGGGGGGCATGGGTGCTTGATCTTCCGTGAAGCTGCCAGGGACTGATAGGTCCCGTGTCTCCATACGCCTGCCACCATATTTCTTCATTTAATAGGATTGCAGACTGTCAGGATCCAATTTGTAACCCGGCCTCATCTTCCCCCGAGCCGTCCCAGTGTAACCCGGCAGTGGCCAGAACTGCTCAGCACCGGCAGCTCTCTCTATCTCTCTCGCTCTCTTTCTCTTTCACCAACATCTCTCTCTATCTTTCTCTCTTCTTTTTTATTGTCTGTTTTTTCTCTGCATGGTTTCTGTCTCTAGCTGTTACTTTTCAGTTTTCTTTCTTTCTTTCTTTTTTCCCTGCACTCTCTCCTTTCTCTCTCTTTCTCTGTCCCCCTCTTTCACTCACCAAGCGTGTATCTTTCCCCTGCGCTGGCCCGCTGCTCTCACCAAATCAAAATGTCGCTGCTCATTAGGAGAGCCATGCATTGTTTGCTGCTCTGCACTGTTGTCATGTTTGTGGCTGACCCTTGGTTGCGGGGCTTTGATAGCTTCACCTGGCATCAGCGATGACAGACAGAGACTGCAGTGAGACAGGCCGCGGATGCTGCTGATTCAATGTCTCTATATGACGGATCTGCTCCAGCAGCGAGGACAGTCGCAGATATGTGTGTGTGTGTGTGTTTGATGGTGACGGTGTTTGATAGGTTCTGATATGAGGTGCCGTATCGGCATGTGCTATGGATGATGGACTGGGGACTAGGGTATATGGTATTGCAGTTCGGTTCAGATGGACAAAACACAGCTTTTCACTTCTCTCTCTGTCTCTCTCTCTCTCTCTCTCTCTCTCTCTCTCAGTGTCTCTTGGGCCATTCTACAGTCAGACAGCCTGATAGTGTTATTTAAAGCCTGCCATTCCTTTCATCTCTCACAACAAAAATGACATTAGAAGGATGGATGATTTTTTTTCTTTTTCAAATGAGCACAGAAGCTCTACCCTTGTGAAACAGTGTCACCATCTAGAGCGTGCTAATTTCTCCCAAAGTGCCGCATGAATACATTGTGTTTGGTCATGAATTCATTGCTTTGATTTGTTTGTGTCCCTAGTTGTATTTCGACAACAATCTGATTTGATGCGTTCCCCAAATAAAAGCAGAATTAACGAAAGTTCATTTTTAATCAGATTTATGAACACATGAAGTATATCAGTTAGGAAATGGCTGTTATGATGCTTTGGGCAGTTTTGTCCAATTAGTTATTTGATTTTTTTTCATCAGTTTAATTATTTAAATGAAGAACATTATTTATGCTACATTCATGCGGCTGCACATTACCATAAAAAAACCCAAACTAATTAGGCCTCGTTTTGACAAGCCTTGATGCAGCCATGCGCTGAGAGAGATTTTGTCAAGGCCGCTGGTCATGAATAAACGCTGGAAAGCATGACGTTTTTGTTTACCGTTCTTATTTTCACGGACTGATTTGTTTACCGAGAGGAAGGTTCGGTGGTGTCTGCTTCAGTGCAGCTGCCTACCATCCCTCTGCCATCCAGCGAAGTGAAGGCAACTCAACCATTACACCGAGCGCAGTATTAATGCCCTGCAGCTGAAAGCAAGCCCAGGCTGACGTGACGTGTCTGCTGCTGCCATTTTGTAAATAAAACACCCTGGTGTAGTGGCTGGAAGATCCGGTGTTTGTGTGGGGTATTTCAGTGTTTTTAAAACCGACTAGGGAGTGCAGAGTTTTAAGATGATGAACACTGTGCAAAGACAAAAGTTTTCTAGTTGTTGCATTGAAAGTTTGCATTGGGAACAATAAATCATTTTTTTTATCTCAGCTCAGAATAATTTTCCTAAGAAATGTGAAAAATGTCTAATTGTATGCACAGGCCTTTACAACCAATCAGGAAATAGTGAGGGTCGTTATACACTCAAAGAGCTCTTATCTCCTTATAGCTGACAATAAAGACTCAACTGTAACAGTTGATTGGAACTACTTAGATTACATTATGGTACAAAGTAATGACCAGACCACTTTGGACTAATACACTCATGACTACAATCCCCAGGATTCTCAGACATCATGGTTCTAGAACCATGTTTGTCTTAAATGCTCAACTTAAAGTAGTATAGCTGCACTTTATGTATTAAATGTGCACTTAATGTAGCCTGTCTCAAATGGGGCATCATTTAACTATCGTGAAACATTGTTTTGTTTCTAACTATATACAGTTTAAGTGGTTAAAATGTCAGTAAAAGGCAATTGACTTGACTATTATACCCTTAACATCTGTTCATCTGTGTGCTTTTTACATGTTAATAAAAGCACGTACAGTACGTACAGTGTCGGAGTTAGTATTCTTGTACCGGGTTGGACCTGGATGGGACAAGTTAGTTTATGCTGCTTCCTTTGCCTTTGCACACAACCATATCATCAACAAGAAGTAGAAGAAAGAGAGAGAAAGAGGGAGAGAAGAAACAGAAAGAGAGAAAGAGATAGAGGGCCTGGGAAAGGGTGATGTGTGAAGTACAGAGTGATGTTGACAAGCAGCTGCATTGTGGCGCCGTTACCTCGAGCATCCACTCCTGCTCTGACACGTTCCATCTGCTGGCTGCTTGGCGTGCTTTCAGAAAGCCTCGCAGCCCCATGCAAACGTATTTATCAGTATTAAAGCGCCCGGGCATGCGCTGTCATAAGTAATGAGGTTCGTCGAGAGAGAAAGTCTCATTTTTATTCGGGCCCTGCTGATAGAATCGTTGGGCGTGTGGAGGGAAAGGAGGAGGAGGAGGTGGTGGGAGTGGGGGTACAGGAGGAAGAGAGGGTGAGAATCGCTCAGAAAGGCAGCGAGGCAGAGCCCTTCTCCCAGAGTCCTCCTGTTGCTTGTTGTTATTGCTGTTGTCACTTCTCTCTACTGTATGTGCCCAGGAAAAGAAGACATCGGTTTCTCACTGCTGTGGCTGGTTCTCCAGTTAAGATGAGAACCCAGTGTACCAATTGTGTTTGTTTGTTTTTTTTAACCCCCTCAGCATTGGCCATCTTTCTTATTTATCATGGCAGTGTTTAAGTTGTCAATATTTGGAACATACACACACACACACACACACACACACATACACAGAGGGAGACACACACACACACAATGCATAAAAACTGTTTTTGGCTACATAACCTCTGAACAAAAAAGATAATGTGTATACCTGGCCTTCTAGAAATGAAGGACACACCTCTCCAAAAATCCTCACAGACCATTAAATGACGAGGTCAACTAAACTGAGTTGATCTTCTGCCTTTCTAATCTGATGAGGCCACAAGCTATGAGAGCCAGTGGAACATCAGAAACCCTATCCCTAACCCTAGGGAGAGTTTAGAGCACGTACTCGGCGCAACTATGACGTTTCCGCACATCACTAAGTTAGTGTTTTCATCATTTGACAGAAACAAGCTAAATCTCAATGTGTTGTTCTTTCACTATGCGTTCTTTCACTGTGAATATCTACTCAGACCCTCCAGGGTCCAAGGGTAGAGGAAAACGCCTTTGGAAAGGTCTGGCCTGCAATGATCAAAAGTGTTCATGAAATGTGCAATTTGCCGCTCTCTGATCATGGCCCATCCTGTTTGGGAGACACAAAACAAACTCACACAAACAGAGAGAGAGAGAGAGGGGGCACATATTCAGGAGATTTAGAGAGACAAAGAGGTCTCAAGCCTGCATTTTTTATTGACATCTTTTATGAAAATAAGGGAAAGAACTAGTTCATTTTAAACTGACTGCAGAAGCTTTGTGTGGGCAATGCAAAAAAAGCCAGCATTGGAAATTGATAATTCCCCCCCCCCCCCCCCCCCCAATATTCTGAGCTTGTCTGTCCTTCTGAGCAGACACTGTTTAATATGCAATGTTTGGCACATTTGAAACTTTTATGTTTTATAGAAATTATTTGGAAAATTACAGTGGCCTTTGGCTCTTGAATACATTTTGCATGTACACAATCATTTATTAACGTATTTGAGGTGGGGGTGGGGTGGGGGGGGGGGGGTTGGTAAAGGGAGGTGGTTTGCCCTGGCAGAGCGGATTAAATTATCTTACTTCCGTAATGGCATTAAAACAGCAGGGAGAAGGTGAACCTTTCACACACAGACGCATGAGGTGTTTACCAAACGGGATTCCTGGGAGATCCGATGCTCTTAATAGAATTTTAAGCGAAAAGCTATGCTACCCCCGTCACTACCCCTCAGAGCTCTGCTACATACGTGTCTTTGGGCTTGTAGTGTGTGTGTGTGTACGCGTGCGTGTATGTGTGTGTGTATGTGCACGCATTCGTGTGTGTGTGTGTGTGTCTGTGTGAATGTGTATGTGTGTATTGGGTAATGAAGCATGACGGGGTGGGGAGAGATTAATGAAGAATAACACAGAGAGTGCAAGCCTCTGTTAATCATAATGAAAACATAACTGTTTTGGCAACCGACCCCTACCCCCACCCTCTTCACCACTCCCTGTCAGAATAAACCCATTACCTTTTACAGGAGTAATAAATTAACCATATGAGGAAGCATGGTGTATGAGGATGGAGACCCGGCTACATGCTGCTCACTGTTGATCCTGGCGTTGTCACTGGTGTGTGACGGAGGGATGTGGGTGTGCTTGTGTGTGGTATCAGTTAGTTTCTGTTTCTGTTTCATGTAGTGTGGGTGTGTGTGTGTACATGTGTGTGTGGTATTGTTGAGTTTCTGTTCTGTTTAATGTAGG
>JAGFZM010000159.1:143804-182611 GCA_017657215.1 Limnothrissa miodon | reverse complement strand
GTACAACCTGATTGCACGTTAATGTATTAATGAGCAGACCCACGCACTAAAAGCCCCACTTCAAGAGGAAGAAAGCTCCAGCGCTTTGCCATACGCTTCACTGCAGCTCTTTATACAAGAGATTTTGGCCACCCACCTGAGAGAAACTGGGAATGTGGTGGTGGTTGTGGTGGTAGGGGTTGGGAGTTAGACAGAGAAGAGAAGAAGAGAGAGAGAGATAGAGAGAGAGAGAGAGAGAGAGAGAGAGAGAGAGAGAGAGAGAGATAGAGAAATGTGTCTCAGTCCACTATAATTGGTGAACAAGAACTCTTACTATTATGTAACTATTAAAGCAATCACCGCCATATGCTTCCTGTCCTGATCTCAAAGAGGGAGAAGAACATTGTGTGTGTGTGTGAGTGTGTGTGTAAAAGTGATGGAAAAGCCTGTGAAATCTTCTCTTATTAGTGGTCAGGCAATTAGCCACTGCTTCATTTAAGGCTGCTTATTTGGCAGCCCCACTTTTTGATGGAAGCATCCTGGCGATGACAGACACACACACACAAACACACACACACACACTGCCTGGGCACGAGCAAGCAATAATGCGCATGGGTGCACGGGCGTGCCAGGTTTTGGCGCTGGCGAAAAGGTCACATCCAACGAGCGCATTAAAAGCCATTAAGATGCAGTTACTTCAAAAGTGCCTCTGAAGGACAGGCTTCAATGAAGCGTGGCGAGGGAGAGTGACAGAGCTAAGTGAAAAGCACTGTTTTAGTCACTGGTACAGTAATGAGCTAAATGGCTCTGCTGACAGACGGTAGATGAGAGGGGATGGTGTGTGGGTGTGGATGTGTGTGGGGGTGCTGGTGGTGGGTGGGTGTGTGTATGTGTGTGTGTGTGTTGGTGGTGGTGGTGATTTAAGTGGCATGAGTAAGTGAAAGAGAGGGCGAAAGTAACTATGAAAGAGAGAGAGAAGCAGAGACACGGAGAGAGAGAGAAACACAGAGAGAGTTAGAGAGAGAGAGAGAAACAGAGAGAGAGAGAGAGAGAAACACAGAGAGAGTTAGGGAGAGAGAGAAACACAGAGAGAGAGAAACAGAGAGAGAGAGAGAGAAACAGAGAGAGTTAGGGAGAGAGAGAAACAGAGAGAGAGAGAGAAACAGAGAGATGCTGTATGTTGCCTGTATGCTGGTAGAAGTTTAACGAGAAAAAGTAGGAGAGAGAGAGAGAGAGAGAGTAACAGAGAGAGAGAGATGCTGTATGTTGTCTGTATACTGGTAGAAGTTTAAAGAGAGGGAGAAAAAGAGAGGGGGAGAGAGAGAGAGAGAGAGAGTGAAAGAAACAGAGAGCGAGAGAAAGAGAGAGAGATGCTGTATGTTGCCTGTATGCTGGCAGAATAACTACACATAAAAACACAGTGCAAAGGCCGGCTCACCACCCACATGTGGCCAACCTCACAGAGGTGTGGGCGAAAGATGCACTTCAGCAGGCTGGTCCGAGCAGCAAGGAAGCCCAAACTGCAAGGCACCGATCGCCTCTGTGTCCTTCTGAGCTGAGCTGCCTCTTGGCCTGCCTGTCTGTCTGTTGGTCTGCCTGCCTGTCTGTCTGTGATACGGAGCATCAGAAGCCATTGTTACGGTTACCGTACACCGCTCTCCACGGGTTCATGAAGCTGCATTTTAATGCACACCAGCAGGCACCGCAAACCTACTGATGAGTCAGTAGCCTGTATAGGCATGTGGAAGAGGTCAGGGCAGACAGATAGTGTGTGATGATGAGCAGTAATGTGTGTGTGAGTGTGTGTGCATGTGTGATGTTTGTGTGTGTGTATGCGTTTGTCTGTGTGTGTGTGAGTGTGTGTGTGTGCATGTGTGATGCTTGTGTGTGTGATGCGTTTGTGTGTGTTTGTATGGAAGAGAAAGAAAAAGAAAAGGTGTGTATTATGGGGGAAGTGTCAAGAGGGGGGGAGTGTGAGTGTGTATGTGTGTGAATGCTTGAATGCAAATGCTATAGACTCTCCTCCCACCTACACACACACACACACACTCACACTCATACCCACACACAACCCTTATCCCTGAAAGAGGAAGAAAAATGGCTGTTTGTGTTTCTGTTTTCCCTTCTCGGAATAATGAGATAATGAATCCTGGAAATTACAGCCTTAATGTCATTCACCGACTCCTCCTGAGTATTGCCTAAAGAGGCTGATTAGCCTCCTCTCGGTGGCAAAGTGCTTGTAGACGCCGGCATTGATATGCAGCCAGTGAAAGTGTGCAAACCTGCCACGCATCACCGGGGTGAAAGGGGAGCCCTCCTCGGATTGTTTATATCCCGTCCAGATCGACAGGCGTCAGGCGGGAGGAGACTGCCTTTCATCTTATGGTAATGACATCCCTCCCGACATGACAGCCCCGCTAATAAATTCGCGGGCAAATAAAGAAGGCTTGTTTTGGGAGCCGCTCCAAAGAAAATACACCATGGAGGAAGAGAGAGAGGGGGGGAGAAAGACACAGAGAGAGAGAGAGAGAGAGATGGAGAGAAAGAGGGAGAGAGAAAGAGAAAAGGGGGAGGGTAGCTAAGAGTGATTGCTCATTTTATTTGTGGTATTTTTGCACTTGCATCTGACACAGACAAGTATGTGTGAAAGTTTGCTGAAATTCGCTGCGAGAGTGACAATATGTTTGTCACACTACAAGCGCATTTTATGTGATTATTTTGTCATCAAAACACAGATCTAAATTCGACTGTCATGCAGATTTTTTTTCTCCCTTTAACAGCAACACAAAAACTGTTAATTGTTGAAAGTCGTACTGTACATGTAAATGCTTTGCTGGCTCAGAGACCCCCACCAGAAGCCAGAGGCCAGTCCGGCCTTCACAGTCCCCTGACAGCTAAAGTTAAATCACTCACAGAGCCAAGCTTGATGAGCGAGGGGCTCTCTCACAGAATCCTCTCAGCCGAGCTGGCACAGCGCGCACCGCAACCAGAGACCAACTCTCAGTGTTTTCTTGGCGCGACGAGCAAAGAAATCAAATGAAATGAAAGCATGTCTGGATTAAAGCTTGTTAAGGGTGTGTGTGTGTGTGTGTGTGGGGGGGGGGGGGTGTCTTAATTGCTCCGGCTTTGTGCAAATGCACAAAGACCCAGCATTGCTAATCTGTTGCTCAGGGGTGAATGTTTTTCTGCATCCAAACAACAAAAAAAGAGAAAGACTTGAGAAAAAAAAAAAAAAAAGATGAGACAGAAAAAATATATGAAGGCATATTAAAACAGAGGAGATCAGAAACAGTGTGTTTTTTTTTTTTTTTTTTTTTGAGCCAGGAGGCACTTTTAAGGAACTGGCAGAAAAAATAAGGGATTTCATGAGAAGAAGAGGAGTATTTAATTTTGCATTTCAACAGTGGGGTGTGCAAATGAATTATTGGGCTTTCATGGAAGAGGGGAAAGAGGGACAGGGTTGAGGAAAATACTCCAATTCATTTGTATGATTTAGACACTGAACTATCTCTCTCTCTCTCTCACACACACACACACACACACACACACACACACACACTAACACACACCTCTGTGAATTACTATGACTAACTGCAGTCATGTTGAGTGGAGTATTACGGCGGTGTAGGGATGAGAAAGGAAACTCCAAAGTGTGTTTCACCTGTAGAGAAACACACAGTTTCAGCATAAGTGTGCTATCTAATGGGCTCATTTCAAGTCCGTGAGTCTGAATCTCCCGAGCTGCTGTTTGAAGGTAATACCTGCCTGATAGTGCCTAAGCCCCAGACATCACTATCGGTGCTGATGTGGTGTTTTCAGCCCTGTAGTCCTGTAATATGCTGAGTACACACACACACACACACACACACACACACACACACACCATCTTCTGCCTGTGTTATAAAGTAATCCCACATCCATCACAGAGCAGTGGCTGTGAGCCGGGGGTGGGGTGGGGGGTGGGGGGCAAACGACTCCCCTAATTTTCCAATTTGCCACCAACAGAGCAAATCCAGCCTGTGCCCTGAGGAAAGGAGCTGCGCTAGTAAGGAGAGAAAACACACACACACAACCAGGCCTAACTCGCTTGAGAAGCAGAGGGACAACCTTCAAACTGTTCCACCACTGCTGTTCCTGCACACTTATTTCTGCTGGTTCTGTTGATTTGCTGGCCTTACATATATCTGTACACCCACAGATTCCCACCGATGTTTTTTCCTGCTTCCAAAGTGTCTCTCTGTGTTCTCTCTCTCTCTCTCTTTCTCTCTCTCTCTCTCTCACACTCTCTTTCATTCTTTCTCTCTTTCCCGCTTTTTGTACTTTCTGTCAAACACTAAGGGGTATGGTGGGTTAAAGACGTTCAATATGCCCACATGTCTTCATGCAGTTTTACAACATTTCTCCTCAACCTGTCTGATAGTGCTCTTCTGGTTCACAGGATTGTCAGGTCACTGAGCCCAGTCTGATCTCTCTCTGTCTCAATCTCTCTCTCTCTCTCTCTTTCTTTCTTTCTGTCTCTTTCTTTCTCTCTTTTTCTCTCTCTCTTTCTCATTGTGCAGGCCCCTTGTGTGCACTTGTTCAGACAGCGTGTAACATTTCTACCTGGTCTGAGGCGCTCCTGTCTCGGACATTAGTCGTCTCTTATCACACCTGACGCAACAAGCGGAAAATATAAAAGACAAAAAAAAAAACAAGAAAAAGAAAGAAAAGAAAAAAAGTAAAGAACAGAAAAAAGTCTTTCCACTCTAAAGCAGCCCTGGCTCAAGTGCTCTCAGTGATCAGTCAACAACCAATACCCTGTCCTTGCAGTTTGGCTTGTTTTTCCGACTATTTATCTATTCTTTGAGCAGCAGTATCGAGCCGCCTGGTGGGACAGCAAGGTGCGGCCCTGCTGATGAGACACCGGTGTGTCCAAGTCGCATCTGCTTGGCAGGGACCGGAGAGAGAGTCTAAGGCAGGGCTTTGTCCACATGAGAGATCGATGTATTGGCTTGGTGCAGCGCCTACTCTCCTGTCTGCCTAGCCCAACCGACCCCCTGCTACCCTTTACACACACACACACACACACATGCGCACACATACACACACACTCCTCTCTCCTGCACCCACCTTATCTCTCCTTCAGTCACACACACATACACCTACACATACACACACACAAACACACACTCCTCCCTCCTGCATCCATCCACCCCATCTCCCCTTCAGTCATACACAAATATACACACAGAAACACATGCATGCACACACACACACATCCCTCCTTGAGTTAACCACAAACACAACAGACACACTCTTTCCTCCTGTATCCACCACCACACACACACACACACAGCCACACGCACACACACACCTCCCTCCCACATCCATCCCCCCTTGCCTGTGCTGAGGCAGAGCTGCCGCACCTGGTCTGAGTGCATCACTGTGCTCCTCTTGGCCTCCGATCGATGAGCGGCCACTGATAGCAGGTGTCCTTGCATTGATTCGCTTCAGCTTGGGCTTTGTCTCTGGGTCATTATGGAGATGAAAGACAGACCTTTTCCCCCTAAAGGTGCCAGCGCCAATCGGTGCAAAAAGATGCACCTGCGGACGACATTTTGCCCTGCTGAATGAACATGTTAGCTTTGTTTTTCTCTCTCTCTCTCTTGCTTTTGTGGTTAGTTCCTTTTTCATCATGATCATATCTGTGTAATTCAATTTGCTTGATAGCACCCTTCACCACTGCACTTTAGAAAAGGAAGTAAACCAAGCTCCTTGGTGGTGTTGTTTATTTGTTTATTTTTTGCTGGCGTAAGCAAGAATGGTACGCCATCCCCGTCTCCACTGTCTCCAGTGTGCCTGCTTAAAACGGGGCTCACACATTTCATGTGTGTGTATGCGCCTGCAGTCTGCTAAATCAATGCTTGACGCTGATGCTTTTAGAAGGCTCGGGGAAGACGCGCGCAGGCTTCACAGATCCCACAGCAGATGCCTGCCTCTCCTGTTGAGAGCACAAGCCTCGTCGCTTTTATCATCTCGGAAGGAGTGGCGCCTCAGACGCTATCTGCCGCAGCCCCAAGAGCCTCAGCTGTACGCCAGGACAGGAAAACCATGGAAGGTTCACCTGCAAAGTGGGTGGAAATGGATCTGGAATCCGAACCAGAACTACACCCACCTCCACCACCTCCCCACCCTCCGTCTCCTCATCCCAGCCCCCCCACCTTCCAGCTTCCAGCCACAGCGCCTTTCACAGAGCTGCCTAGTTGGCAGCCAGTGTGTCCCACCAACCGTGTTTGCATTCTTTTTAGCTGTTATAGCAGGTCTCTGTCTCGGCTGCTGTAAATTGGCTTTGTTGTAAGTGATAGGGTTGTGAGCGATGTCAGATGTGTGTGCCTAGCTTCTTCTCCCCCCTGGAGAACTGGGGCTGCATCTTGTTGTGACAGAATAAGGGCTGAGATGCGAATGTCACTCTCTGCCATCTTTTAGAACTTCTTTTTTTCTCCTATTTTCCCCCCGAAAAAGACTTTTAAAATTAAGCGTGACGAGGTGTGTGCGATAATGAAGGGTGTTGAATGTGTCAGTGCAATGCCGCAGGATGTGTCAGCGGCGGCGGGAAGATTTACTCTGCCGTTGTTTACTCAGCCACTCCAATCATTCGATTTAACTTTCCGCTCGCTGGCTCACGCAAGCTGCTGCCACCGCCGTCATATTTGAATGCTTAAAACAAGCAAACACCGGAGAGAGTGAGTGGTAGTAGTCTTCTCCCATATTCTCTCAGCAATTCTTCATGCTCCACGGCACTTGCTGATTTAAAAGTAATTCCTTCTCTCTGCGAGTGGGAACGGGGGGCTGTAGCCACTGGCGTTTCCCATCTATGCCTCACAGTCTTGGGAGAGGCAAATCTTGAGAAACTGTTACTGACGTATATTGCGCTTATCAAGTTACAATCTGCTACTTTGCTGCTACGTACATAACAGAGAACAAAAAACATTCATCTAAAATGCTGTGTCATCTAGCGCTCAGAATTCGATTCCAAAAGAGTGTTTATTGTTGTAATCTTTTGCATGAAGAGAAATACCACTCAAAGCAGAAAAATGATGCAGCAATGATGCCTTTGTGTGTAAGGTTAGTGCTGCAGTAATCAGTTATAGTCTTTCTGTCTGTCGTGTATGTCATTTGCTTTTCACATAGTTGTGTATTGTTAATTTTTATTTACAAACACTGACAGTCAAACTCTCCACCCACATGTTTTACCCCCAGGGCCTTTTGTTCACCACTTTTCCATTGTCTATTCAAATTAGCAACAGCTATATTTAAATTAAATAGAAAATAAAAAGGCAAACACCAAGCCCTGGCTGTGAGCGGTAGAAGTCATCTCCTGTCAGCAATACTTCTTATATACATTAATGAATAAGTTGTCGTATAACTATGTCCTTTGGCTGTATGACAGAGTCACTTAAGAATACCTTAATGAAATAAACAAAAAGAGAGGAATTCTGCAGGGATGTGTCTTTTCCTGAGGCTAAATTTGATTGGAGTTCTCGATGGCTCTCATGGCGGACCAAAAGGGCCTTGTCTCAGATTGGACAGAGCAGGGCCGTCTGCTGCACAGACAGGGGAAACACCGGTCCAATTTGAAAAATGATGAATCTGATTCTTATAGCAGGGCTTGTGTGTATGTGTGTGTGTGTGAAGAAATGAAGCTATCAATGTTTTATTTGTTCTTGTTTAGCTACTTCGAAATTACAATCGCCAATTTAGCCACTTTTCAAGAACAGTGAAAAACAGTGAAGGAACAGCCGTGAACAGTAAAGAAATCAGTCAAGGTCAGATTACAGGCACATTCATCAGATACTTTCTATTTCCAGAGCACCATTTCACCGTAATGAAAAGTGCTTTTATCATTGTTTCTTCATCCAGTTTTACATGAAATACATTTGTACATGTACTGTATGTGTATTCTACGGTGGCCGACAGGTGCAAACGACGTGCAACTTATGAAAACACATGCAAATCAACAAAACACGTGCAAATAGACAAAACACAAATGCAAATCAACAAAACACCTGCAAATAGACAAAACACAAACGACTTAGGAAAACATCTTCATCTTAATTTGACAACACATGAACATCTCCGAAACTCAAAACACATGCAGATCAGAAAACACACCCCGAAATTCCGAACAAAACTGAAGTTTCCAGTGGGACACTTAAAAGTGATGAACACCTCTGGACAGATGGTGAAAAGGAACAGGGGTGTACATGTGACAGAGATAGCTAGCGGTAGTAATCTGAAATGTAAGTATTTGGGTTTATTTCAACATTTTAATGGCATTTTAATTGTGATCACACCTCAGATCACCACCAGTTTTCACAATCTGTTCAGAGGTGTTCGTCACTTTTAAGTGTCCCACTGGAAACTTCCGTTTTGTTTTGAGTTTCGGGACGTGTTTTCTGATCTGCATGTGTTTTGAGTTCGGGGTGTGTTTTCTAATCTGCATGTGTTTTGAGTTTCGGAGCGCGTTTCTGAAATACAGCACATTTTCTAAATGATGTTCACCTGTTGTCAAATTAAGATGAAGATGTTTTCCTAAGTCGTTTGTGTTTTGTCTATTTGTAGGTGTTTTGTCTATTTGCACGTGTTTTGTTGATTTGCACGTGTTTTCATAAGTTGCACGTCGTTTGCACCTGTCGGCCACCATAGTATTCACACATTTTGTTACACACATTTAATTAGCGACACGCGTTTAATTTCTCTTTGTCTAGTGTGCATTTACGGTACATATAAACAACCCCGCGGAATGAACTGCTTCAACTTCAATGTGCCTCCTCTCCTCACAACAATCTTCCCACGTAACTGGAGTCTGCCCAAAGCGCAGAGCCTTCGCCACGCCATCCAAATAGATTCATTATGAGAATGTGGATGACTTGCCCCCATGTGGGCGTGAGAGCCTTTCATCGAGGAGGACACAAATCAGATGAAATCAATTTGAGACGGCGCGTCTCGTTCCTCTCACGAATCCTCCTTCTCTTGCTCTTGTGTACACCCCAGTTTGCCCGTGTCACACAGAGAGGTGGCACACTATACATTAGAAAGGTGCTTGGCCTAACCCTCAGGAGTCTTTTTATACCCTTACAAACACAAGTCTGGAGCTCTGTAACCCTTATTTTATTATTGATTGCATCTATGTGTCACTTTTGCATGGATGTTTTTAGTTTGATAAAACATGTACAAAAATGTCCAGATGTACCAGACTGTCTTAAACTGTCCGAAAGGCCCCGGGCTCCTAAGCCTTAATGCAAAAGCAGGAAAGGTGTTTTTTTTTCCTTTGTTGATTCTTACACATGCCCACCTGTAGTCCTGTTTGTCCTGCTGTCACAACACTGTAGTGGCTGTCTAATGAGGAGAATGGGGTCCAATAACCATCGATTCATGCCTGAGCCCGGCACTGTGTGGTTCTTTGCCAGGCTGTGCTGTGCTACGGTGAACAATGCCATGGTTGCTAGCCAGAGACTATTCACTCAAATCACAGGCAGCCTGGAGGCACCCAGATGAGGTTGTGAGGGTGGGGGTATTTCCTGATGAGGCTGTGACATGAGACGTCTCATGATGCATGGTGAGACGGGGATGGAGAGAGAGCGGCTGACACAGGCCATTGTGAACCATAATCAGCAGTAAAGCAGAGGGGTCATATTGGCCACAACAGGATACCTTTCTGTACAACAGTGCATTTGCAGGGCTTAGCTCTGGATGTGTCTGTGTGTGTTTCTGCGCATGTGTCTGTGGGTGTGAGAGAAGTGTGTGTTTTTGTGCACATGTCTGTTCGTGTGAGAGAGAGGGAGTGTGTGTTTTTGTGCATATCTGGGTGTGTTTTATTTCATGTGTCTGTGTATTAGTGAGGAAATGTTTGTTTTTGTTAATGTGTCTGTGTGTGTGAGAGAGGGAGTGTGTGTTTTATTGCATGTGTGTTTGTGTGTGAGAGAGGAAGTGAATACCTTTATGCGTATGTGTGTTAAGGGATGCAACGGACAATAGTTCAGTATTTCATTATTTTAACATTTTATACACCCCTTGCGAAAATAGAAAGCATTGTAGCTATCCAGCACAGATTAAAACAATTGTTTATTTATTTATCTAATCTAATTTAAGTATATTCCCCAGGGAGCTGCTTTTTTGTATATTCTGCAGCCTTGGCTGAAACCATTACTCGTGTGAATAGATATTCAAGAGTTTAATCAGCTGACTTTATTTTGAATTTAAGGGTTTATACAAGATAAGCCAATTTTCTGTTACAGTCTGTGCGATAAACATCAAAGTGCTCCCAGAGGCGATTTACCCTTATCCAGCCTGCCTTTGTGTGTCTGGGAGAGTTGACTGCTGACACGTATTGAAAGGGGCGGTTGCGGCGTGGTGGAGGAAAACGAAGAGACTGAAAATGATGATGAAGAGGAGGAAGAGGAGGAAGAGGAGAGTGTGAGGAGGGAAAAATAACTTGAATGGATGAGAGGGTGAGAAAGAGTGGAAAAAGGTTGACGCCAGAGTACAGTGACACCGGAACAGACATGTGCGCACAAGGGTGTTGTTGTCATATTCTTTGTTATGAAACAGTCTTTTGTTACCTTCAGTATAAATGAGCAGGATTGCATTCATTATACTTCCCCAATACCTCACCATCAACATCATTATTATAATTATGAACATTATGAAACCAGTGGAATATATGGTAAGCCTATGACCTGGCAGACCAGAGTCTGGCCTTTCTCAAAAGCCATACTGTTGCATTCCTGGTGGGTAGATACTTTCTGACAACTTTTCGATACGTTTTGCCCACTTTTGAAGACCCGCACTGGCACAGAACAGCACCAGATGCGCCACATGATAAGTTTTATCCAAAACCCAGCCGGCCTTGTCAACATTACCCGTTACCCGCCCACACCTATGATAAATCACAGACAAATGAGCTTTATTTTTTCCCCATGCACTTCTCAACATCACTCGTGTTACATGAAGGGTGTGCATACATGAATGCAGGCTTTGTGGATTTGGCCGTGGGTGGCTACACAAACTTAACATGCAGTCTATGCATTTTTCTTGAATATTTCACAATGACCAGGTGGAAGGATTTTCATGTAATTAAGCACCCAATATACTGTACCTGCCTGGAAAATTCTGGAACATTCCAACCTGTGTTTATCAACTATTGTGCTGGTACCTGGTGCAGGATATCGAAAAAAAATAAGCTGTGAATTAGTTAGCTGATAATACTATCAGTAGTACTATCTTAGCTAGTCTTGTATGTCTTTATGAATTGTAAAAAACATAGACATCCGTGCAGCGTTGGACAAGAGATGCTATAGGATATGTAATGGAATGAAAAGGAGACAGACAGCTCAATCTTGGGAAGCTGACGCTGAAAGCCGTGATGGCATCTTCACTTTGCCACGTGTGTTTTACACAACTGTGTCAATCTCCAGCTGAAGGGCTGAGGTGAAAAGTTAGCCAGTAACCCAGAGAGGATAGGTAAGATAAAACAAACAGCAGCGATACTCCAAACACCCACGGGCTGCTTACCCAGGGCCTGCTGCCTCTTTCTCTCTCTCTTTCTCTCTCTCAGCCCCGACTGCGACTCGGGTTGACTTCAGACTAAAGTAGATATCGTCAATGAAGGTGGAATTTCTGGAAAGCGCTGTGAAATTTCAGCTAGCTCCTTTGATGTGCTTCGAGTGTACGTGATTCTTGCTTCTTGCTCTCTGAGCAATCCGGTCAAGATTGGAATACTTCCTGGAGGTGTGTGTGTGTGTGTGTGTGTGTTGAACTAGTCAACTGTCAGTGGGGCAAATGCTTCCTCTCTCTGTGTGTGTGTGTTTGTATAGACACGTGTGTGTACATCTGTGTGTTTTTAACATACTTGTGAGTATTAAGCGTGTGTGTGTGTGTGTGTGTGTGCAAACCTGAAGCCAATGTATGGCTTTGAAGGCAGTGGTGAGCAGGTCTCCCTTGTGCATTATTGATGCTGTACACAACAGGAAGGGAGCATCTCTGCCTTCGAGTCATTCGCCTTCGTATAATCCTTTCTGTGTTTTGTGGCTCACATCCCTTTCTCACACTCCGTTTTTTTTCTCCCTCTCTTTCTGTTTTAACGCCCCCACCCCGCCACCCCTTTTCTCCTTCAACCTGCCATTCCACCACCACCACCACCACCCCCCAAATCCCTCAGGTTGTCTCGTCTCTCCGTAGCTCTTGCCAGCACAACGCCGTCTTCCACAAAAGCTATCCAAACTTATTTAGATCCGGGACAATGAAGCAGAGTTTCAAGGAGACAGAAATACCTTAATCAATGCAAACAGTGCAGGTGAAAATTGAGTTGAGGACTTGCGACGCAAGCGAGTGGGGAGGAGGGCGGTGTTGGGGGTGGGGATGTAGTGGGGGTGGTGTAAGGTTTGTGGAGTGTCTCCGTAATGCCCATCATCCTTTATTGTCAAAGTCAACTACCTTCAGTTCCAATCTCAAGCACCTGTGATAAACTTGTTTTCTTTCAGCAGACAGAAATAGGGGGGAGTATGTGTGTGATTGTGTGTGTGTGTGAGAGAGAGAGAGAGAGTGTGTGTGTGTGTGTGTGAGAGAGAGAGAGGTTATTTCAACCTGTGTGTGTGAGAGAGAGAGGCTATTTCATTGTTTGGGCTCTTGTTTTTAAAACTAGGAGGCTTTGTGTGAAAGACTGTATAGACTCAAAAAGCATGGTACTGCAAATCTGGAGAAAAAAATAAATTTATAGTTATCAGCTGTAATTAGCCTGACACTAAAATGTCATGTAACAATAATGTAACAGCAATGTAATTACATTGTATCTGTTACTGCTGAATTTACTCCAGCTTTTTAAAAAGATGACTGTGCTCCATCCACTTCCTGTTTACCTACTGTGTAGCTACACGGTTGTTGTGTACTAGCAGCGCTACCACAGAGCAATTATTTCACAGCTCATATGGCATTGTTTCCATTAGAAACAGGGCAGGCTCTTTGATTCCCGCCTGGCAGGACTTGGACTAATGACAACCACCACCTTCGGCGTTTGTGTGCCTGTGTTGTGTTCTGCACTGTGCCTTTGATTGGATCCCATAGGCTCTAGATGTGTTTCATCGAAGAAAAACAAAAAGCCAAATAGTTGTTTTTTTCTTTTCTTTTGGGTGCTAGAAAGGATGAGGCGGAAGGCAGAGTAAACTTGTCCATTTGAACCCAGGGCAGCCAAAGGCTAAAATCTGAGTTCGACAAGGAACGCCTCAGAAACTGTTAGCAGTCCATTCGGTTAGTCATTTTTTAAACACCCCCTGCAGCGATGCACTGTTATTCTGTATGAAAAATAATTTGACTTATTAAGTTCAAATTTTTCTGGGAACCAATTTGGCAACTGGATTGTGGCTTTCCATTCATAAAGAAAGCATTCGGCCTTCACAGCATATAAGGAAATGACCAGCATTACTGGGAACAGACATTAGTCAGTGAAATTTAAATGCACCTTTTGCAGGGCAGTTA
The DNA here is from genome assembly GCA_017657215.1 of Limnothrissa miodon. Taxonomy (NCBI): domain Eukaryota; kingdom Metazoa; phylum Chordata; class Actinopteri; order Clupeiformes; family Clupeidae; genus Limnothrissa; species Limnothrissa miodon. The sequence continues at coordinate 169,120 of JAGFZM010000159.1, read as the reverse complement.
TGTATTATTAATGCCTCAATTTCACAATGTACTAATGCATAGCTTGTGTGTGTGAGCATGTGTTTTTGTTGCTTAGTGAAGTTGTGCCTTTTCAAAAGCAAGTAGCTGACATCCCAACCCCCGAATACGTATCTCGTACATCGTAATTGGACTCTTCCTTCCTCCCTGTTTTGAAACAGAATGTTTTTGATCATTGCATTGTGTTGTCACTAGTAGACAAGATCTGTCTCATGCAACTTGCTCCACCTCGAAGAAACATTATTTCTTTGGCGGTTGCTTTGGAGAATAGGTTTTTTTTTTTGGCCTATGCACTTCCCAATCACTTAAAATTCTTATTTTCTCCAAACTCCACCCCCCGCCCCCACCCCCACGCCCCTTCCTTTCTGACTACCTATTGCTTTATGTTGACCTTGAGCTGCTGTTCTCAAGGATGTTTCCTACCCCTTTGAAGAAACCTAAACCTTTCTCTGTGTGAGAATTATCCTCTCCTTGCATTTCACAATGTGTGAGATGAACGGTTTGCTTCTGCCAAATGACTTGATTGCATATTTCCATTGTCTTCACCAGGACAGATATCTGGAGAGATAAAACGGACAGCATACATCAAAGTCTGTTCCTTTAAAATGAATCATATCTCTGAGAGGAGTCTTTCATGGTGCATGGCAACAAGACACGAAAAAGAGATAAAAAAAGCACTATTTGTTTGAAGTCAGAAAGGGGGATTTGCATGTTTAAATTCAACGTTTGTGATATAGGCTTAATATACTTGTATTTGAACACCACCAACTCCATTTAGAGATATATCCGATGTAAAAGACAAACAAATCAGTCAAAGAAATCTATAACGGGAGAGACAGACAGGATACTAAGAGGAAAAAAAACAAGACATGTCTTCTCTACTAGTTTTCTGCCACTCCCAGCCTTTAGATGGAGCCTGAGTGTGTTCAAAATGAAGGGCGTTTATGGAGAGCAGAGATCTGGGAGACTCTGGAGCTGTGACAGTGAAGGCAGTGTGTTTATACTTCAGCTGGACTAATGGTCTCAATTAAAAGCACTCTGCTCCCCAAAGCAACTCGTGCATATGGCTATCTCCATTGCCATGTGTCTCCTAGTGTTTGTTGTGTCCTCCCAGCAGGTTTGAGATCCTCTGGGGGGTTGCTGGATATTCAAGAACTTTGTTTTCTCTCTCTCTCTCTCTCTCTCTCTCTCTCTCTCTGAGCTTTACAGTATGTGTGTGTTTGGTTTATTCACAATCTTGTTCTCTTGAATTCCCTGCTTTTGTTTTGCCACGCAGTGATGTCTGAAAAGTGAAGGTTCTTTTATTGGGAAGAAACTGAATGTAGCTGTGTTCTTCAGAATATTCTATAAGCTGTCCAAGAAGCTGTCATATTTTTTTCATTTGCTTTAGAATTTTCTCAGGTCTTGGTTGAAGAAGCTTTTACTTATGAAAGCATCTTCTTTCGTTTTTGCTCGCATTAAAAATACAGATATTTTAGGAGAGATTTTTGGGGTCTGTCAATCAAAATTCATAATCTAACATATATTTCTTTAACAATTAATGAAAGCTTCCAGCCCTGTATTTCATGCATCAGAAGTTCTCTATCTGCATGGGATAAACTGTCAGTGAATACATTTTAAACTGATGACAGGGATTGAACACCAGTCTTCCTTCCCTTGGCAACAGCTTTTATGTGTCATTTGCAAGGGTATGACTGACATGTTGGAAGTAGATTTTATTTAATCCACGCCATGGAGTCAGTCCTTCACCAAATTCATACAGTTCCCCAGAGAAAAGAGGTATACTTTTTGCTTTTGACACACCATTGAAATAAGGAGGAAAGGGGGGAAAAATAGTCAGTCAGTTTCGTTTGGTTTGAGATATCATCTTTTCGCTTTTTTACCCATCTCCTTTGGTGAACCGAGCAATCTGCGCTGCCTTTTGAAAAAAAACACATATTCACACACATACTCCGCCGTGAGAAAAAGAGAGATAGAATGAAAGCACACGTCGCCTGCCGCTACAATGAGCTCCATTGTTTGAAAGAAGATTGCTATTAGTAAAAGGAGAGAGAGAGATAGCTATTAGGACTGGAAATGAAGCTTTGTGCGGGAATGAACACTTCCCTTGGCATGTGCTGCGCATGCGGCAGAACTCCTGAAGGGCAGATGATTAGATCTCGCCAGGTGCGGTGGGGAGGATATCCATTTTCCCCGCTACACTTATCATATCTGCTCGTTAATGCTACTCAGTGCTGAATATTTAGGCCTCTTAAATTGGTGAGGGGTGGGGGACTGTGTGTTAAAATGAGTCATTAAAACACAAATGGGTTATCGCTGCTATGGCTCTCCGATCACCATTTCCGCTCTTGGAAGGGGCTCCCCTCGTCATAATCCATTTACTGTGGTATTAGTGCCTTTAACTTCTCAATATGTTAATTTGATGCAGCGATTGACCCCGGTGTCCAATTGGTTGCTAATAGCATTTAGAACGAAGTGCAACGTTTACAAAGGAGGAGGGAGACACTGAGAAGTTATTCTCCTCAGCGAGAAAGATTCCCTCAGATGTTTTAAAAACCATAGTCTCTCGATGTGGCTGGGAAAGTGTCCAAAACACACAACCAATGCAAACTGTGTGAATGTTGTTCGCTTGCTGCTTGCTCTTCATTAATTAAGAGGACATGTTGACTAACTGCTGTTGGTCTTGTGTTTCTGTAGGCTCCTTCCTGGAGGGCGGAGCCGTGATTACCCAGAGAGGAGGCCACGGGGAGGCAGAGGGGAGTCACAGCGCCTACCCGACCACCCAGGAAACAGAGCGTGAAGGTCCACTGATTACCACCGCTCCTCCTTTTAGTGTCCTCAACCACCACCCCCCTTACAAAGGATTCCTGGTTCCTGAGTCGCAGCATGCCGATAATCTTCGTGGCCATCCACAGTTTTTCGAAGACAGTGGGGGAGCGACCATGCCAGGGTCTGGCTACCACCTGATCCAGGAGTCCTCCACACAGCTAGTGCCCCACGAGGATGTGCCCGCCTTCTCCGACGTGGCCTCGCCCACTCCAACAACAGCGGCAACGCCTGCCTCCACTGCCACTGCTGCTGCTCACGCCAACGTAGATCACCGGGGGTCAAAGGTTGCGAAAGCAATGAGTGGCCAGGGAGAAACCACAGCATCACATCAGGCTTTTGTCACTACTGAATCTCTAACCACCGCTAAACATACGTCTGCCCCTCCCCCATGCACCAGTACTCCCAGTATGGCTGTTACCATGGGACAGGGCCCATCAGATAAAGCCAGGGTTGCCATAGCAACCACCATGGCACCAACAGCCTTGACAACCGCAGTGAAAAAGGATGGCCTGGCAGAGGTGGAGAGGTCCGACACGCAGAATAACAAGCCCCCTGACAGTGAGGTCCCTGCCGCCGCATCGGCCGATTTAGAGGAGGAAACCACCACAACCACCATCATCACCACCACTGTCATTACAACCATGCAGACCCCAGGTAACACCGTCTGCAGGAGAACATAGCTTAGTTTCCCTCTCTTTGTCCCAACCTCACAGCCTATTGCATTATGAGCAAGTATAGAGACAGGCTAATGGGGTGTATTATATAATATAGTGACATATATGAGGTTAGTAACAAACATTTATTGAATAGACTGTATAATATAATATAATCTAACATAATATAATATAATATAATACAATATAATATAATTGCGTATGCAGAAAGAATAGGCAATTTTAGAGCCCCATATGGAACAAACTATAGCTCTTATTATAAGCAGTTTTAGTTCAGAAAGTATCCTTGTCAATATCTCCGGCAAATAGGATTTAGATTCTCTGTATTGTTCTCTCCCTGCCTGCTGGGGGCTTTCAGGAAACTAACATCTGCATTGTTGCCCGGGAAGCTCTTGGGGTAGCTGAAGGCTGCATCTCACAATCTTTATTCACTAGTTTTCTGTCGACCGTTCGTGTGTGTTTGAGTCTGTCTGGTTCAGAGGGGAGAACCCCCAATCAACTTGCACCAGATGGTGGCTGTGAGTTTCACAGCTTCATTTGTGTCCAATCCTCTGGGTCTCATTTATGGAAACCCAGACACACACAAAAATCCTCTCCCTATACAGTTTAGTGTTTGGGCCTGAGCTGGGTATAATATGAGTTAGAAGAAAAGGAAGAAGAGGCAGGAGAGTATAGTCTGGAGTGTGACTTCCTTTCTGTGAGTGGCCGATGCCTGACGCACTTACTCGTTCTGAGCCTTGGGCCCAGTGCAGGTGGAGAAGGTGAGGAAAGGTGGTAGGAGCAGCCTCTTCTGGCAGCTTTCCCCGCGCACGCTACCCAGTGACCCCCACCTCTTAACCAGGCAGGGGAGATAAAGGAGTTGCTCGAGTGGAAAGACCTGAATGCGATGGGAAAATGGTCTGTGGCCAGCCGACTCTACCTGATCTTTCCGTTGTGCACAGGCCAACAGAGAGAGAGAGAGAGAGAGAGAAAGAGAGAGAGAGATGAGAGAATGGGGTAGAAAAAAACAAGAGGTTGCTGTTGATCCTGGCAGAAAATGAGAAAACCTTGAAAGACAATTAAGGTGTACAGCCAGAGGCCCAGCGAATGAAGGGGGACCAGAGGAGAGGGAAAGCCTCGCCGGTCCTGATGCTATCTTCTCTTCTATTTCCCTTCTTCTGTTCTACCTCTATCTCTCTTCATCCCCCATTCCATCCCTCCTCTCCTTCTGTTCTACAGCTCCGTGCCTCACCAACTTCACGGCGCCCGAGGGCTACATCGAGACACCGCGCCAGCCGCAGACGGGGTCCTGGTATGAGTCGGCTGTGGACTGCACCTACACCGTGACCGCCTACATGGGCTACGGAGTGGAGATTCAGGTCAGTTTTATTGTTCCGGTAAGATTAACACAGGTTGGCTAATGGCCTTTGTGCCAAGCCTCGCTGGAGATGGGTTATTTATATGACAAGTATGTCTGAATACCGAAACCGAAACGGGTTGTAATTCCGGGATTGGGGGGAAATTCTCTGCGATGCTTCCTCATGTATTGTCAATCCACACAATGAATGGGCATTGTTCCTCAAAATTTAATCAATTTTTCATTTATTTTCAAGGTCTGGTTTTAAAGACAAATGTAAAAATGTCTGTCTTGAAATGAGCTTCAGTAGTCTTCGGCAATAAAAAGAAATCTTTGAATTCATATATACTAAAAGTTTAGATTTCCAGATTTTAGTGACTTTGGTGACATTATTTACCTTGTTCACATTTTCAAGATGAATAAATAGTCCTAACAAATAAAAATTCCTTCTACAGTGAACACACACAAACAGTTTTTGCAGTAGCTTGCAAATTGCCTTCCATGCATTAACACGCAGAGGCTATTTAAAGGGTTGTTTAGTGTGCCTAATTGATTAGAGTGACCTGTTATCTCTCTCTTACTGTAATAGGCCTAATCTAACAGTACACTCTAAAACATCTGGTTTAAAAATAACCTAAAAGTAACCCATGTGCTGGGTCATTTATGGACTGACCCAATGCTGGTTTCTCCTTAACTGGAGCTTTTGGTTACATATTAAAACCAAAAAATTGGGGTCATATAATTAACCCAGCAGCTGGGTAAAAATAATTATACTACCAAAAGAGTGTTAGCTGAAAAACCAAACCTCACATTCCGTGTCAAGCCCTAGGTTAACCATATCATTATCATTTTTATTAGTGATAATTATGGTTTACAGCGGGGATACCCAACTAGTTGATCGCAGCCACGGCGTGTGGGTGGGTCTCAAGCATGCAGGCATGTCAAATGATTTCCACTTTTAGTATGGAGCTGAACAGCTACTACTGCAACTGTGTGTGAGGAAACCTCAGTAAACTGCTCCTGTTCCAGTCTGGATGAACAAAACACAAAACCACTGGACACACAGAAACACACAACACAGGACACAGATCCACTGGATTGCACAGAAATAAGATGAATCGTGTGCCACTCAGGTCAAGCATATTATCTGCTACCTTAAAGGGATAGTTCGGTTTTTAACACATTGAGCCCCTTTCACAGGTTGTCTACAATGAAATAAAGTGGTTGACACCAAAATCTTGATGATAGCTCCTGTCTCGGCTATTTGGGAAATATAGAATCGCCTCTGCCTGCCTTTAAAATGGCTAACAATGGGCATGTGTTGTTTCTATTCTTTGAAGACTGGTTTTAAAAAAGTGCTACTCATGGAGTGATTAGTGGCGTTTGCTGATGTTCCAACCAAAGTATCGTAGCAAAATACAGTTTCTGTCATGTTTTATTTGCCATTTTGTAAGTCCCAAAGGGATCTATTTGCTCCTTCATATAAACAAAGTGCCAAATAAAACATGACAGAAGCTTTATTTCGCTACGATACATGTTTTGGAACATCATTGAGCACCACTAACCACTTGGTGAGTAGCACCTTTTTAAAACCAGTGTTTTAAGGATAGAAACAACACATGCCCATTGCTAGCCATTTTGAAGGGAAGCAGAGGCAATTCTACATTTCCCAAATAGCCGAGACAGAAGCAATCGTCAAAATTTCGATGTCAACCACTTTATTGCATTTTAGACAGCCTGTGAAAGGGGCTCAATGTGTTAAAAACCGAACTATCCCTTTAAAGAGGGGCTAAGCAACATTCTGTTTTTCTCTCTCACAAGCTCCCTCTAAAGACCGCTGTATTGCACTGCATTCTATTGGAGGCGGTCCGCGCTGCTGAACATTGCAAGTGCTGTATCTACCTCTATATGGTGCATTCTACACCATTCGTTCGCCGTGTAATGACTCATTTTAGCATCCTAAACAGTATGAAATGGATTAATTAAATGAAAAATGTTGCATAGTGGGCCTTTAAATCAGACTGCACCAGAGTAACCAACTAACAAGTTGCTCAGGAGTAGGAGAAGCACAGCAGTGCTGGCTGAATGTGTGGACATACTGACCATGTGGATCGCACTGCAGAGAAGAAGACGGTGCCAGGAATCCAGGTGGCACAGTGGCTTATAGGCTAAGGGGAAATTAATGAGGCATATGGGGAAATGGTAAAGTGAGAAAGAAAACCATTTGGAAGTTGTGGTGGTAAACTTTGACAGCCATGCTACTGTACTGCCATTTCAGTATGTTATTGCAAAACAAAATAGATTAAAAAAAAAAATACATCAGATAATGTTTTTATATTATTTTATTTAATGTTAAATCGGAAAATCATAATCAGGTTTTATCATGTCCCAAAATTCTGTATCATGTCCCAAACTTCAGTAAGAAGCCTAACGCACACTGAATAGATACAGTAATATTATAGAAATTATCTGTGGTTTTCAAGCAAAATACCAAGCATTAATAACAATCATGATAAGCTGTTGCAAGTATAAGAAGGATATTCACTGATGTGGAAATTCACATACAGCTATGCACTTTTACCTTTAGCTTGGGGATGGAAGCACATAGGGCATCGCCATAGTGCCCGTCCCTAGTGTCACCCTTCAGTACAGTCTGTATATAAACAAGAATTTACATTTATATACATTCATGATGTCGACCCAGCGTTTGGGTTACAAAACACAACCCAGCATTTTTTAAAAGCGTGCGGCTCTGCAGCACTACTCTACTCTACTGTAAGCCACAGAAGGTCAGGCGGAATGTGGCTACGGAGTGGAGGAGCGGTTGGTGAAGGGAAAAAGCGTTGCTCTCCCACTGAATACAAATGCACCTCAGCCTTGCTGCCTGCCTTATGCCAGTGGAGGCGCACACAGGCCTGCCCTGCACAGCTCCACAGCCAGTGCTTATCTAGACAAACAGGCTTGGGCTCTTTCATCTGCCGGTCCCCGGTGCCAGTGTGGGCATAGTCCTGACAGATTGCCTCATAGCGCAGGCTGACACTGGCAGTCACCAGGGAATGATGGAAGGAGGAAGGGTTTGACCTGGGAGAATTCACGTTTTTTTTCCCATCCTTTTTTTCCTGTGTTTTTTTTCCTACAACTTGTGTGTGCGTTTAGAGTGACAGGTGTCCTGTTGTGCACAGCTATAGATTTTTTCGCGATGCAATTTTCGACTGCAAGCGGCAAAATGTCAAGTGATCTGTTGATTAGAATTGCTCAAGGCACGGGTGGAAGTGGTATTCTCATTAAACACTATCAACCTTGGATGCTCAGGCACTGATTTGGAGTGAATAAGAATATCTGATTTCTCTTGAATCTCTGCGCTTCCGTCATTTCTCTGGGTCTTTCCGCCTTGGGCATTTATTAAAGACAATGTAGTTGTTACTCTGACAGGCTTCCAGATGTTTTCAGCCAATTTAATTTGGACAGAATGAGTGCACATTGCAAATCATTGACAATGATCCTCACAGCTGCTGAATCTCTCTTTGTGAGTGCCTGAAAAAAGACACAAGGGTGTCACGGTGAGATGGAGAATGCAAGTGGATGTGTGTGTGTATGTGTGTGTGTGTGCGTTTGAGAAGATGTGCGGGAGTCAATCTATCCTCCTCTCCTCTCCCTTCACTTAGTCTTGTTAACCTATGGACAGTGAATAAATATCTCTTCTCTGGCCCATGCCATAATTATTCATGGTGACTGATAGGTGTGGAAACCCCCCCACCACCTCCTCCACCCCATTTAATTAATTGCTTATGGATTATTTGTCCCGTTCTTTTTGTTTGTTTATGGGGCTCGGCAATGCCCCTGCCAGTTAAACCGTCTCTCAGGCAACTCTTAACTTAATTAAAGAGGCCTCGTCCTCCTGCTGGTAGACAAAAAACATGTTTAATTCAGACAATGTGGAGGGATACCTGCTGCATCGACGAGAAGAGAGTTTATGACCCTGTTTAGTCGATTGTGCATGTTCGGCTCTTAAAGGCTCGGCCTACTATCCCACTGATAGGCAGGTTTCTCTGTGGTGGTGGTGGTGGTGGGGCGTAATCCCCTTCCGAGAGAAGTTTAATGAGTCATCGGATTTAATCGGAACCGAACACAAACCCCCATTTCCATGACTTAAGAGAAGCCAGATGAGCTTTGAGTAATAATCCGTCCCGGAGTGTGAGTGTGTCTGGCAGTGAGACGTCTGCACTGCAGTGGAGGTCACTCCATCCCGTCCAGTACACAGTCTGGTCAGCACACACGGGGAGTCCATTAATGCAGGCGTCTCTCTCTCTCTGTCTCTCTCCCTCTCTTTGAGTGGAAGCTTAGTCCACAAACAGATCTTTGCAGGCTGTGCAGTAACCAAAGGGATCAACACCTGATCATGAAACATGCTGAGCCAAATAAATAAGTAGCCTACATTTGTTAACTCACTATTCCCCAGTAACAACGACACATATATATGCGCGCGCACACACACACACACACACACACACACACAAACCTTATTCTAATGGACATTTAGACCATTTCTATTATGATTAAAAAATGTTTTTTTTGGGGTCCCTTTGTGCACCCCCAAAACATTGAACCAAGAATGATCAAAAAACCTTTATGACGTGGCAAAACAGAACAGATGCAGGACAAACAACAGGGATGCAGCAAGGGAGTGAGGAAACAAGGGCTTAAATACAGGACAGGTGAACTGGAAACAAGGCACAACATCAGACAGGTGAACACAAGACTCAAAACAATAATCAAATAAACAGGCTGATCATGTGAGCATGTGCAGAGCAGAGACACCGGGGCACATGACAAAAAAAAAAACAGGAAGCACACAGGAGCAAATGACCAGAGAATTTTTAATAGGGGGAGAACGATCACTCGCAGAATCCTTCTGGGTGTTACTGCAATGAGAGGGCGCTCCCAAGCAAGTGCTGAATTAGCTAAATGCTAGCATGTTACACAGAAAGCGGCCCATGCTATGAAAAGTAGAAAGGAGTGACTTTTTATTTCATTTCTAGAGGAAAATCTATACTCAGGTACCTACTACCACAACCTACATTAAGAAATTAAGTTGTCAACTGTGACAACAACAAGTTTTAGCCGCTTAGCTCCATAGACCATAATTAATTTTTCACTTGCTCAACAGCAAAACTTGCGGAATTTCAACAGATTGCAGGAAAAATCCGGTACTATGGAGTTAATAGAGAGTGGACCGGCTCTCCGTAAGCGGGCTCTGACATGACATAGAAACTAGGAAATGAAACAGGAAGCAAACAAGACCACATGACAAAACCAGGAAGTAAAAAAAAAAAAAAGAATGCTAAAGCTAAAAGTCAAACACAAAATATCGAAAACCCATCCACACCCCCTCTCTTTCTGATGGATAACCCCTCACATAAAATGTATAGAAGTTTTTCTGGTTAGTAAAAGGTGATACCTTTACCCATCTACATGTTGCATGAAAAAAATCAAGCTAAATAAAACATGGACATAAGTTACTAAGCTGGTCCAACAAAGAAGATTTGATATATATTGATATCATAGGCATTACTTGTGTTTAAAGTGAATGTGATGATAACTGAAATAGTTCATAACATTCATAGCCAAAAGAAAAGGTACGTTTTGCAGATTACTTGGTAATGTCTTTACACTTCAGTCCTGTCCCTGAGATGTGGACAGTGTTTCCATCCACCTCAGTCTAATAAAGAACCTACATTAACTTTAAAAGCTGAGGGAGCCATTACCAATGAAAAGCTTTAACAGACTGAACAAATCAAGATTGGAGGATGTACACCTTATATAGCTGTCTACTCCTGGGTTTTAGTTGGTTGTAATCAGCATATCATCACAGGCAAGAACTATAATACATAATAAATGTACCATAATGATGATTTCACTCTAATGCACTCGCGCAGTATAATAATTTGGGCGATGCTATCAGAGCCTCATAAAAGCCAGTGGGACTGATAAAATGCTATCATCACCTTCTGAGGGATTTTTTATTATCTGGACCGCTCACCTGCCAGAGAACTGCCTGCATACCCAGCCCAGCCCAGCAAGGGTGGATGCTCCTGGCTGCACTGCTTGCTTTTTTTCTTCGCTCAGTGGCTTTCAATTGGCCGCACATTGCTTCGATTTTAGCCCATTTGCATTGCTTTATGACTGTGGCGACTGAAGCCGGCACCTTTGGCCTCCTCGGTCCCGTTCTTTCATCAGAATCCGCCTTGTCTGTTATTAGAATGAGATCATGCTGCGAATTATGCCCTGATTAGCATAGTGGTAGCTGATATTTGAAAGTGATTATGTGTAGAGTTCCCCGAGGCAGTGTTGATGTGATTGTGATAATGGGCACTGGAAACTTTCACAGAGTAGCAAATGGTTGGGGGCCATCGCAGCACAGAATGAAATGACAGATGATTCATATTTCAGAAGCCCATATTTACTGAGCATTGCAATCAGGCTGACAGATACTCGAGGTGATCCTGGTCCTAGCCTACTGGGACAGCCTATCCCAAAGGGTTCTGGAATGAAGTAGGTGTTTGATGAAGTTAAGCAAGCTTAACAAAACAATGCAACTGAGTCTAAAATGTTTTTTTAGACCGTGACTGGTGGCACCGCTGACAGTGGCCAATACCAGATGGCACACCCTGTGCTTCTGTGGAACTTTATCATCGACAAGAACACACAGACACCAGACTCAACTTTTTCTAATTGTTTTTCCCTGCACCACAGAAGTAGCCCCATTCTTTTCTGTTCCATAAAACCAATGTCAGTCTCTTTTTAAAAAAAAAAAATGTCAGCAGATTGATAGGCTTTGCAAGGACTCGAGGCTTTCTACGAAGCAGTGGCCCAGTGGTCCTACAGAGATCCATAAGATGCCTACCTCTGCCTCGACCACCGCATAGGCATCGACTGAGGGTCGATATTCTGAACTGCTGTGGATTAAGTGGTCCTTGGTCCGGTTCAATAAAATACAGTTATATCTCTCACTCTCTGTCTGAGTTGATGGCATAGATTGATTTGGATGCATCTGTCATCTTGGGCAGTTAAACAGCAAATTGACTGAGGGTAGAAACCGTCTGTACTGCTGCTAGAAGGAGTTAAATGACACCTTGGCAAGAGGAACAAGGCCTTTTGGGTGTGAAAGAAAAAAAGCAATTCAGTTCTACCAAATTGATACATATAGCCTTCTGCTTTATGCAAGCCTATTAAACAATAAAGTAATTAGAATTCTGTCAGTTACCTATTACGTTTTACTGGAGAATATTTCCCTCATCCCCATATTCCATTATCTATTTTTTCAGCCAGTTTTTTTTTATATATATATTATTCAAATATTAGCTGGTGATTCTCCACATATCTCTTGGTTTGGGAGATACTTAAATTAAACAGTAAGGGTTCTGCTCATGTGTTGTGCTGCATGATAAATATCAGCTCCACTGACTGGCATGTAAAAATCTGTCAAGTGCAGCCTCCATAGCCTGAGCTGTGCTCGTGCTCACTCCAGTGAGCTTGTAAATTCGGTCCCTGTTGTAAATTCAACCTCCCTGTTGTTTCTGTGCATCTCGGCAGTGATAACCCAGGCATGCTGTTTGCTGAAGATTATTAAGGATGGCTAAACCCATTACCACTCAACAGCCATTGGCCAGCAGTGTCCTGGCCACCCGATCGATACCTAACTCTTTGGCCGGATCCTCCTGTCTTGGGGGGGGCTGGGTGGGGTGGACTTATTATTTCAGATGCAGGAGTCTAGCATGCTATCAAGGCTGTCCTTCATGTTCAAACGCTATGTGCCCTTTTGGCAAAAGCTCCAGCTCCAGGAAACACACTACTTATACACACACTGAGCGCGAGAAACACACAGAGGGTGCGTCCCTGGTCTCTGAGAGCTACACTGCCCGCAGTCATAAAGGTCAGATTCACAGTGACGACAAGGATTTTTTTCTTACCCAAGCTGAATAAAAGCGAGCTATAAAAAATGTATCTGGCAAAACAACGACAACCTCATCAACAACTCTGAAGGTTAGACACCAATTAGGTGAGCATTTGAGAGCAGATGTGCACGTGTGCAAGGTCGCTGTGCTTTCACTGCAAGAGGATCGAAAATGTATGCGTAGCAAAAATCACATTATGCATTTCCTCTCTTGTTGTCTATTCTTTTGTATGAAGGGCTGCAGTGTTTGCCCCTAAGAGATGGCTCATATATTTTGTGCAGAGAGCAGTGCAATTCCCTGAATGGAACGGTTGAATTCATTTGGCTTCATGGCAGAACGATAACATTTGCTGATATAGTAAGGCACACAGACAAACACGACGACAAATGACGCACACTCGTCCTTTTGATCTCTTCGACTGGCCAATTACTTATTTTTGTATTGCTGGACTTTTGTGAAAGGCCCAGGTGGACCCTATTGTGTCCTGATTGTACGCCCCTGTGTTATTGCAAATACAGCTGGAGGTAAGTGAAAACAAGAGCCTGTTAACTACCTGTCACATTTCTGGAGACCTGCTCCTTCTGGGCGACCGCAGGCCCCTTAGCACTCCAGTGTTGTGAGACGGAGGGAGCTGGCGTACTCTCCTGCAGTTAATTAAAGTGCCACCGGGGTTTTAATGAGTTTCTTTTTTATTTTTCCGAAGCATCTTCCCACTTCTTCACTCCCAGAATATGATATGCCGAGCTCTGTAGAAGGCCCGAGGCATTTTGTTCTGGTCAGAGGAGGGTAGATATATAATGGCTCGAAGGTTTTGGTGAAGAGTGGGAAACTTTCCCAGTTTATCTGGGTGGGCGGAAGGGATTTGCACTCAGCAGAAGTGCAGGCCACGAAGAGAGTAGGGCAGTGAGATTATCTAGTGCTGCTTGCCCTTGGCTCTTAAGAGGCTATTTCATCGCTGATATACTCACTCCTTCAGCTATGTGACACTATTTTAACGTTTGGAAGGATTTATGTTTTTTTCCTCAATATTCAAACCTCACAGTTGTACTACATAAAAAATAAAAACATTTTTGGTATCACTACCAAATGCACGTGTAGTAAGATATCTAATCTCATGAAATCAAATCGAATTTCAGCTCAGTGACAAAAGGCTACAGTTTACAAAACTAACAGTTTGGTAACAAGCTGATGCCAAAACAACCTAAAACTGAAATAAAACCTAAGCCTGCCTGATGACTGGGTCTTATGGTAGATTAGTATAGCACATTGAATGAATCTGCTATTACAGATAGATTTGTTATGCTGATTCATTTTCAGAGTAGTTCTAGTTTTACTGTGTTACACATAATGCTTGAACAGTCAGCTACTAATGATGTTGGACTTTCTGAACATGAATACTGTGAAACTGAAACTGACTAAGGGTTTTTGTTTATGTTTATTATTTCCTAGCAGAGACTTTTATCTAAAGGGACATACACAAATAAATTACAAAGTAGACAAATACAAATACATTAGTCAGTCACTGCATGGCTAGGCTAGTAAGGCAAGGTTAGCATAGACATGTGAACAGAATGACCAAACATTTGAGATTTCTGATCAAAAGACTTCAGATGAGCAGCGCTACCTTAAATCACTTGCCCAAGATATCCTAGGCCCAGACAGGACATCCAACATCCAACACCAAAACTTAACAACGACAATCCAATGACAGAGCAAATATTTTCAAAGACAAAGAGAAAAAAGAGATAAATAAAATAAAACAAAAACAGGTGCTAGATGGAGCATTGTGACTTATCAGCATCCCCGTAATCTAGTAAGTCTAGTAATGACCCTAGTAACTACTAATGGACTGATTTGGTATTAGCGGGTCTGCTCAGTCAACATTGTGCTGTCCTTTCTCATTGACATCCTCTCCGAGGCAGACACACCCCTCATTGTTGACGCCAATGTCGTCTTCTCTGTGACCTTCATTAATGCAGAGGTCATGCGACACAATAAACACCAGCCATTTAAAATGCAGGGGCTCCCGCACAAGAGAAGTGCAGTTAATTTATCAGCATCCTCTGGAATAAATTACACCCTCCAGGACACAAGGAGAAGAAAAGTCAGTCGCACCCATTTCACTTTAAGCTCTGTCTCAGTCATATAGCACACAATCAATTCTCCAGCATGGACTCAGAAACAGAGGTGGAAACGTACTGACTAAGCCCAAACAGAGACGTATGCTGGCTAACAGTAATCTAATCCTCTCTGACTAATTGCCCAAACCCTGACAGTGCGCTTCTTCTCCTTGGACGGCTGACGGTCCACTTGACTGTGACGGATGGTCTGTCTCCGCAGCTGCAGATAAGGGAAGGCTCAATGCCTGGCTGGATAACGTTGCATCTTATTGTTTTGCCTTGCAGCCTTGCGGTCGGCATGCTCAGCAAAGCGCGCCTGCTTATTCTTCATTTTGAAGGGTACTGTCTCCCAGGCCCTTCCCACTCTTATTCTGATAGTGCTGCCATAGCTCGGTGTTTAGGGGCCTGGGTTTCGCTGACCGTAGCATCTCACTGATAGCAGCATCATTCGGTCTGCACAAAAGCAAGGCAGGTGGGCCCTGTGTTTTACTGTGGTGAGGTGCTGATGATTATGATCACCTAGGATCACCTGATTTTGACACAGTCATGATACACCAGATGAAAATACCTTGTAAATATTGAAGTGATCCAGGAGAAAATTAAAAAGGTGTTTTTTTTCTTTAATTTCTGTTTGTTTTCATTTACCTCATTTTGTCTGAGATCCCCTGTCGTGCAGCAAAAGAGTCACGGGTGGCTGATGAGCCATGAGTCTAAAGCAATGTACATGATGGCTACTCCACTGAGATCACAAAGAGCGCAACTAATGTATCCTGTAAAAATTCATCATTTTTCACAATTTCTGCATTTTTTTCTGCCACTTTTTGCCCTTTTTCACATCCTTTTCCTCAGCCAGCGATGCCAGGGACCAGCCAGAAGCAGTGACAGACTGATAGCCAATCATCATCATCATCACCACCAAAAGCAGCTTCCTATTATGCCTGTCTCTCGCCGGGCAGAAATAGATAGGTAAAGGAGAACGGCCTTTTCAGCAACACAAAGCCTGTAGCTCTCGCTCTGAACAACCTCAAATTTTCCTGTCACATGCTACTCAGTGGGAATGAGGGAAAAGCATAGCTTTAACCCTTTTGAATCCCCTCTCTACAGTTGCTGATCTTCCTTTCACGCATCATTTTGGAGAATATGAGAGAATGTAGAGTTTGGTGTTCATGCAAGTAGTCTGAGTTTAGTTCCTCTTTTGTTTTTTTTTGTTTTTTTTTGTCTTTTTTTGTTGTTTTTTAAATACATATTTACCCCATTGCTCTGTGCTGCATACCTCAATCAGTGTGTCCCTGTGCTGGCTATCATTCAGGGAGTGAATAGGGGCCATTTAATGGGGAGTCGACCCATAATGAGCAGCACTGCCTTCTAGCACATTCTCCCCAAATGCCTATTAAAATCTCTCTTAACTTGGTGATTGCCTGTCTCAAGCTGAAATTGGAAATGCGCTAAATTGGACTCAGGGCCTTGGACGCAGGAGCAAGGCGAAAGAGAAAGCGATGGAGAGGACATTATCTGCTTGCCAGGGTGCCCTAAATGGATTGGATGATTTGGATTAATTCAATATGGCTGGGTCCCTGGCTCTTATGCTTCATACTTTTCTTTTTTTAAAGGAAAAGAAAGGGAAGGTTAGCAAAGAGCTGAGTCAGAAATATGTTTCTTTATTATGAACAGAAGCCTCAAGGATCGCTCTTAAAGAGTTTTTGTAAATGTTTTGCTGGCCTGACCGGTCACTGGTCTCTCTCTCTTCTTCACTGAGGTGGGTAAACGCTGGAAGCTTTATTCCGTTAATCACAGTCTTTATTTTTAGTGTATACAATATAATTTGAGGATGCTGTGTTGGGGTGGTGTTTTTTTATGATCCTGCTGTAGATGATAAGATATTGTGAAGTTTATTTATAAAAATGATTGTTCTGGCTGATGGCTACCATTACCTCCCTAAAGACTCTAAAGTTTTCATAGTAATTCTCTGTCAGACCCAAACATCCTATTTTTTTTGCTCTGTAATAAGACTCTATCTTTAGTAGACTAATGGACATGGCTCTTCAAGGGCCTTCTTGAGTGCTCTGTTTCTCACTGGTGGTAAAGGTAGAAAAAAAGATGACACAGCACTCAACAGTACGGCTGTAGGTGCTTACACTCACAATCATACTGTATACACACACAAACACCAGCTTTCAGACATATACAAACATACACACACACACACACACAGGGAGAGAAAGAGAGAGAGTCTGTAGACGCTCTCCAACTCCTCCATTCCCCCCCATTTAGTCACAGTGTCAGACAGGGCGGCACTCTCCTTGCATGTCTCTCAGAACACAGTCATTATTACCTCACACGCGGTTCCATTCTGCTCCGGGTCTTCTCCTCCATCAGTGGTGACCTTGCCTTGACACTGGGCTCTGTGCTGCCAGGGGTGGGGGACCATGCAAGAGTAGTGTTCTCTAGGAGATCAAATAAATAAATAAATCAAAATGCTCTTAGATGGAATGGGAGGAGTCGCAGCCAGACCCCTGTAATTGTGGTCCATCGATGATAGGGAAAACATGTTTCATTTTTGTTGTAGTTATACCACTCTAAAATTAGAAAAAAATGTGATACCATTGTCATATTTATATTCTTTACATGCCTGTGCAGAGATAAATTACAATTGATATGTATAAATCTTTTTATATTAATATACATCAGTTGTAAATTATATTATTTTTTTTTGTTAAAATATCTCAACACATAAGGACACAATACAGTACAATCTTCTACACCTTAGAAGATTGTACACCTCCTTACAAAAATACAGACATAATAATGATACCAACCAACCAACCTACTCTATTGGATGATCTCCATCACTTTGCCTTGAAGCAATTTAACACAAGCATGTGGATGCACTTCAGAGCATGTTGTGAATGTGTATGTGCTCTCTCATTTGCCCTTGTCAGTGCCCCTGTACAAATGCAGTGCACCAGATTATGTTGTTTATACATCCTGCTAGTTACTCTAAGGCAGTGGTTCTAATCCTGGGTTCGGTGAGTCGGTCTCAGGGGTTTTGCAGAGCCTCTGCCGCGGAGGTCCCGCAAATTATTGTGTAAATTCGTGATGACATGCTGCAAAAGGGTTCGGTGAATGTGCATATGAAACTGGTGGGGTTCGGTAAGGTTAAGAACCACTGCTCTAAGGCAATGCAAATAATACCAACTTATATACTGAATATATACTGTATATGTGACACTATTTCAGTGTAACTTCTTAGATTACATCAATAGCAGGAAACCATGTTGACAACAACATGTATTTCCTCTCATAAATCAGTTTTTATTTCTGTTTGAGCAATCAGCGGCTAAAGCCAAATATGGCTTGAGTGAGTGGAAGATGCATTGCTACGAGCAGTCTTAAATGACAGAGTTATGAGAGATATCACAAACCATAGAGATGTTTTTGTTTGATCCCAGATCAAGTTCATCAGGAACCTCTGACTCACCTGCTCAGATAGATAGAGAGAAAGAGAGTGTGAGAGAAAAAGAAAGAGAGAGAGAGAGAGAGAGGAGCTATGATCTACAGCTCACTCACTCTATCTGGATGACCTGGGAGCAGATTATTGCCTCCTTCAAAGATCTCATCTTATATTCCTGCTGAAAGAGAGAGAGAGAGAGATAGAGAGAGAGAGAGAAAGGAAAGAGTGTGAGAGAGCGAGAGAGAAAGAGTAAGTGAGAGAGCGAGAGAGAGAGAGAGAGAGTAAGTGAGAGAGCAAGAGAGAGAGAGAAAGAGTAAGTGAGAGAGAGAGAGCGAGAGAGAGAGAGAAAGAGTAAGTGAGAGAGCGAGAGAGTGCAAGTCTCTCATTTCCCCCATAATGTTTCTCCTTGTCAGTGCTACTGAACTAATGCAGTGCCCCTGTTTGACGATGCAAGAAACATGCACTGACGGCAGGTGTTGTTGTTCACCAGCACCCCTATGGGCGTTTACGAGCAAAATTGCCCCATGCCAACGTTTAAAAACCCTTTCCTATGTCTGTTCTGACGTGTGAAATCTAACTCACTCAGACTGAAGCCTGGTGGGGTCGTTCCTGGCTGCCAGCTTTTGTTTGTGACTTTGCTTGAAGAGAATCGGTGATGGCATCTATCCAGTGTGAAATCTGGATTTGCCAGGAAGAGTTTCAGGAGTTGTTATAGTGCCAAAGACAACACTTTTGAAACAAATTTTAAACAAAAAAATTTTAAGCAACGTTTAGGCTTGAAGTCCAGATTCATAATTGTATAGTGAGATTTTATTGCCATAGTATCAATGAATTAGAAATCTTATCAGTTTCATCTGACAATAGGGTTTGAATAGAATCCAACCAGATGTTCTCGATGCCAGATGTTGTTGACTGATTTTACTGTTTACTGTTGATTTCCAAGGATGACCCGAAGATTAGATCAACCATTTGAAATTAAAATGAACTTAACTTGTTCATTTCCCTGCGTAGCCTTCTCAGCAAGTTCTCACATCAGCGTGAGACGCGTTTTAATGATATGGACGCCATGAATAAAGGAATTCATTCTCACCTTGAAGCAATATTGTAATTTAAATATACTGTATGTGTCTCTGGGCTGGTTCTACAGCATTATGGTTCACAAAAATCATACAGTTATCTCACTTGCTCCTTCTACCCTGATTTCATACAGATTTGCTGTTGCATGAAGCTTGCTGCTTCTCAATTTTACTTTATTTATGGAGGTGCCTTGGTTTCAATGTATTTGATGTCTCTTCAGAAAAGTCATTAGGCTTATATTTGTTTCTGCTTGAGGGAAAATACAAACTTGTTAAATTTTTGCAGTAATGGGAGTCAGTGTAAAGATCTCCTCGTCCTATCTGTTTTATATAACATTCAAATGAATGCAGAGAGAAGTAATCACAGGTGGACTGAAACTTAGTGTATAAAACACTAATGTGAGGAACTGATTTGAATTTGTTTATTTATCAGGGGTTTATGGAAAGCATCATTAAAAAGGATGCTGCCCCATAATGAGTGAGGGACACTATTAACTTGTGTTTTCTCAGGTTGCTTAATCTGAGAAATTGCTTCCAGTGACCCTTTTGTCTCCATTTCCTGAACCATTCATCGGGGCCAGCTGGCAGCGACCAGAGGATGGTTTTCCTATAAATTTATTGCCTGGCCTGGATTTCATTCACATAAATGGGCTTA
The DNA here is from genome assembly GCA_017657215.1 of Limnothrissa miodon. Taxonomy (NCBI): domain Eukaryota; kingdom Metazoa; phylum Chordata; class Actinopteri; order Clupeiformes; family Clupeidae; genus Limnothrissa; species Limnothrissa miodon. The sequence continues at coordinate 149,006 of JAGFZM010000159.1, read as the reverse complement.
ATCTCCACGGTCTGGCCAGCAGATGTGAACACGGGCGCCGCTCCATGCCAACCCCACTTTTGTGGCCCAGCGGCCCAGCATTGGCACACCGCTTGAAAGAAACATGCTTTCTGGAGGGGCATGTAGGGAAAGATGGAGAGAGAGAGGGAGAGAGAGAGAGCGGGGGGCTGTAGAATCAGAGGAACGAGTCTATTACCCTATTTCTACCCTTCCCCTCCCCCTCCCCAACATTTTCCCAGTTCTCGGCTGGTCCTCTTTTGTAGTGTGTTTTGGTTGTGAGTGGATTTTAGGTTTCCCAAATATGGCTGAGGTAGGGCCTTTTGTAGGTGTGGAGGGTGCTGCACAGCACTTTAGAACAGTTTCAGGAGGCTATTTTTTGCCTGCCACCTTCTCTCTCTCTCTCCCTCTCCTCTCTCTCTCTCTCTCTCTCTCTCTCTGTTCCCTGTGAAGGTGTGCTGGCCTCATCCTGTCGGCTATCAGCTCTCTGCAGCCCTCTCTGCACCCTTTGATTTATTCAGTTGCGAGGCAGTCCCCTCTTACTCGACTGCCCCCTGCCCCCTTTCCCCTCGGAGGTTACCCTTTTTTTACCGGAAGATTTAGCCTACAATTTTCCCACTCTGCCCACTTTCAAATGCACATCCAGGCCGAGTGCTCCACTGAACTCCAAGTCCAAAGAGAGAGATGGAGAGAAAGAGAGAGAGAGAGGAGGGGGAGAGGGATGTGAGTGAGACCAAACAGGAAGTGTGTGTGTAGTGTTGAAATGAAAGTTTCGATTACTCAGAGGCCAAGAAGACTGCATGTCGATGAGGGAGTAAGTCTGAGAGAGAAAAAAAACGCTGGACTTACTGATGTTTTGGGTCAAGGTAGCAACAATTAGTCTGCAATCTTACCGATTAGTCTCTGCCTACTGTCTTTATCAGCTGTGGCATTATGGGGAGAGACATTTTTTTTCCTCCGCTCCTCTCGGTCCGTTCCTCAACATGCTGCTCTTGCTGGATCAATACGGCCATCGATCGTCCGCGGCCCTCACTGGTAAACACTCCACGATTTATGGAAGCAGAGCAGAGGCCAATTAAAAGCATGGCGCGCTGGGTCCTGTCTAATGCAACCTAGTCACTCACACATGAGTCTAGGGAGTCGTCACAAGCGCCTTAAACACTTGTCCTTTGGTGGGTGTTATATTGACAGTGCTATGAACGAGACTAGATGCTTGCGGCACACGAATGGCCCTGAGTATTTACTCCGATTCGTTGGGTGAAGAAAACAACTTTTCTAGTCTTCAAGTGTTTGTGTTAGTCTTCAGACAATTAAATACTGATTCTGTTTATATTTTGATTTATTTGCAAAAGATAAGACATAGTTAGTGAGAGAGAAGGAGGGAGAGAGTAAGAGAGAGGGAGAGTTTGAATCTATTCATTGTTATCCACATTGACCACCCTGGGATATATGGATGCAAAAGATTTTTTTAATTCTTTTGAACTTGTACTATGATTTATTTACTGAGTTTAAATCAACACAGTTCTTGTCTAGTCTATTCAATGAATTTCAACAAAATAATTTTAGTCCTAAATGAAAAAAATGCAATTAATCCTGATTGCAATTGAATGCAATTGATCCTGATTTTTGCTTTTACCAACGACAAGGACGACAGGATCTAAAATAGAGGACAAAGTTGTGTTGAAAGGCAGCCAAACTAACAAGCCTTCCAAAACACATAGTTTCCAAATACTCACTGAAAGGTCGCAATGATCTTCGCAGATCTTAAGTATTCACAGAGCAAACAGATTTTAATGCGGATGTTTGCTCTGCCCCCCAAACCACAACTCTAACCACATACTGTACACACACAACACAGACACACCTCGCCAACGCCACTACCACCTCACTCTCCTTTCCCTGTGCCTGTGAGATCTGAAAGACTAAGTGAATCTGTCACAAGTTAAGCAGCCATTTGCCCACACACATCATTTCCCCCCTGGTTTCATAAACAACAGCATGTTATTAGGGTAATTCGTCCTGAAAATAAGATGGTGGGCAGGTGCCGGCGCAATGTTTGTCAGCTCCGGCTGTTTGTCATGTGACAACAGCTCACAGTTTTGGCAGTGAAGGATGAATACAAACATGGCTGCCTTTTGCAGCAGTAGGGTGGTCGAGCATCTAATGGAAGTTTTAAACTATGTGTCTGTATGCAATCACACACATATGTCTGCCTATATATATATGTGTGTGTGTGTGTGTGTGTGTTTTGTGCATGTGCACCTAGTGTGTGTGTGACAGTGTGAACTTGTGGGTGCGCATTTTGGCAACTCTGTTTGTGTGTGTGTGTGTGTGTATGTGTGTGTGTGATGAATTTTGAGTTGATGAGAAATGAAACCTGGATAGAGTGGAGAAGTGCAGAGTGCAGGGGAGAGCAGAAGAGAGGAAGACTGCTTGTGTGTGTATGTGTGTGTGTGTGCGTGTATATATATATGTGTGTGTGTGTGTGTGTGTGATGAATTTTGAGTTGATGAGAAATGGAATGGAGCGGGCGGAGAGGAGAGCAGAGGAGAGAAATATCGTGCCGGTCAGACATTTCTTTCTACTTCCTCCTCCTCCTCTCTGGCAGTGCCCAGCAGAGCCTGCAGCCGTATGGCTGTGTTAGGGTGGGAGATTGGACGAGATGGGCTCCATCACCCCCGGGTGGAATGAACCCGCCGCTTCTGAGGATGGGACCATGTGTCTGAGGCCACGTCAGGACAGTGACTGATGTGATGAGGGATTCTGATGGCTTTCTGGAAGCAGAGCCCAAAGCCTTCACACACAGACACACACACACACACACAGACAGACAGACAAAAACACATACACAAACACATACTCACACACTCATACAGACACATATATACACACAAACACACACACACACACATAGCCACAAACACAGACACACATATACACACACACACACACAGTCACAATCTGTCCTCTCAAACTTGTGTGGCATAGAGTTCTGCCAAAGCTCAGAACTCACTCCTCAACCATCCCTGCAAAAGCCCGGTGAAAATGAAGTAGTCACCATGAAGCCAAACATCAGTGCATTTTATGTTGTGCAAGATATAATTTACTTGTCATTCAAATGCTGTTGAGCTCTTGCTGTGAAAGCCTGCGATGCATTATTTAACATGGCATCTCAATTGTGCAGTCCTATTCAAATATCATGAATGCTGCAACACGCATTTCCACACAAAATATGCGTCTGCCAAAGCAACATTCTCATTTTATGCTTTTGTTCTTGTTTCCTTTCAAAATCGGTAATCGCCAGCACCTTGATTCACACTCTGCCACGCATCCGTGCACCGAGCTTCTTTTGCGTAACCCTCGGCCCCCTTGTTTTTGCGTTGTCGGATTTTCCCTTCCCTTGCAATTTTTCTGCCACCGCTCAGGCGCGTCGCATAAAACTAATTTTCCCCGAGCAGGCGTGCAGGGATTGTGGCGATAATGAAAAAAAGAGTGTGTGTGTGTGTGTGGGAGGGGGGCAAGGGGAATGCTGAAGCCGCCACTGCCACCACTGCATGGACACGGAAGGGCCTCATCATACTCTTTACTCCCCACCCCTACACACACACACACACACACATTTCCCTTCATCGTCCCTTCCCCTGCAGAGGGGTCGGCAGAAGCTAATTGGATGCTGATACGGCGCGTGACCCAGGCGCTGGGTAAGCCCGGGATAAAGCTTAGAGGGGGAGTTGGTGGCTCACTCCCGCGGTGATCACAGGGAGACACTTAAGCACATCTGCTGGTTCAGGGCCTCTTCCTCGCCAATAAATGTGCACATCCTACATGCTCCCCACCAGGATAAACACACGGCCTGCAAAGTTTCCTCAGCAAGGTAGTTTCGGGGCCTCCATTCGTCTCTTCATGGCCATTGACACGGTAATGCTGATGAAACACTATCTGAGTCTAAATGGAAAACACGAGTGCAGGTGAGAGGCTGTGTTTCGCCCCCCAGTGCTGATAGAGGGGTGTTATATGGCCTGTTTCTCAATACATGCTTTGGCTTGGAGTTTGGCCTTCCATACATGACTCCATGGCCTATTGTACCCACTCAAAGTGACAGGGGTTGTATTGACCTTTTCTTTCTCCTGCTCCCTGCTAGTTGTTTTTCTGCTTCTAACGCTCTCTCTCTCTCTCTCTCTCTCTCTCTCTCTCTCTCTCTCTCTCTCCCTTTCTGTGTCCTTCTCTTACTGTCCTTATGGGAGACTCTGTCTATTCAGCCTGCCAGCACTCAACCTTCAGCCAGGAGGGACAGGGATGACCTTGCGTTGTGTGACAGGGAGGAGAGAGAGAGAAAGAGAGAGAGAGAGAGTGTGAGGGAGTGTGAGAGGCTGTAAGGCCGTGGCTCAGTTTTCGATGGCCGTTTCTATCCCATGTCACCGATTTATTCAGGTGCTCCGACAAAGAATAGCCTGTAATGAAAAAGGCAGCCTCAGCGTCAGTTCCAATTTATGTTATGAAGGAAAAGAAAAGAAAGGAAAGAGAGAGAGAGAGAGAGCAAAAGAGAGCAAAAAATCACACACAGCACAGCTAATCTCTTCTCCTTCCCCCTCCTTATCGCCCCCATTTGGCTCCGGGGTCTCGGGCTGATAGCGGCGGTTTCTATTTGAGCAGGAGTCACGCAGACGCCATGTAAAAGGACTCGTCAGGTAATTTGGAGCACAATGGCATCCGTGGCACCTCTGCTCGAGGAGAGAGCCTCGCTCCTGTCACGTCCGCCCACTAATAAGCCAGGACGGCAGAGGTTAGAGAGATAAGGCCCCTGGCTGTCTGCTTGCCATGCTTAGCCCTGTAGGCTGTCACCTGTGGTAGGTGTGTGTGTGTTTGTGTGTCATTTGTGTGTGTGTATGTGTCATCTGTGTGTGTGTGTGTGTGCCATGTGTTGTCATCTGTGTGTGTGGTCTGTGTGTCGTATGTGTGTGTCATTCACACACTCTGTGTTCTGTGTGTGTGTCGTATGTGTGTGTCATTTTTGTGTGTGTGTGTGGTGTCTCGAACACATGAACACAGACGAAACAGATGGGTTTTTCAGCTCCAGGGGCTCCTATATTTAGTGCAGGTGAACTCACTGTGGGTGACCCTCAATGTGGGGTTGTGGGACACCTCCAAGCTTGCTGTTCTCTCTCTCTCTCTCTCTCTCTCTCTCTCTCTCTCTCTCTCTCTCTC
>JAGFZM010000159.1:40119-131592 GCA_017657215.1 Limnothrissa miodon | reverse complement strand
TTATTGTCCTTTTCATCTGGCATTTCCTCTCTCTTCATCCACCCACTTACTTTGTCTCTTTTCTCTCTCTCTCTCTCTCTCTCTCTCTCTCTCTCTCTCTCTCTCTCTCTCTCTCTCTCCCTCCATCTCGCTGTTGACATGTGGTTGGTAATCAGTGGCTTGTTGCCACCCAAAGAGCAGCAGCCCCCGGTGGCCTACTGAGGAGAGCGGCCCCTTTCATGCCACTATTAGGAGCCAAGGCAGGAGCGGCAGAGGCACCGCCGTGCTGGTAATGGCTTTCTGTTTCCTTACAAAAACTTCCAATTACTTCACGCTGTGGGCCCCCTACAACTGACCCGTCCAATTTAATATGATTGGAGCACTATGACATGTAGATCGGCGCTAGGGACAGGAGGCTCTAATGTCTCCATGGAAATTGTGTTTTTTTTTTGCTGTTGTTGCTCTGCGTGACATGTCTGTGTGTGTGTGTGTGTGTGTGTGTGTGAGAGAGAGAGAGAGAGAGAGAGACTGGGGGAAGAGAGAGGAGGGATTGGAGGAAATCTAATGACATGAATAAAAAAATATATATTAATGTGTCTTGAGTGAAGGTGCATTTCCCAAAATGTTTTTTTTTTTTTAAATGCTGATACAAACGTGAGGGCCAGGGTGGTGGGGGTGGGGGTGGGGGTGGAATGGTTTTGTGTGGTTCTGTTCAGACAGATGAATGAATGCACCAGAGGAGAAGTCCATTAGCCTAGCGTGTCAGGCTGCCCTGTACGTCCCCGTGCCCAGTGTGTCATGCCCATGCTCTGATGGATGTTCTCTTCACCATGCCAGTGGCGGGTGGAGATGGGCAGATAATGGAAAGTATGCACTTGAACAGCAACAGCAGGTTGTCAAGGCACTGCAAAGGGCTATAATTGGTGATACAATCATAGTGTGTGTGTGTCTATTTTTATGTGTGTGTGTGTTTGGGGGGTGGGTGGGGGGCAGGCATAGATGCTTGTGTCTAACTGAGTGGGGAGTTTGTGCTGATTTGGCGCCCCGTGGAGTAGCACTAATGAGGCGTCGCTGTGCCCGTCCCACCATCCCATGCCACGCAGCGGTGCCACCTGGCTCTGCACTTGGGGTCTCTGCCCGTTCACAAAGCTCCATCCCACAAACACACACACACACACACACACACACATATACACACACAGACACAAAACACAGGCTGACTCCAAAATGCCAGCCTGCAGGGAGAGGGTGGAGGACACAGGCATTAAAGTTTCAGACCGCTCAATAATTCAGGCCGAAATAAGGAGGAGGCTCAAAGCAGCTGTCCCCCCTCCCAAACCACCCACACACACACACACACACACACACACACACATAAACAGGCCTTAAAGGCCGGGTAAAGGTTAAGCTGAAACAGGGCAGGATTGATGGAGAGAGGTTGAGGAGTGTTTTGGGGAGGTGGGGGTGGGGGTTTGGCCTTTCAGGGGCAGATCACCTGCATACCTCCACATCAGTCGTGGGCTGCTGACAACTCAAATGTCACGATCAGTCAGTGAAGAGACAGCATGAGAGGGGGAGGAAGAAGAAACGGAGGAGAGGAACAGATAGAGAAAACATAAGAACAACAGAGAGAGAGATAAAGAGAGAGCGAGCGAGAGAGAGAGAGAAAGACTGAGAAAGTTACAAGAATGAAAGAGTGTAATCGCACTCTCCAAAAGGTTTGTCTGACGGCGCTTATCATTCCACCACCTCAGTAAAATTAATAGTAATCAGCGTTTGCATTCAGAAGAGTAGTCGTCGCAGACGGAGTGCTCATTGCATAATCGGGAAGAAATCCACTTTAGATTAGTTTACGCTATAACAGATCCCAGCGAGGTGTCAAGGAGCCATACTAATTCTAGCTAAACCTGTTTGAGGAACCGTTAGATATGCGTGTAGCATTGACGTGTTTTGTGATTGCGCGGAAGCTTCCGGAGGTGTAATTACACGTGGGATCAGTGTCGCTCCGCGGCAGGAGGCCCCCGCTGCTCCCGAGGCTGGGCCCAGGTCTTAGGGGGCTCAGCGGGCATCGGGAGTGCAGCCAGGAGGAGCTGTCAGCTGCAGTGCAGATCCGCCCAGGCTGCTGACTGAGACAGCTGTGGCTGTGTGTGTGTGTGTGTGTGTGTGTGTGTATGTGTGTGTGTGTGTGTGTGTGTGGATTAAGCCCCCCTGAGCAGGAGATCACCCGCTGAGATTTAGAGTGTTACCCACCGACACAAATCCAGACGCGCAATGTGCGTAGGAGAGTAAATGAGTGTGTGTGTGTGTGTGTGTGTGAGTGCATGTGTGTGTGTGTTGGCTGTAGGAAGACACGGTTTCCTCAGCAAGTGTCCTCTCTCACTTTGTCTGCACTTTGTCTCTTTCTCTCTGTCTTTCTCCGTTCTTCTTTGTCTTGTTAAATTCTCCATGTTATTTCCAATCCCTTTCTCGTTTCCTCTCAGAGTTATTCTGTTGCCCTCTCTGTCTCTCCCACACTTCGTATTTTACATATTGTTTGCCCAGGCCACATTTCTAATGCACCAATATGTGTATCAATCTTTTCAAGTAGTACTGATCTCAGATAGCACCATTAGGCAAGACTGCATTAACATCACTCAAATGATTTTCTTTTTTTTTCTTTTTTTTTTTTGTTTTGGCGTTTGCAAATCCATTCTTTGGGCATGCTTGATAATTAAGCAATAATGAGGTCATCTTAATTACCAAGGCATTAAATCTTGGTGAAAAAGTGCCTGAAAACAAATTGACTTCTCATTAGGCGACATCAAATTAAAGTTAAGGATTCATTAAGAAGCTAGCCAGCCATTACTGCCTAAGATGTAAGGCTGGTTTGTGTGGGTCAGCATTACGAAAGATTTAATTGTAAACTGCAGGTTAGCTTATTTTGCTTCATAACATGGGTGACTGGAGTTCTCCCAAGGAAAAACTCAGTGTTAATATAGAGGATTGGAGGAAGTTAAGTGACTGCAGGAATACAAGTATTTTTTCCCTACATGTCAAAACTATTTTCTTTTTCATTTTTCAGCTCTGATAGGAACAAAGAGCTGTGAGGTTGTGTAAGCTACTATAGTTGATTATTATTATTTTATGAATCCTTTTTATAATTCTCAGTGTATGGTTTTTTTTTGCTATTGTCCTTTATGTTTCATTTGACTCTTAAGTTCTTTATGCCCTCAAAGCAGAATTGATTCTTTTTTCATCCTTTGGCATTTTTAAAACCCTTTGCGCATAAGAAAATTCTCTTTTTTCTGTGCAAAAAAGTGGCGTCTATCCATTTGAGAGGAGGACCACTTTGATGTTTCACTTTTCTCTGATTAGGGGGATCACCTTGTAGCGCGTAATGATGTGTGAAAAATGCGATCAGACAGCCATTGAGAACGTGGCAGATCTGATTAGCAAACGGACACCGTCGCCATCTCCAGCCAGCCTTATCAGTGCACACTTCATCAGCATGCTCTTTTAGGGGCAGCAGCATGATAAATTAAGCCTTGCCAGTCAAGAGGACATGGACAGCTTGACTGCAACCTCCCCCACACACATACACACTTATCCAGGTGTTACTCAATCTGCATTTAATATGCTACTAGAATATGCATGTCATCTACTCCTATCTCATATGTGTGTGTGTGTTTGTGTGTGTGTGTGTGTGTGTTTGTGTGTGAGTGTGTTTGAGTGTGTGTGCACATCTGTCCAGGGGCTTGTGAGAGACAAGTGTTCAGAGGTAGGAAAATAGAGGACAAGCAAAAGAGATAGAGAGAGAGAGGGAGAGAAAGAAAATAAAAGGATGGAAGAGTGGGGTGATGGATTAGCAAATGGGGAAAAAAAGAATGATTGTAATTAAATTGCAGCCGTTCCTTCCTCCCCCCTCTCATTGGTAATTACCCTCACACTAAGAGTCAACAAGCTCTGTTGCAAAAGAAAGGCGTCCACACTAAGACTACGAAAGCTAGTAACCCTTGAGGTCCACCGAGGGAATTCAGCAGACAGGCTCTCAAGTCATCTATAAATGAGACGGGAGACATGACAAACACTTTAGGGAAATAAAGTTTCTTTTTACCTCCCTTTTCTCCAGTAATTACATTCAAATATTCATTCTGCATATTCATCCCTTTGCCTGTCCAATCTGAAAACCAAATGTCAAAATTAGCCCTGAGGGCAGTGCTTTTTTATGTCTTTTGTCTGAAATAACCTTAAAGTACTCCAAGAAGTACACATTTATAACTTCATTTGGTTCACTATTATATGAAGTGTCTTGCTTGATCACTCCAAGGTGAGAATCTCTGAATAGCGGATGTCATCTTCATTCATTCACTCATTGGACTCAGTCTCATGCTCTGGTTTGAAAGACACTGACAATGGTGTGAGAGGATGGGTTAACAGGGCACTTCACCAGGCTTTGGGTTGGCCTCGGTTCTGATAAGGACCATCTTTGGGGCCCTCGTTCTAAAGACAGGGCTGTCTTGTGGATGCCTGATTAAAATAAAACACAGAATGGCTTTTTTTTTTTCATTATTTCTGGGGCAGCGCCTTGACATTTTGTCACGTTGTGGCTTTCAGCAGCCGACACGTCGGGTCGACTTAACGCAGCCGGCAGCGGCGGCAGCGCTGTTGCCATAACTCACCTTTCCGTTCACCTTTTGGCTCAGACATGTCTCTTTCCGCAACATTAGTTTTTATGCTCTCCTGTCGCTTGGCGTTGCGGTTGCCATTAATGCAATCCTGCTATTCTTGCCTTTAAGTGCTACAGGCCACGGGCAGGTAACTCGTCTGTCTGTCCGTTTCTGTGAACTTCATTTTGCCGACTGCCAACATTCTGCCACATCCTGTTCCAGACTTTCTTTCCACCCCTCTATCTCCCCCCCCCTCTCTCTGTCTTCTGTTACCTTTTTTAAAACTGTTTTCTCACCACTGCAGTCTCTTGTGTATCCTATCTCTCTGTTCCACTCTGTTTTGTCTGCCACTTCCCAGCTTTATCCGGCAACCCTTGTGGTGTCCGCTTGTCAACTCCATCATTTTGCCCAACACGATGAGGCTGTCATTATGTGTGTGTGTGTGTGTGTGTGTGTGTGTGTGGTGTGTAGAGGAGACAGTGCTGTGTTGAATGTAAACTGACTGCACTGTGAATGTTAACTGACTGGAATAGACTGGAAGAGCTTAAATGAAACTATACACAATCCCATTCATTCACACTTTCCTCCACCATGCACAAACACATGTGCAGATACACACACACATACACGTGTGCGCGCATATGCATGCCCACAAACATACACACACACACACGAGCACACACACACACACACACACACACACACACACACATATATATACCGGTATATATATATAGCCTATGCACTCGTTCCTCTGCTGATTGGTGACCATCTGATGTAGCTGCTAAGACCAACTCCACCGTTCCATTCTTCACTGTGTCTCATCCCTCATTTCCTATCGCTCTTTCTGAGCATATCTCAGTCGTTCCGTAAAGGTGTAAATCTCATTCATGTTGGCTCCACGCCGCCCTGTCCTCCCTCCAGCAGAGCTCAAAGAGCCCCTAGTTGGCACATGCCTTGGTTGGCTCTGGGCTATGTGGAGGCCTGGCGATTATTAAAAGATTACCTATACATCTAACGTTTACACACATGCAAAAGGAGGTAAAGACAGTGAGGTAATGGCATGGTAATGTTATCGTTCATCAAGCATGCAGCTATGTCTGTGAGCCGTCCCTTGGATGCGGTTCAATGGGATGTCACAGGCTGGTTTTGAGGAAGGGCGACGTTAGCAAGGAACTCCTTTTGGCTTGACTTGTGTGTGGTTGATAGCAGTGACCTTGTCCCCGATGCTGTGGGCTGGCAGACAATCCCTTCTGTCGTGTTTCAAAATTGAACCTAAAGCTGACTTAATCACGGGCACACTATCTCCCCCCGCTGGTGGAGGCCAACTATTACATCTTTGTCACAGTCTCTTTCACTTTCTCTCTTTTACTCACCCCTTCCTTCCTTGCTCTCCTCTTTTTCTCTCTTCCTCTCTCTCTCTCTCTCTCTCTCTCCCTCTCTCTCTCTGTCTCCATGAAGAATGGAGAAAGGGCCCAAGATGGTGGGAGGACCCATGTGGATAGAATGCTGGGTAATGAGGGAAGCGAGACATCAGCATGTGGGCTGAAGAAGAGTGTCTGAAGGATCTGTGTGTGTGTGTGTGTGTGACGGTGGCGGTGGAGGCTGACAGAGACACGCTCTGTCTTCTCCCGCAGGGTCCGTCGGCTGTCACTCTTGTTGACGCCTCGCCTCTGACAGCCGCATCTGTTTGTGTCACCCTGAGTCTCTCTGCCGGAGGCCCTCTGGGAGACAGCCTCTCTCTCTCCCTCTCCATCTCTCCCTCTCTCTCTCCATCTCTCCCTCTCTCTTCCTTACTTCCACTCATTCGTATTAATCCAGGGATCCAGGGCTATCCTGCTGAGGCACCCCCCCTTCCCAACACACAGACACACACACACATGCACACACACACACACACACACACACACACACACACACACGGATGTGGTGACACAGGGGGCTTGAGAGGTTAGCGGGGTCATTCTCACCACCTCAAGCTTCAAGCATCAACCAGATAACAAGTGATCCCCCTTTGGGAGCGGCACATAAAGATGTAGACATGTGGCCTGTGATGAAACACACAGGGTGGATCCCGGGGAGAGGTTGAACCCTGAGACCCTTACATGCACGCCAGTCAGCCAACTTTATCTCTCAAAGGACATTCCAACCCTCCCTGACATGCACACACACACACACATGCACACACGAACACTCACACACATGCGCACACACACACACACTCACACAAACACACACACATGCACGTATACACATGCACGTACACACACACACAGCCGCGCATACGCACACAGGCTTCAGCATGGAGAGATACTGGTGACAAATTCCATTTCGCTCTTATAGACAGGATTGTTTGGTTGTCACGTCTCTCTGATGTGTGTGTGTGTGCACATGCATGTGTGTATGTGTTTGTGTGTGTGTGTGTGTGTGTATGTGAGGATGTACATTTGTGTGGCTGCTGGAAACGGTGTGCGTTGGGGGTATCCATGTGCATGTGTGACCGTGCACACGTGTGTGAATAATGTATAACCCAGTAACACAACACAGACACTGCAGAGATTTCTAATTTCGAACCTTCTTTAGAGCCGAAACACACACACACACATACACACTATTGGCAAGGACTTGGGAGTCCAGTGGGCCATATCAGTAAATGTCCTTTAAGGTTTTTATTTGCTGCTGTGCTACATCCAGTCTGGATTATTCCTTCTCCTCCTCCACTGCCTGCCAAATTGCCTTGTTCATCGACCAGGACCAGGGCAGTGGCCTGTCAACAAATACATCTATAATACGCAAATGAAATATGCAGTCAGCGTAGTTGTTAGTAAAACAGTCAATCGTGACTTGGCTCTGCTAACAGGTTTGAGAGAAAAAAAAAACAACATGATGCCCTTGTCAATAACTCTGAATTACAGATTTTTTCCCTGTATATTTTCTTTTTGAACACTTTGAATCATCTTAGACAGGATGGAGGATTTTAATAAATATTTAGTGTTTTGTACAGAATGTTTTTCCGACTGTTCGTTAAACGAGAACATCTCCTTCCTCTTTTCCCAGGGAGCTCACCTTGGATGTTTCAGAACAAAAGGTGTGAGAGGCGCTGTGTTGATCTGTATCGCTGTCACGCCACGGGCTTAATTTAATAAAGACAACAGCGAAACAAGAGAGCAGGTGTGGAGGGGCACAGCCTGTTCTCGATTAGATAGGAATGAGTGGACGAAGAGCTGGCCACGCTGTGTGTCAGAGCCAGCAGCTAAAGTGGTTGCAGCTACGAACACACAAACGCATGTGTGTGTGTGTGTGTGTGTGTGTGTGTGTGTTTGTGTGCTCTCTCTCAGACACACACACACACTCCTATACATGCACACACACACACACACACAATCACACAAACACACACTACTCCCACTATGTGTCGACAATCCTTCTGCACTAATTAGAAGTGCGCCAAGGGATGCTGGCCGAGAATTCGTTTTTGTTTATAATCCATCAGCGACACATGATTCACTATGAGCTCCTGTCCGCCCCTCCTGACTACAGTTTCCATCTGAAAAAAGCAACAACACATTTCCATACAGCAATCTGCTTGCTTTTCATCGTTTCCACCAAACAAAAAGCTGGAAGGCTTATGGGGTTGGGCCAGCCTTTGTCTCTGTCGTCAAGGTGATGCAGCTGCGACCAGCATCAGGACCACTGTGGCATTAAAAAAAATGCAGAGCCCTGGTGACAGCATTAATGGTGCAGAGGTGGAAAGCTTTTTATGAAATGAATGTGCATTACTTTTGCTAAAAAAGAAGGACGCTTCATTCTGCAAAAACAGACCAATGGGGTGGACAAATTTGTGGCACATGCTTGTTTTGTCTGTTCATTTCCTTGGTTTTTTTTGCACATTTACTATGTGCACATGGTCACGCAAACATTCCCTCATGGTGCAGTCGTTGGACTCCATCTCAGTGGAAAATGCAACACTTTGCAGATTTCTTTCTTCCGCGGACTGAATGCAGGTTGACAGCAGCTCAATACGTGAATCCTATCTTGCCGTGAACACATGGAGTATTTCAAAGTTCAGCGAGTGTTTCCATTAATTGCTGCTCGACAGATACAAAAGATTGATCCAGACACTCAGTTAATCCATATGATTTCCAATATAAGCGTGAATTTACAAAACAACCAATCATGCTGTCACGACTGTTTATGTGCCTGCTGAGGAGACTGACTGCATCCTATTCATGCACTGATTGGATGACACAATGGCACCAGGTACTGGACCAGGTACAGGACTGTAAAACAGCCAAGCCAAGCCAGAGAGAGATAGACAGAGAGAAAGAGAGAGAGAATGGAGATTGAGTGAAAGATTATTAGAGTGAGAGCAGGGTTATGGAATGTAGGAGTGTTCTGTGTGTGTATGTGTGTGTGTGTGCGTAGCTGAGACAGGAAGAGCAAGTGTGTGGTTCTTAGGGGAGAGAGAGAGGAACTCTATCCCAATCCTGGTGAAATGGTTGCAGCCATGGGATGGCCTGTCAAGAGTGAGACGGGGCGCTGTCAAGCTCTCGACAGGCTTCATGTGGCTCCCCCTGTCTGGTGGGCTGACACCCGTGGCCTCCGGGTCTCCTGATGAATTTCCTCGGACACACTTGGCAGGACTCGGGCGGCCTTCGCCAGGGAGCTCTCTGCAGAGCTGCTGTCAGAGTGTGGCGTGTTTGCACAGACAAACGCTTGTGATTAGGCACGGGCGACCTTCCCCTGGCAACCCTCTGCACAAAATGAGGCAGAGCCCTGGCCAAACTGGCAAGCAAAACTGAATAGAAATGCTGGGAATTCTCTAGCTTTACACGCATAAACAGCTCAAATGAATTTTTTTACAGTTTTTTCTTCACAGAATATCCCTTTAACATTCATTTAATCTGGGAAGCTCATGGATTACATTGAAAATGAAATTACTCACTAATAGTATACACTGTTTTGTATTTGACATTAAATTAAGTTCTATTTAGGAGGGGAAAGTAATTGAATTTACTACTATAACCACATCAGAGCATTAATCAACACCAAGCAATTGTATATTTCATGTGAGAGTCACATTGACCCTAACTCAATTAATCTGTAGAAGTTGTTTGTAATGGATCGCTCAAAGTAATCACAGTCGCGGAGTGATTTGTCACTAACGAACACAAGGCAAATGGCTTTGTTGGCTTCTTTTTAATTAATTAACAATGATATCAGGGTTTTAATGAAAACAAAATGGCATATAATATAGCCGACCAAGTCGTAATTATTTAGCAGGAGGCGTTCATGTGGGGCAGTGGCACGTTACCCCCCTTGGTAGGAAGTCATCGTTGAGACCACCTGCCCAGCCATGCTAACAGTTGCATTCATTAGTTCAGCCAGTAATTATGAGAAATTAATGCTAGCCCAGCTGTGAGGGGCAAAAACAAAACAAAACAAAAAAAACACTGAATGTTCCTTTTGCAAGGAAAGCGTGAGGATTAATTTGCGGGAGAGGCACACTTCCATATCAGAGTTTTGATTAAAGGGCCATCTGGGCATTTGGGAAAGCGTTTATAACCATCTCCAGACCCAGGGGAAGCGAGGGCATTAACATGGGGAACACGGAGAGCATCCTGTCACCGCATCAACTGGAAATGGAGGGACGGCCGTGGACTAATTCAGTTTGGTCTGACCCTCAGCTGTCTTTTCCTTTTCATCACAGATATGTTTGTCAAGTCACCTGATAGGAAGGGCCTCCAGATGACAGTTCGCTTCCAAATTCTGTGCCCTTGTAGTCATGGCTGCCAAGCAATCTAGTTTAGCTGAATGTCTATGACTTGCATTACTGTGCAAATTACAGGCATCCCTTGGCTAAAATAGAGTTAAAACAAAAAGTTAAAGTTAAAACTCTGCTGGCTGATATTGGCGTTATGCTCAGCGTGTGTTGTACGGGCTTCAATCAGACGGCAACACTGCCACAGTTTCACAAGCCAGAACATGTTTTGGAAGCCGTCTGATGTTGGACCCCCAAAGTTCTGCCTGTGACAGAGCTGCAAATGAGTTCCTCTCCACTAGGCTCAGCGTTGCCAGGATACTTCATTGTTTTGTCATTTACTGACCTCTCAGGGTTCCCTCACATCATTAGCGCAGACATGTGAAAACAGATCACTGCCATAAGCCGTGGTTTGCCACAGCTAATTCATTGGCCTTGATAAAATTATAATTACTGCCACTCATAAACTGACTTATGGAGGGAATGTGGGGAGAAAGAGAGAGAGAGAGATAGAGAGAGCTGTTGTGAGACATCCTGATAAATGGAATTAAGAGTTTACTTGGGTCATGAGAGAGAACAAATGTGACACTACCCTGTTGTTGACATAAAGCGATGGAGCGCTCCCTCACTTGATTGGCATCAGCGGAGGTATTAGAGCAAATTAGGGTGCGTTGGGCGGTGTTATCACCATGACAGCACCACTGACTTTCATTCTGAATCAGTTCACACGGTTCCCCTTTTGTTTTGCCTTTCAGCCAATGAAACCAGTGTAGCTTTGAGATGTTAGCAGCAATACAGATTCGTTTTTGTACAGTTAATTCAGGACTGATTATATCATGCAACATTTTACGAATCAATTATTGTCTCATAATGCTATTAGTCATTTAATTAAGCGCAATGTCACATTAGCCAGTCCATCGCAAGTAAAGATGGAGACTTCGGGTAGGGGTCATGGCCAGTCTGCCTGTCTCCCGGTAGGGGGCGACAAGGATTCTTTAGGAGATCTGTCAATCTATCTCCGGGGTAGTTTCCTGCATCGCCCATCCTCTTGATGCTCAGGAAAGGTTAATGAGAGGTAGCATGACATCTAATCCACTAGAAAAAGAGCCTCCCCCGCCTACACACATACACACACACACGTCTTCACTTAGTGAACCCGTCACACACAATTATCTTCCACCGAATCTGATGAGTCGGGTGCAGAAACGAGAGTGAATCCCATCGGCTCTTCATAATTAATGCCTGGGTGTAAAGGGGGATGTATTTTTCATTAGGTCATGTAAAATACACCAGTATGAAAGCTAGGGTCTACATTTCTGAAAATCACTTGAGCCTCTGAGACAGATTTGAAAAAAGCATCCCGCCCCCCCAAACCAAATACCTCCCAACGATTACTCCCTCTCCCAAAGACAGTTGTTAGAAACGACAACATACTGTCCTAAAGCCATAATAAGTTCTCTCAAACATTACAAAAACATAATGTAATCTTACCTATCCAGTAGAAATATGGCCACCATGCCATCCGTTTGCAGCCGTTGCTGTTCCTTTAGCTGACGCCATCGAACAAATGCAGCAGCACCGATGGCCACTTGGGTCTTGCCTCTGTCTTTGTCTGCCTTTTTTTGGGTAGTAGCCTTCTCAAACACAGTCTTTTGTTTGCGGCCCGTTGTTGGCACCTTTTCTGCCATAATGTGTAAATCGCCGTTGCCGTATTTAGTATTGTATGCTAACTATACGTTTAAGAATGCTCGGTGCTCACTAAGCTGACTCTAGTTTAGCTTCCTGCCAAGCTTCTGGGCATGCGCCATTCGTTCACGCAGAGGGGGAGGGATCAGCAGATTGCAGTTTGATAGATGTGTCAGAATCCAATCATACTGAATGGTCCGTTCAGTATGATTGGATAGTGTTTTTCCTGGATTGTTCATTCTAGAGGCCACTAAAACTTTTAATTTTGTGTCAAAACTTTTAATTAATTGGTTGCAATGGGGGTGTGAAGAGTATTTCACGCAATATGTTAAACATTGCATGCTCCAGAGAAACGTAGACCCTAGCTTTAATAGACAATTCGTTTCTCTTAGTGGGATGAAGCGTCAGCCTGTGTCAGGAGATGCCCCCATAGGCACTGGATGTCAGCTAGGCCTTTCCTCCAGCACTTCCTATGTGCGACTGCGACCCATCCGTGCCTGGAATGGAAAAACAGCTCGGCTCTTATCGGGCTGGGCTTGAAGTGTCGGCCATATTTCGATGCGCAGGAGCGCGCAGGGAGCCATGGAACCTGGGAACGGCTCTTCAGACACCTAAGAGAGGATTCGTTCCAGCAGCTCTGATGTCCTCCGCAACGGCCATATGTGCGGGGCAGTGATGGCCTTCCCTGCCTTATCGCGCGTGCAGCAGGGCCCAAGGCAGGAGATAGGACAGAAGCGAAAGTGCACAGGTGTCTGTCTGGAAAGCTTTCCGCTTTCACAGGCAAACCAGTGTCTCCTGTCCGTGCGAGATTAGGATAGATTGAACTATGTGATTCCACACAGCAATTGTACATTTGTTAACAAAAATATGAAATTTCAATGTGCTATGACTTGTATAAATATTAACCAAATGATTTAAATATTAATAATGAAACATTTAAAATATTTTAATGTTTAATGTTATGTTAAATCATACATAACTATATACATGAATAGCTTATGGGAAATTTCATATCAACAGTTACAACAGCCTACTCTTACTGGTTGACAACAGATTAGAAAAAAAATGTATGCAAAATGTAGATCCTTTGAATTTGCATCTCATCCATACGTAACACAAACATTCGCTGTACTGTATGCGATGTTGTGCCCAAACATTGACTGGTATCTGGTGAGGCACCCCTAGAGTCAGAGCCCTTTGACATCCTGCCCCCTTTGAAATCCCTTTGAAACCCCCGGAGGACCTGGTCCCTGTGGAGAGACGAATCCATCTTCTTCTCTAATCCTCTGGTCCGCTCGTCCCTTTGTTCTTTCTCTCTGTCCTGAGCCTCGTGGTCCCCTGCTGTTATCCAGTGCTCTGATGCAGGAGCAGGGGGATTGGTGTTTGAACACCTAGATGCACGTTGAGCCAGAAGCCCATGCACCAAAGCCTGACTGGATTACATTGCATTGGGGGTTGCATAGTGATGTTCACTGTACAAGTGACTTACTGTACATCATAACATATGTGCTGACAACATATGGCAATGATATCAGGTGTGATTGGAGGGCTTGTGTTTGGTGTTGTGCACAGGGATTTGCAATGACACTCCACAAATGCACACATCTATGGACAGAGTAGGCCAGTAAGACAGTAGGATAGAGCTCAAAGATCTTCCATACCCTACTTTAATGTGCTTTGATCTGCGTTCCTTCATTTGCATCCACCCATTCCACAACATCCATCCATCCATCCATCCATGCATCCGTCCGTCCATCCATCCATCCATTCATCTGGCCAGTGGCTGACTTGCAACATGAGATGCTAGTGGACATTCCTTCGGCCAGCCTGTCTGCTATCATTATGGGTTAATTCTCAGCCTCTTCGCGACATTAGTCATGGCATCAGCCTCGCCGCAATAGCCTCGCGTGCATTACCACCGCTGCCACCATCAATTCCACGGAGCCACCTCTAGGGCACCTAATGGGGGACATTAGTGTTGCATCTGTTGCCGTCACCCCGCCCGCCAGCTAATCTCCCTGGCACCAGTTACCATGGTACCGGTGCCGCTGCTGGCTCCTGCACCAGAAGAAGAAGAAGAAGAAGAAGAAGAAGAAGAAGAAGAAACAATTTGGCTTTATGGTCTGGAAAGCTGTGAAGGCTACTAGGGAAGAAAAAATGGAGAAAGATGCATAGTGTGTGATTTAATAGCAGAGGGACTACACAGGCCTCACATAAAGCTCGTCCCCACCATCTCCCAACCCTTACTTCACCCTCACCCCCCCCCACCCCTCCATCCAACCACTTCCCTATTAGTCTAATTGAAACTGAAACGGCGGGGTGATAATGCTATAACAACAAGGCTGCTCGGCGCTCGGGCCCTGCTGCGTTGATAGGGCGGTAATAAAGCATAAATAAAACGGATGGCAGGGGGAGTATCGGAGCCCCTGCTTGTTGGCTCATTGACTCTGCCCAAGCAGCGCTGCTGCCATCTCAGTGAGAAGATTAGACAAAACTCGCATGAGCTGGGCAAGCCTCTCTCTCTCTCTTTTTTCTCTCTCTCCACACCAAACACTGTCTGTTCCTTAGTGGTGGTACATGAGTTGGCCTGGATGGTTAGGCTGGGGTCACCACTTATTGCATGAGATAGGAGTCTCCCCTTAGAGCCACCAGCCGGCACTGGAAAGTAATAGATGAAGAAAAAATGGTGCCTTAAAAACAGATTAACTAAAGTATTATGTTACTATGGTGCTATAATACATCATGCTGGCAGTGAGTCTGGTTTGGAGACTGCAGACAGTACTGACAGTATTGTGTTAATGTTTTTTGTACCTAAATATAACACTAAAACTTTGTTATGAGAGCCTGTTAACAGCCTGCTTTACCACATACTACACAAATAAAAGATATCAGGAGTGATCAAAATGAATGCTAATCATTTACTTTATCCACATAATTATGCATATAATGGATGATCATGTCTTTGACAGCTTTGCTAAACCATAAACCTGGGCTGGGCACCATGTGTGACTTGTTGGCATTCATAAGTTACGCTCTGGGTGTTCTTTGGCCTTTGTGCCTCTTGCTTAATGGAACTCCCACCCATTAAACAAAATGTCAGAGTTAAGCCAAAAGGAAAAATTACACCTATTTATCAACTGGCATGCTAGGATAGTGGAATCCCTGGCACGTCAGACACAAAGCGCAACCTGCACAAAGCACAGAAATACAAAAACATCAATTCTCTCTGACAGGGTCCTCCATAGGGTTAGAGACTAAGCTGAAATGAAACTGTCAAGAAGAATTTTTTTCTCTCTTTCTGTTCTCCCTTCTCAAAAGAACTGGCGAAGGGATGGGCAATTTGCTTGTTCTTCGATTTTAAGAGAATAGCTTTGGTAAGCAGTCTAAAAACGTGCACAAAAAAGTCCACTCATTTAATTACAGAAGGAACTGATGAAAAATGGCTGTTGTGCTAAAAAAAAAGAGCAAAGCGACTTAAGTAAATGGTATCGCGGGCTATTTATCCTTGGCGGGTGGATCATGCTAAACCTATTGTTGTGCCTTGGTGATAACACTTAACCCTTTCAGTTTGTGCCCTGGTGTAATAGAAGATCTTCTGATTGAAGATTTCTTGTCGCATTCAGTGCTAGCAATTTAGAGCTTAGTCGTGGCCATGGGAATAACTGAGTGTGCTGTGCCTATCACTTGAGGGTCAATGTTAGTGGAGAAAGAGCAAAATATATTTGTCCATATCAGATGCTTATATAGCTTTGTATGAGGTCTTGCTTTTCACACTAAACGGCAACTTGAAATCCTAATATGATGGTATGGCATGACAAAACATTGCTGGAAGTTTGTGATTTATCACTCTATTTAGGCTCATACATATTTTGTTGGCCCAAGATGTCGAACAGAGACCAGTGAAAACAAAAATCAATGCCCAGGACCTGGTGCTGAATCGTAAAGGCCAACAATAAAGCTAGCACACTTAGGATGAGACAGGGAGGAAAAAGTCTGCAGAATATCTCTCCTATAAATTGCAAAAGAAGTCCTCTGGGGCAGCAGGGGTGACAAATGTGAGGCAGTAAAACAGGTCTTAGTTAAATGGCTGCTGCAAGGTCAGTCCTGGATTTACTCACCAATGCATTCCACCGCTGTCTTTGTTCACCCGCGTGTGTGATGTGAAAAAAGTTGGGTGTGAATCGGTAGCTGATGAAAAGGTGCGGGTGGTTTATAAAAACTGTCTTCAGCCAGGCCTGGACCACACAAAGGGGTGGTGATCGCTCTCTTCTCTCTCTCTCTGTCTCTTTTTCTCTCTCTCTCTTTCTTTTTATCTCTATCAGCCAGCCATCTCTGGGATCTCCACCTGTTGGCGTTTAATGTCCACCTGGGGATGAGAGGGAAACCCAGGGCTTTGATGTCAATGCTTGTGGACATGGGTGAAAAGTGGCTGGTTTGAGAAGCAGCATGAAGCTTGCTGCGGGTGTACATGATCTGCACGAGCCGGTGCTCTCTCACTTCGCCTTGCCCCCTCATAGGTTTCCACTTCTGTGCGGCCACTGTATAATAGAGCACCTTCTTTTTGATGGAGGAGGTATTTAAAACACTATGGGAGCACCTGGGCTGGGCTGAATGGAAAGCCATCGGGGGCTCTTGAGTGGGCAGGGCTATTGAGACCGAACAGAGCGGAACTAGAAATGTGTGTCTGCAAAGAGGTCTCCTGTGCATTGTGAGAAAAAAAACCCTATTAGCACTTTGCAGAGTAATTGCCCCTAACGGAAATCCAAGCGAATTCCTAAGCCTGTTAACTTGCTCATTAGCCACATTTGTATGCCCCCATCTCATAATGCTTTATGCCCATAATGGTAACCCCCCAGAGCACCTTTTGGTGTATAGAAGACCCCTGCAACGTGTCCTAGTTGGCAGCAGTCCTGTGTTCCTCCTCACATCACAGGACGGTAGTTTAAGCATGAGGGACGGCTCCGGAGTGGGAATAAGGAGGTGGCGCTTGGCAGGTCGGGACAGTGCTGTTTTATGGCGCCCATTAGGGAGACTGTGAGCCTAATCCATCATCCCGGGCAACTAATGATTGCTTCCATACATCCCACTAGACACAATCTACTTGGTGGACAGGGACAGGGGACATCGCACCCGGTTCAGGTCCATTTATCTTCCTTGCAGATGCGCGCCACGCCGAGCGAGAGGGGGTCAGCTGGGCTGGTCAGGGCAGGGGGACTGGGACTTCCTGGTCTTCAGCATTGGGGACAGACCCACAGAGAGAGAGAGGGGTCTGGAACGGCCAACGTACATCCTGTCTAGATCAGTGCAGTGGAATAACTAGAGTGGCTGGAGAATATATTTTAAAAGTTTAAGGTCTACATTAATCCCGCATCCCCCTTAACTCTGAACAGCTGAACATCGCAGTGCGATGCTCAGACTGAGTTGTTGGTTGTCTCAGCATGTCTTAGTGAATTAGTCTCGCAAAGGAAGAGCTGCTGCACCAAATAGCAGCCCACTACTGAGAGCTCTCAGTGTGAATAATAATGAATGTGCTGATGAGCATCTTTTCCTTTCCTTTCTCCTTACCCGTTTTCTTCTGTCTCTCTTTTTCCCTCTGCAGCGTTTGTTCTGAGCTGCCCGTTCCCGGAGCGGCCGGCGTATGGCGACGTGTCGGTGACCAGCCTGCATGCGGACGGAGAGGCCTACTTCTACTGCTTCACTGGATACCAGCTGCAAGGGGCCTCCACCCTCACCTGCCGCAACGCCACCACCCCCTACTGGAGTGGCAAGGAGCCCCAGTGTCTAGGTAGGAGGAGGGGTGGTGGCGTTGAGGGTAGATGGAGAAGAAAGAAAGCAAGAAAGAGGGAGTGATGGGGAGAAGGCATATTTTTCCCTATGCAATGGTGTAAATGAATTCTATGTGTCATTGCTATTCATCATAACAGAATATGGACACACACAAACACACACACTCACGCACAGACACTCACTCATTCACTAACTCACTCACTCACGCACAGACATGAAAACATCAGAGGAATGTAGAGGCAATCCTTCAAGTGCCATCACCACACACTCACTCTCCTCTCTCTTGTCTTCTGCCCTATATGGTCACAGAGGCTGTGATGAATGAATTCTCATCCTTTTTTGCCACCATTTTCCCTCTATTTCCATCATACACTGCATAAGACACCTTCCTTTATAAATCCTACATACAGACACGCTATGAAGTTCCATCCAGCTGCTCTAGCAGGCTTTTTTAGCATGCCTATTCAGCTCCAATTAAATTAGAGTGCATCAAACTTCCAGCACACCTTCTTGATCCATCCAGCTTCAATTAAATCAGAGTGGAGCAAACTTCTAGCACACCGCCTTGATCCATTCAGCTTTGTTGCGGCTCAGTAATTGATTCTGGCTCTGCTACACCCTCTTGGTCAACTGCAGTGTTTGCCGCACCAGCTGGTGACAGCGCTCGCACAAACACGCAGACAAACAACTCCTTGTGTTTTTCCAAAGGCATTATTAGAATCGAAAGCCCCACTGTTTTTTCGAGAAGACAGCGGATTCTCCAGTGGATGCCGCCGAAACATCTTTGGCATGGTAAACAGACAAGAAGTGTTTTGGCTCTAAACAAAGTCTCTCTGCTCTTCCTCCCTGAAGAAGGAGTCTTGTTTTGATGCCGGGGATCTCATTTGGCAATTCAGACACACTTGAAACAGAATGAATAGTTAACAGGCTCTGTGGACCGGGGTCAGCAAAGGCACATCCGTGTAACGTTGTGCATAAAGGCATTAGTCCGTGGATTAGGATTAGCCCGTGCATTGAGCGAAGCAAAGCCCCTGTAAACGTGACATTTAAACAAGCATGATCGCACCATGCTGATGCAGGCCAGAGTTGTTGGAGCGAGGAGAGAGATAGAGAGAGAGCGCGAGAGAAAAGAGAGAGTGAAAGAAAGAAAAGAGAGAGAGAGAAAGAGAGAGAGAGAGAGCTGTGTGCCAGGGATGGACTGCTGATCACTGCTGGCACCCTGCCAGGGAACACAAGAACCTCTGCCCAGCTTTTAATTAAGCGCTGTCCACCTGGCTAACCCTCACCTGATCGGGGATGATATCTACGCCCCTCCACAAACAAGTGGGCAGTGGCCACTGACACACATCCACAAATGTGTGGCTGCACAGACACTGGTATACCGCTGTGAACGTTACATAAACATGGACCCTTTAAAGACAGTCTGATTATTGATTACCCAATGCAGCAATTGAAAATACTAAATAATATAACATTTCACCATTCTTGACATTATTATTATCGTCAGATAATGCACTTGTGTGCATTGGTGTGCATTGGTGTGTGTGTGTGTGTGTGTGTGTGTGTGTGTGTGTGTGTGATATTCTCTGGTGTCCAATTTGAGCTGTCACTCTGGTCTGACATTGGCAGCCAAGTATCTCTGAGTTCCTTGGTTTTCAGCTTATTTCAACAATCGCCTGATTCTGTGCACACCTTTGAGTTTATTTGATAACATCTACAATAAAAAAAGGCATTAATATGTTAATATGTTTATATGTTCATGCACACTGCACTATCACAAATAGGTTGCATGCATTGGTCTTTAATTCATAGCCAACAACAACAGTGCATGTAGTCCTTTTGACTGGACAAACATTAGTGTAGGTTATTGAAAATCAGACATTCAAAATTGGGCACGCATCGGATAGCACCAGACTGGCCAACATTTTCTTAGGACTTGTCATGCTGTCATTCTTTGTCTGTTTTATTTGTCATTTTTTATTTTATACTACAGATGAAGTGAAAAGCAGTGTGCATGCAAAATGTACATCAACAGCTTGGTGTGTTGTATTAAACACAAACACACACACACACACACACACACACACACACACGCACACACTTTACATACAAATGCACAAAATAAAATATTTTTTAAGCATTACAGTATTCACAGCAGCAGGCTCAGAAATGTATATATGTACACTTCCGTTCCATAAGTATGGTAACATTCCCCTAACAGTATTTTTATTCCACTAACTTATTTTATTCCCTTTCACTCACAGATATAAACACTGAATACTTATCCAAAATGAGTGTCAAGCTTACATTTACTTTTTCTATTTTAATGCTGTTCCTTTGGCATGACTGTTTCAAGCACCCTTGGGAGTCCCCTATCTCTGCAGTAGGGAAAATGAAAGTACTGAAAAAAAAAAAAACATAGAAAGAAAGACAACAAAGAACATAAACATGAAAATGAGTTTTTCTGTTCTTACCCATACAATGTGTTTCCACTTTCACCTTGGTGTCCCTCTCATTCTCCTTCTGTTCATCTTTCATGTGCCCACTTTCCCTCTTTTTCTCTCTTTCTCTCTCTCTTTCTCTCCTCTCAGCTTCATGTGGAGGCATGGTAAAGAATGCCACGGTGGGACGCATTGTTTCTCCTGGTTTCCCTGGCAACTACAGCAACAATCTGACGTGCCACTGGATTCTGGAGGCCCCCGAGGACCAACGGCTGCACATCCACTTCGAGAAGGTGGCCCTCGCCGAGGACGACGACAGGTCTGTAACAGCCCGATGCTGTTTCTGTTTCTCTCCCTACCTCTCTCTCTCACTCTCTCTCTCCTTCTCAATGTGCCTTCACAAAACCACACAGGGCTCACAGCAGTGGAGAAAGTAATTAGTCACATCATTCACAAAAGAGCAAAGAGTTTTTTTTTTGGGGGGGGGGACACCCGATGTTCCACTCAGCAGGGTTTTTTGTCACTTCTTTCACATGCTTGCACACCTGCGTTCTCTCACACAAACACATGTTGAGCAGCATAGCAGAGGCTGACCCCGGCTGACGTTAGGTATTTGATTTCACAGGAGTGGCTTGAAAGGTACATCTGCGACTCTGTGCTAATAGTGATGCTAGGGACTGATGGGGGTGAGGGTGAAGGGTTATATTGTTCTACCAACTGAAATAATCAGGCTCCTTTCACGCAAATGGAGTGAGCGATTACGCGCCCTTTTCGAGTTTCCAAAAGGGCAGATTGAATTATATTTTATGAGCATTGCCCACCATGACCAGGGGCAGAGTCAACTAATGGACTTTTAATGAGACCACTTGCTGGCCTTCTTTGTAGAGTCATCATTCTCCTCCCCTGTTATGTTTGCACCAAAGATTCTAGAGCCTTGCATTATAGAATCTATGGTTTGAATGAGCACCAAGAGCGCCAGCGCCTGTACAGTACCCAGTGTTGGGAAAGTTACTTTGGAAATGTAATGTGTTACAGTTACAAGTTACTCTATCTAAAATGTAATAGTAGTGTAACTATTTCAATTACTTTAACAAAGTAATGTAACTAATTACATTTGATTACTTTTTAATTACTTTCCCACATTTTGAATGAATTTTGTCAGCTTTTAATCATTTCCAGTTTTTAAAACCGTGGATTACCCTTTAAGTATTAATCAACACTGACTGCTGTAAAGATCCTTACAAACTCCTTAGACTTCAGTGCATTAACTAGAAGTTGTCTATTTTGTGTGATTGCTAGCGCATTTTTACTTTCTGCAATGGGCTAAACCAGGGGTTGCCAACCTGCAGTCCTGGACAGCAAGCAGAAATTTGTTAATTTCGCTCTCAAAATGGCAGGGAATAAATGCGAAGCAACACAGGACACAGGACGTTTGAAACTGGGGAGTTCGAGGTGCCATGGCTCAGTGGGCTAAGGCGTTGTGCCATGACTCCGGCAACCCAGATTCGAATCCGACCTGTGGTCCTTTGCCGATCCTGCCCCATCTCTCTCTCCCGTTCATTTCCTGGCTGTCTCTTCACTATCACTATCCAAATAAAAGGCAAAAGCCCCCCAAAAATATATAAAGAAATGGGGGAGTTTATAGTTTTTTGTTGAACGTAAAGGCAAATCATTCAGCCTTACATGGTGGGTGGGTGAGAGAAAGGGGGGTGATATTAATGTGTGCCCATGTATGATGTGGCCCTTGCGGTAACACAGTAAAAATGTGGCTCTTGGGTCTCTGACTGGTTGACCACCCCTGGGCAAGGCCAACACTGAGCTTCTATCTGACATTGCAGTCATCATCACAAGTGCAGACATGCAGTTCAAACATGACAACAAATGTTTCACTGTGGAAGATAATGTAACTTGAAATGTAATCCTGAACATTTCCTTAATGTAACTGTAATTCAATTACACAGTTTTTCAATGTAACTGTAACTTATTACTGTTACTTTTATTTTGTAATTAAATTACGTAATTTTGTTACATGTAACTAGTTACTCCCCAACACTGACAGTACCCAATCCAGCAGGGGCAACAACAACCACATGGATTTTGTCGACCTGCCCCCACTCGGATGCGTCGCCCGAGTTTGGCCTCTGAGGGGCCGGACCCCCTGCTAGGACTTCTGATTCAGGACTGATTCACACTGATTCAGGACTGATTCACACCATTGATAGCTCGCAGGCGCCCTCTACTAATGCCCTCCATGCCAACAGATGAAAAATTTTCTCAGAATGGTGCCAGACACAAGGAGAGGAGCCACATTGCTGCCCCTTACCAACAGTACTACAGTTTTTACAGTATAGAACCGTGGTTATATGCATAACCCTCGTTTAGTTACATTGGGCTATATTGAATTCAAATTTTTTTTACCCAGGCTCGGCTGGACTCGGCTGAAGCCCCGTAAAACTCGTCTAGCGATGCCTCTGGTGCAGGCTGCACACAGTTGTTAAAAGCTATGGTATCACCTGTGCCGTCAATTAATGATGAAGCAGACAGTGAAAACTGCTACAAAATCAGATGTGACAAATTAAGTGCATGCTGAATAATCTGCTAATTCAACGTCTTTCTCGCAGCATAGGCTAAAGTGCATCGCAATGTAGGCAGCCCTTGTATTTTCCATGATGGCTACAAACTCTAAAACCATTAATACTGGGTGGTTCATTTCAAAGACGCATGGAACAGTGTAACCGCACGCGCGTTTGTTTACATTATGTTCCGTTCTAAAAGTTTGCAGTGTGAACCTGAAACGAGCCTTGGAACAATGGCAAATATTTGTATCGGTTCAGGGTTTGGAACGGAACAAAACAGGTGCGAAAGCACCCTAAATGAATGCAGCACATGGATCAGCTTAATAACACGTTGACTATAGTAGTCACACTCAGTTGCATTGTAGCCTCTGCTGTACCGGAAAACATTGTGTGGCCTTGGATTGAATTTTTTTTTTTTTTAATGTCACTCAGGAAACTCGACATTGGTCTTTAGTTTGCATATTCATTAAGCCAACCTCCTGATGAGCTCCACCATAATTATTAGCCCATCTAAGTTGTAAATAAACAAAGCAGAAGAAAATTATTTTTTCTTTCTGTGCAACTGTTTCAGTGAGTTACAATTGTATCTAACCAGCGGGCACCTGAATGGCATCTTTTGTTTGCCCGTTTTCAGATTACTAATTAAAAATGGGAACCACATTGACTCTCCTCCGCTGTATGACTCGTATGAGGTGGAGTACCTGCCCAACGAGGGAATTGTCAGCACCTCCAGGTACCTGTTTCTGGAACTGACCACAGATGGTTCCGGAACCTCCACTGGCATGGCCATTAGATATGAAGGTAAGTCACAGTGCTATGGCACAGTGGAAAATTGACAGTAGTCTGGCAATGGTGAATTATACATGTAAAATGGTGAATTGTCAGTTTGAATGAATTAAATATAATGGACGTCCTATAACTAATAATGTACTGCAGCTACGAATTAGCTCGTCAAAATCCACAGGTAATCATTTGCTTTGTTCTCAAATCATGGCCTAAGCAACATTGAATAGCAATCAGAAAAAAACTGTGAGAAAAAAAGGGAACACTGATTTCCTCCGCAACAGTTCTGTTCTGTTTACTTTAGGAGATGCACCATCCATCTTGCCTCAACTTTTAAATATGTATGACTCACATTTGAAGACAGACAATCCTGTTAAGAGATTCACCAAAAAAAAGTTATTCAGCGGGCAAACATGTAATCTAGACTAACGATGAGTACTTAACTCTGGTGGTTTTGGCCTGATCTAATTTACATCACTGACTCTGTCTCTCTTCCCACTGGTGTCAGGGGGAGTGGAGGGATTTATGCCCTCATGCTCAGCAAACCGCTTAAGGGCACCTGTGTGCTGGCATGCAGCTTTCCTGCGGACCCTCGCCCACTCATTGTTTTGGGCTCTGAACAAACAACAAACAACTAAACAAACAAAAACATCTTCCTCTATCATTCTCAGTGCTGTGTTTGAGGAGCTGGTGACTCTTTTGCTACTCATATCAAATTCATCAGTGCATACATTAGTTGAACATCCGAGGGAATTAAATGAGGCCATTTGTCAAGGCACTTACACTGAAGATTTTACAGCAAACATGCATATACTTGTCTCTGGCATTTGGTACCATTTTGACCCTTCTTTAAAGAGATTTAAAGATTTCTATAACTGCCTGCTGGTATCATCATTCTATTTGCTTTCTTTATATTCAGTATTACAACTCTCTGTAGGTGGTTTGCCATAGAGGAATACCTACACTGTAGTTGAAGATGGTATCATGAACTATAGTCATATCTTCCAAAAGAAGGTTGATCTGAAAACCTCTAAGATCTTTTTTTTCATATTTCATTCTGAAGCATGCTTTGCATGTGTGCTGCTTTTTTTTATCATAGCTGTGAATAATAGATGGGACATATATTCTTTTTGAATGTAATATTTAAAATTATTTATTTTTATTTCAAGTAGATGTATTTTACTGTATGAGTCATTGAATTGACAAGGGCAATCCCAAAATACACAATTTTCTCACATTTAAATCAATACTAGGCCAATTCAGAAATAGAGCTCTGTTATTTTCCCCTTGCAAATCTCGACCCTTGAGTCATCTCGACCCTTGAGTCATGTCATAAAAAATTAAACCATGTGCACCCACTTCCTTACCCCCAGCACCAAAAAAAAAAAAAATCACAAACCTCAGTTGCCAAATGGCACACCGGCATATTTTCAGATTCTCTTAGAACTGGCAGACCCCCTCCTTCCTCCCCCCTCTTTTTTTTGAATCAAGTGGAGTCTGATAACGGGATAGCAGGGAAATCATTGGAATGGGGTTGAAAATGAATCAATTCCTCCTCGTGATGGAGGACGAAATAGTCTACTGCGCATCTACTGTTGCCAAGCTGAATAATGCATAGGTGATGGGACCGCTGCTAAGATGGGAAAGAGCTTCTGTAATTGGCAGAATCACCTGTGTGCGCTTCGACGCAGACCTGGTGTGGAATATAAAACACCTCGGCGACGGACCCAAACTTTCAAATGTTACAAATTTCTCCAGTCTGGGGCGTGCTTCAACAGGAAAGCACCTGCAGGCATATCAATGCCAAACATCAGATGCGTTAGTGCTGCAGCCCCAACATCCTCATTGCAGTCAGGTCCTTGTTGACTCGCGCTGAGCTCAACGCAGGAAACATTAAAAGCCCAAGCGTTGTTTGTTTGTTTGTTTGTTTGTTTGTTTGAGTGGGCTTGTTTACTCGCCAGCAGTGCCTTTCAATCATTCTACAATTCCGTGTTTGGTAAAAAAAAAAAAAAAAAAAAAAGATAAATTCTCTTGATGCTTTTGCTGTGCGCTTCTGTTGGTAGGAAAGAGCTAATTTTTCATAGTCATAGGTCTCATTTCCATAATCGGCATGAGGGATTTGGGCTTATCTGTGGTAGATCCTACTGTAGGTTTAGTGATAGTTGGCAGTCTTAGGTGGGTCTGTCCACCTCTTCCGTTCTGGGTGTCTTGATTAATAGTCTGTCCTTTCAGCCTTTGGGTCCGGGCACTGCTACGAACCATTTGTCAAGTATGGCAACTTCACAAGCAGTGACAGCACGTACGCAGTGGGCGCCGTGGCCGAGTTCACCTGCGACCCCGGGTACACCCTGGAGCAAGGATCTGTCATCATGGAGTGCATGGACCCAAACAATCCACAGTGGAACGAGACAGAACCGGCGTGCAGAGGTATGTCCATGTCTGTGCCTTGGACCGTGTGTGTGTGTGTGCGTGTGTGTGTGTTTGTGTCATCTGCATTCGTACTTTCCTACATGCTTGTGTGATTGTGAGTGTGTGTGTGTGTTTGTGTGTGTTTTCCTCACCAGCTCCAAGATATCTAAGATAACCTGACAGAAACAGTTCATGCGTATAAAAAAAAAAAAACAACAAAAAAATAAAACACTGATCTGATATCATCCGCATTACAAACGCATCACAGAAAACGGCTTTATCAGCCCCCATCTCCACCCTGCCAGACCACAAACAGTAAATCCACCTGCTAGGCCCCCTTTTCCGTAATCCACCGCTGCTCTGGTTACCTGGGCAGGCCTTGGCTTAGCCATGGGGCCACGGCCTCTGAGCCACTCCTCCGTAAGAGCCTTTTTCCTGGGCCGTGTGTTTGGAATCAATGCAAGGCTCGCCTCTCCCATGGATGCTGCAACCTTTGGCGGACACACTCAGCAGCATCCGATCCAGCTCCGGTCAGTCCAGAACGCTGAATCCTAAAATGCCCCAGTGGACCCGAGCTGGGGAAAAAGGGATTGAATCAGGCCGGCTCAAGCCATGGGGTCAGGATTGGCTGATTCAAAAAAAAAAAAAGAAGAAAAAATATATTTTTGGGATACAAGATGGGAGAGTGGGCTGGTGAAAGAATGAACTGAAAATCCCACTGAGTCCTTTGTGAGTCTGACTCATAGATACTCAAAGATATATTTTTTTTCTGAGTCTCAGTCAAAAATGAATTCCTTCTCTATGGGTCCTTGTTTACCACAAGCCAGAGATAACCTTCAATCATTTCAATAAAACCCATTGTTTTATTCATGTTGATCGTGTGTGTATATGTGTGTGTGAGAAAGAGACTCAGAGAGAGATATAGAGAGAGAAAGAAAAGTGCTTCTTTCTATCTGTTTTCACAGTGTGCAAAGTCTTTGTCATGTGTGTACGTGGACCCCTATACTTCATATGTACTGTATTTGTGAGTCCAAACATGTTTTTCTGTTTGTGTGTGTGTGTGCAGATGGGGTGAAGACATATAGCTATGTGTGTTTGTGTGTGTATGTTTGTGTGTGCATATGGGGGTGGAGACATATAGCTATGTGTGTTTGTGTGTGTGTGCATTTAATACATTTACTGTGTCTATTTAGCTGTCTGCAGCGGGGAGATCACAGACTCTGCTGGGGTGGTCTTGTCTCCAAACTGGCCCGAGGTGTACGACAAAGGACAGGACTGCATCTGGGGCATCCACGTGGAGGAGGACAAGAGGATCATGCTGGACATCCAAGTGTATGTATCTGAGTTTACCATATATGTGCTATGTACGGGACATCCAAGTGTAAGGATCTGAGTTTACCATATATGTTCTGTGTACTGGGCATCCAATATAGCCAATGGTATCTGAGTTTACCATATGTGCTGTGTACTACACATCCAAGTGTATGTATTTAAGTTTACCATATGTCCTGTGCATTGGACATCCAAGTGTATACATCTGAGTCTATGAGCCCTATGCTGTACATCCAGGTGTATGTATGTGAGACAGTGTGTCCTATCCAAGCGAATGCATCTGGTTGATTACCCACCTATACAGGTCTGCTGAGAATGTGTGCAGGGGGATGAGGATAAGGAGATGATCTAGGCCAGACTGGAACATTTGGGATCAGTGAAACACGCACACACAAACAGACACACACACACACACACACACACACCTGCAGCCTTGAATAGATTACATCCATGTTGATTTGTCACTATCATCAGCCATAGTATGTGTACAGAATTCTATGAAAAACAGAAAATCACTTTTTATTAGTGTATTTTTCGAGCTGTGAATGGAATAGACAGGCCTTATTGGACATCAAATTTTCTAAAAATTACATCCCCCCTGAAGTGTCAGATTTGAGCTTGATCACTGGTTTAGAAGGCGTTTCTTGCTAATTCACAAGTCAGAGGCCAATTCTGAGATTATTTCCAGCGGTAGATGCATTTGTCCACAGCTGTCGTGCTAATTTCTCAAGGGCATCAGAACAGAAACCAAGATCCAAGTTGTATAATTGGATTCATTTGCAATCACAAAACAAAAGCTCAGAAGTATTATACACCCCCCACACACACGCACACACACCTACACCTCTTCATCTCTCCTCATGTCTTCTACATGGGTCCAGTGACTGGATCTGACACATCTGTTGATTTGCAAAGGCTGTTTATCAGTCCATGGGCCAGAGGATCCGTCTCAAACTACTGTAGGTGCCAAAGAGTTGGAGCTGGTGCCTTTGCCTGAGCTTTACTGCCCTGATTTCTCCCCTGCATTCAGTCAGATGTGGTCCCTCGACTGAAGCACGGCAGCGGTGGTGGTGAGGTGTGTGGGGTTGTAGGGAAGACAGATAAAGCTTGAGGGATTGTTTTCACTCTTCCTCTTAAGATGTTAGTGTCAAACTCTGTGATGCCTGGCTTCACATTCGGATCACGCTCCCCACGGAACGGCTCTATCACCTGGCCCGCTTTTTTTTTTTTTTCCTACAGCACGGCAGCTGAGAAAGCCTGCAGAATTGTGGCAGGGTAAAGCTGTGTGCAAGAATTCCCGCCTTGTTTTTTTTTTTGTGTGTATGTGTTTCCTCTACAAGCGTTTTGAACAAACCCATCAGGAGAAACATTGTCTCTTGCACTGTTGCTCCCGCACAAAAAAGGACAGACAATGGTATGAATGAGTAAAGCAGAGTGACAGAGAAAAGAGAGAGACAAAAAGAGAGAGAGACAGAAAGAGAGAGAAAAGAAAGAGACTAATGGCCATGGCACATTTAAAGAAATTGAATGAAAGTTGTCGAGAAGGAAGATGAAAGAACATTGTGCTTATGAGTGGAACACATAAGTACCAGCGGACAAAGGTTAATAACAAATTCGACGGAGAACTAATTATTTTATCGTTCCCCCCCCCCCTCTTCCAAAGGTGATTCTCCACTGAATCAATTATGTCGAGCAGGGAAAACGAGTGTTTTTTTGTGATTGCTCCGTCAGGTGAAGCCTCTGAACAGGAGACCCTGCTGTGTCAGCCCCTGATAGATTATTCATGCACTCAATAATTTGGCTTCCTTAATTAACATTCGCTCATTTGCATATGATTCCTTTTGTCATGTCTCCTTCGTCGCCCCTATCTTGCTTTTTTTTTGGTTGTTTTCGCTTCTCCGCTAACATCGCAGCGGGTACATTGTTTTGTAGCATAGTAAATGGCATCTGAGATGTAGGAAGTTGTCAGCATAATTAATTTCCTGATGGTTGGGGTTTGGTTGTAAGAGGAGATATGAACAGATATGGTGTTCATGGATGACCGTGGCGCGCTGGCACCTAGGCTCTGCCTGTTATCGGTTTTGCGGATGAAAATTTGGCCACCTGTGTAAAGTTTGCTGAGGCGAAATGAGAGGATGCTCCACTGCCAACCCCTCTCACAATCTCTTTCATTTTCATTTTTTCGGCCTTTGTCTCGCCCTCTCTCTGTTTCTTCTTTCTTTCTTTTAACAACTGAGGAAATTAAATGTCTGCATCACATGAAAAGGTCCTCGGTTGTGAGATGTTTTCGTTCTATCCTTTTTGTCCGTCCTCATCATCTCTCTTTTCTCCTGAATTTAGTTTTCAACGCCTCTGCTCATTTTTCTTTTTTTTTCTCTCTCCCTACAAGTACCAACTGGCTTCTTCATGCTGTGAAACTGCTGAGGCAATCAAAGGCGGCCAGCCTGTGTGTGTGGTGTGTGTGTGTGTTGTATGTGTGGGACAAGCATCTCCTATTGATGGAGCGCAAAGGCCCGGGTGAGGCAGATGGATTGGACCGGGTCTGCCCTGGGTCACCCCGCCTCAGCAGGCCGCGCTGTGCCGAGCCAGCCGGCCTCCCTCCTCCTTCATCTTTAAATTACCAGATTTGTCAAACAGCATATGGGACATTATCAGCCGGGCGCATCAAATGAGAAATACAGATGGGCCGAAAATGAGGGAGGAGGGGGGCTTTGCCACAGACAACAATCTCCTCTAAAAGATGGAGAGAGGGAGTGAGAGAGAGAGAGAGACAGAGAGTCAAACAGAAGAAAGATACGAGTTAGAGAGAGCGAGAGAGAGTAAGGAGGGGGGGAGAGAGAGAGAGAGAGAGAGAGATTAAGGAGGGGGAGAGAGAGAGACAGAGAGAGAGTAAGAGGGAGAGAGAGAGAGAGGTGGGGGGGACAGAACAAAGATATGAGATAGAGAGAGTGAGAGAAAAAGAGAGAGAGAGCAAACGCATGGCACAGTGAGAGTCCATAAGGCGCTGCTAAAGCACCCCAGCGTTGACATGGCTCGTCTAGCTAAAAATCTGTTTGCTGCCAGTCGTTGGTGTAATGTGCTTGTATGGAGCAGAGCAAAAGGGTTTCCATTTCCTGTGTGCAGAGGCCATTTTCTCCATATCCAGCGGCCTGGAGGTGGATGTGATCCCCAGGCTCAGACCATAGTGTGTGCCCCACACAGATATGTGTTGTGGCCCCCATTGTGCGTGGTGTGCGGGGCCTCATTACAGAGCTTAAAGAGTGCTTTACACTGGTAATGAGCATGATAATAATTCATCACACACACACACATACATACACACACACACACACGCACAAAACCTACCCCCATGCAAGCTCACAATTACCAGGCAACATAGCGAATAATGACAAATGATTAATTAATTTGCCAGACAGGAAGTCTTGTTATGAGCGCCTCACCTCATTTATTGTGGGGATGGTGTGTGTGTGTGTGTGTGTGTATGTGTGTTAGTGTGCAGGGAAGGGTGATAGGGGCTTGGGGCTGGGAAAGGTCTGGTGTGTGTGTGTGTGTGTGTGTAGGTCGGGGGGATATTGCAGGTGACAGCCGGCACACCTGCCTAGAGCTGAGGCTGTTTGTGTCAGTGAGAACTGGCAGCGCAGTGGATCCAAAACGATCTGCATAGTCCAGGTGATGAAGGCGTCCTCTGGAAACCTGGCTCAGAGTCTTAGTGCAGCCCTGAAGTGACAGTCTGATAAAATGCTGCACAGGTCACCTTAAAGCAACAGAAATCATCGAGAGGTAGAAGGCCAGGAACACAGTAGTGAAAGAATGGGCTGTGATTTTTTTGTGTGACAGATATCAAAAGATGATCAATCAGGTTATGACAGTCCAGACTTGCATTATGTGAGAGCCTTCTATTATTTCTTATCTAAGGACCATCTTTCCCCAATTCTCTTTCTCCCATTGACTTTCTCACTCATCTGTCTGTATTTGTCCTACGTGTACCATCTGTTCTCTCTCTTTTTCTCCTTGATTCTCTCTCTCTGCCCACTCTTCCAAACCCCTGCCTTGGCCCTAGGTGGGTGCTTGTTTGGCTGCCTGGCTGATGTACAGGTCACTGTGGGTTTGCGGGGGCAGTTCTCAGGGAAGCATGGCATTTGGTTCACTCTTAATAAATCAAGCCTTTCTGCCGAGGCTCCAGGCACTGCGCCAGAGTGCTGGCTCAAAGCTACACCAATATTTAACTCTGTAATTAAAAATTTATATCAACTGAAGAACAATGACCCATTGGTTCAGTTTTTTTATTAGTGTGTGTGTATGTGTGTTACTATCAATCTACAATCTATATCTCTACACACTTCTGCTCCTTAAATAATGCTGGCAGTTTTCAATGAAACAACAGTTTCAGAACAGAACGGCAGCCATTCCTGGTCCTGCTATTCCTTTTTTTCCTTTTGTGCTT
This sequence comes from Limnothrissa miodon, assembly GCA_017657215.1. Taxonomy (NCBI): domain Eukaryota; kingdom Metazoa; phylum Chordata; class Actinopteri; order Clupeiformes; family Clupeidae; genus Limnothrissa; species Limnothrissa miodon. The sequence continues at coordinate 99,748 of JAGFZM010000159.1, read as the reverse complement.
GATTCCTTGATTTGTGCTTCCTTTTGTGCTTTTAGAATTAAAGCAAAAAAATATATATATATTACCATGGCTTAAGCGGCTAAATTGAATCATTTGCCAGTGAGTAAAGTGTGGATCCCTTCCTTAGTAGGACATGCCAGTTTATATGTGTGTGTGCGTGTGTGTGTCTGTCTTTAAAAAAATAGCATTTTCAGTTTCAAGGGCATGAGGTTGAAATGACATTTCAAAGTAGAATGGAGACTATTGCAGGCTCTGTAGCCTCCCTCAGTCACTCTGTTGTTTGCTGCTTTGATGAGAATTAAAGAATTCTCCTCTCTGGCATTTTTTAATGGCCATTAAACACCAGCTCTTCACTCCTCAAAGAGACACACATGCCCAGTTCCATGCAGGTATCTGTGTGTATGTGTGTGTGTATGTATGTATGTATGTTTATGTGTGTGTGTCTATGTGTGTGTTCAAGCGCATACATGAATTGTGTGTGTGTGTGTGTTTGTACACATGAATGCTGTGTGCATGTGTGTATACACACAACCTTGGTGTGTGTGAGAGAGAGAGAAAGGGAGAGAAAGAGGGGGGTAGTAGCTGAGTGAAACCTGAATGAGGGGATCAGTGGATTGTTGAGGATTGCTTTCCTTCATCATTCTCCGCAGGGGCTCCCTCCCACCTCCACACACACACACGCACACGCACACACACACACGCACACACCAGAACGTTTCTTCTTTCTCCTCGAGGAAATCTTAATATGTCCCGTTGACTGCTGCTGATGATAAATGAACGTGGCCCTCGAACTTCCCGTGCCAGGAGAGCATGGAGAAAGGCAGACTATGTGCCGCCATTTACATTTCACACATGCTTCGTGTGGAGAAAGAGCTCTGTGTCATTTGTTTTTTACCCTTTTGTTTTTATTTTTTTATGAAACAAATTACATTTGTTTTTCACACACACAGAGAGAGAGAGAGAGAGAGGGAGCGAGAGAGAGAGAGAGAGAGAGAGATTTGAGGGAGGGATGCCTCCTGGATTTCACGGCTTGAAAGCGTAACGCTCTGTGAGAGGCTGGAGGTGGCAGCTGTGCCACGGGCCACAACGAGTCGAGCCCACGGTTTGTGATTAAACGAAATGAAATTACCGACAGCAAAATGGAAAGCATGATTGATTTCCGCAGACGATGTGCTGCGCAGATGTGCAAAGCCGAGTTCGACTTTATCACGACAAATTCAATATGAGCTTAGGCGACATCGCTTATTGTTTTTCGACCCTGTCGGCTGTTTAGTGCAGGTGAAGTGCTTTCGTGTTCGAGAAACACTCTTGATAGAAAATGAGATGCGGCCTACAAAAGTGTCTTCTGCCATGCTGTGGTGCAGAGAATGGCTGGTTGTCTTAGTCTGGTTGCTTTTCTTCTTTTGAGTGTTCGAGCGTCTGTTGAGTATGTGTGTGCATTTAAGCACACAATGTACGTAGGGACACAATGATGTGTGAACATTGGTGTGTGTGTGTGTGTGTGTTTGTGTGTCCATGAATGCATGTTTTTATGCATTCATGAGTGCAAACAAAGAGGCACTGTAATATTAATTAACATATACCATATCTGTTCACTATACGGATGTGAGACAACAACAGATATAGGCCTTCTAAGATAGCTTCAAAACTGTGTTGACTACCTTCACGAAAGACACCAGTCTAACTTTACAGCGCATGCCATACATAACTCTACTGCATCTGTTCCAAAAACACCATGTGAAGTTCCCACAATGCTTGCACACACCAATGTCATACACACACCATTACGAATACATCGGAACCGAAAATAGTAATAACTCCATGCGCCACCTGCTCTCGTTAAAATCCCAGGACATCAATCTGTGCCTCTGCTCCATCTGAAAGCTCCACTTCGCTCTACGTCGTGCCTCGGAAAGAAAAGGGGCTGAGCGGGAGTGATTAATTGTTCTTTTTTCCTTCAGTAATGAGTTCCATCACCGGCCACTTGTGATTAATTAGTGACAAGACAGAGTATGTGTGTCGGGTCTCTCTATCGGAGTGGACCATTTCCTCCTTGTCGGTGATGAGCAGTTTCATATGGGACAGCACCATATCAGCAGCTGCCAACGGCCAAACTACGGTGCCTGCACTGTACTGCACAACCCCTCTGCTTTGTTTCTGTGGCTCCATGCTGTACAGTGTATGCCCTGCAAGTAGGATTTTTGCAAGTCTGCACTCATCACTTATCTCCTAGTTTCTGCCCTCTGTGAATTCCCGTTGGAGTATTTTGGAGTGTTTTCTTTGAGGCACAATATGAAATCTGGAGAAATTGAAGGCCATTGTTGCTGAGAGGATCTTTCTAGGATGAAGACTGTATATTTATTTATTTTCAGTGCTGTTGAAGGTGAAGAGAAGCAAACTAAATGGTTTTTAATGTGTTTTTTTATGCGTATATGGCAGCAAATCTTATTTTAGAGTGAGGTGTTTTAGAAATAAAAACGTCTTTGAACCATTTAAGGTGTTTAATTATGGTGCATCTGAATTCTTAGTAAACATCTGCATACACCGTTTAAGAGCTTACATTTTGTAGAATTAAAACAACAACAGAAAAACGAATACTTCCCAACATACTAGTTGTTACCTTTAAAGAGGGGCTAAGCAACATTCTGTTTTTCTCTCTCACGAGCTCCCTCTAAAGACCGCTGTATTGCATTGTATTGCACTGCATTCTATTGGAGGCGGTCCGCGCTGCTGAACATTGCAAGTGCTGTATCTACCGCTATAGGCCACGGTGGCGTGTTCTACACCGTTCGTTCGCCGTGTAATGACTCATTTTAGCATCCTAAACAGTATGAAACGGATTAATTAAATTAAAAATGTTCCATAGTGGGCCTTTAAAATCTACACAGTTTGATTGTACATCTAAAGTGTTGGTCCACTCCAGTCACACAGAATATCATCTGACTGATTTTGTAAATGTAAACACAAATAACACTTACGTACACACACACAAACACAGATAGGGATGGAGGGAGAACCAAAGAATACTACCTAGGGAGGGCAAGAGAAAAGAGAATTAAAGAAAGCAAAGAAGGAAAAAAATGTTCTCTTTGTGACGGTGCACCTCTAGAGACTGCTACATCTTTCAGAGACAAAATGGGCTTATTGGGGATCCAGCGCTGCCAAGTGTGATTGATTTTTCCCAACTGTTTGTAAATACAGGGGAGAGGTGGTGGTGGCAGCAATGTTCTACTGACACCACTTATGTCGAAGGGAGAAAGTGATATGTAGAGGCCTATGTAGGTCATGTGACCTGGCATTTCATTGAGGATTTTAGAGAAGAAGTACAGTAGTAAAAGAATGAAGTGGAATCTACTACCTGAAGATAAGGAGAAGGGGAAAGAAGGGATGAGGCTGCTGGAAACAGTCAATACACACACAAAGGTAAAGGCCAGCTAAGGGGAAAAGAACAGAACAGGAGCAAACACAGAGGGGAAGAAGAATGCTCGGGTCGAATGTCAAACGGTGCTCTGTTTGTTTGTGTGTGTTCCGTAGACTCCACATGGGAAAGAATGACCTCCTCACCTTCTACGACGGCGATGACCTCACCGCCAAGATCCTGGGCCAGTACGGCGGCACGCGACCCCGCTTCAAGCTCTACACCACCACGGCTGACGTCACCATCCAGTTCCAGTCCGACCCCGCCACCAACATCTATGGCTACAACAACGGATTTGTGGTGCACTTCTTCGGTATGAACCCAGCTAGAGAATAAGGACAAGGACAAGTCTCCGTTGTCTGTGGCCGTATTCATTATAACACATTTTATTTTGCTACTTTATCAGAATATAGATTTCCTATCTTGTTACGTTAAGCTTCAGCTTAAGTTCTAACAACCTTCTTTTCCCAATTGTCTGTTCTCTTTGAGATGAACAGGTCAGAAAGCAGTAATTCTTCAATAATAATTATAATTGTCAGAAGGTGGCATAAAATCCTTCTGTGTAAAAAGGTACTCAAATCTGCGAGGTCTTTAAACAGGGTTTGGTGGGACACACAATTTCCCCCCCAGGGCTGTGCGAAAGGGTCATCTGTAGCCCTTAAGCCTCCCACCCCCACCCTCACTTCATACCCCTCCAACCAGACAGTGGGCCTGTTTTCATGTCCAGTTCATGTCTGTCCTAAGCCAGCTTGTGGAGTCTATATTTAGCGTGCTAATTAAAAGTGAAGTACACTAATTAGCTGCTTGTTAGAGATATGGCAGAAGACACCACGGAGAGATCCTCCCCATCTAATATGAAATCATTACGGCGAGCTGGATAGGAAAGTGAGGGGCGGTAAATTGGAGGGCCGGGTGCCTCATTTGGGGAGGAAGGGGAGGAAAAAGAGGGGGTTGGGAAGCAACACTCGCGCCCAAGACGGAGAGATTTTCCTGCAGCCTCTGCCGAGGCACCCCGATTGCAGCAGTGGCAGCAGTGGTATAAGCCTGGTGCCAAACTACATATACAAAAAAATCTGATAACAAGTAATGAATTCGACGCCAAGAGAGAGAGACACAGAGATAGAGAGAGAGAGAGAGAGAGAGAGAAAGAGAGATGAAGAGGGAGAGAGTGAGAGAGAGATGAAGAGAGGGAGGCAAAGAGAGCAGCTGAATGCTGATGACTCACAGGGTAGAGAGAGATGGATGCTTTGCAGGCTTTTCACACCCCGTCTGATGAAAAAGATGAAGAAGAAGAAGAAGAAGAGGGGAGAGATAGTGGGGAAAGGCAAAAAAAAAAAGAGAAAATAACAACGAAACACCGGCCAAGTATTGCAGGTGGCAGGTGCGCTGAATTTCTGGCCTACTGGAGGCATAAACAATTACAGCACGGGCTTGCACTGATTAGACGCATTCTCCGAGCACCGCACCCCCTCCGCTGTGTTGCCATGAGATGAATAGGCATCAGCAAACAGCGTGTCAGCCCTTCACCCTTGGCACGGGCAGCTTTCATAATCACAACAAAACTGCTGCCTTCCGCTGGATTGCCTCTCCTGCTCGCTCACTCTCCTCTTGTCGCGTCTGCCCGTCCTCCCGTCTGTCCGCTCGCTCAGAGGAGACCATGTGTCCCCTTTTGTCTGTTGTGTTCCTGGTTGACTGGGAAACGGGCCGCGCTTCTATTGTAAGGGATGCTATCTATAACCCAATGGGCTAGACGTGTTATCAGATTCTCTGGGAAGGAAATAATGGCGTGTGCTGTGTGGTTTCTTTCTAATCAATCATGAGAATCTACTGGCTGGCCTGTTTTTGTTCATCAGTGTTTTTTTCTTTCTACTCATCTCCACCTTTTTGTATCTGTTTTTGGCTCTTTCCTTCTTTCACCCCCCACCCCCACCCCCTCCCCCTGCATCTCTTTCTGTCTCATTCCTATCCTCTTTCAATCCCTTTCTCTCCTTCTCTCTTGTCCCTTTGTTTTGTTTGCCCCCCCCGCCCCCTTGTGCCCTTCTCCGTTTCCTGACATCCTCCTCTGCTGCAGAGGTGCCACGCAACGACACCTGTCCCGAGCTGCCCGAGATCACCAACGGCTGGAAGACAACCTCTCACCCGGAGCTGGTCCACGGCACGGTGGTGACCTACCAGTGCTACCCAGGTTTCGAGGTGGTTGGCACTGAAATGCTGATGTGCCAATGGGATCTGACCTGGAGCGGAGACCTGCCCAGTTGCGAGAGAGGTGAGAGATTCCTGGCCTTCTGCCTTTTCTTCTACCTCTATTTGTCAAAATCTCTCTCACTCTCTCTCCCCCTCTCTCTCTTTTTCTCTTTCTCTTTCTCTCTCCCTTGCTCTGCTGTCATCTCACCTTAACAATAACTAATCACTTCCTTCCTTGATCTCATACTGTTTCTACTGAGGAAAAAAAAATGGACAGGTAAATCTAGCCGTGGCCTGACGCTCTGTTTCTCCTTCAAAATACATACGGCAATCATTCTTTTTTCCTTGCTTTTCTTTCTCTTTTCTTCTTTTCTTATCTATCTCTTACTCTCTCTCTTTGTCTCCCTGTTTCTCCCCTCTCCCCATCTCCTCCTCAGCCTCTTGATTCTGTCTAGACTAGTAATTTTCACGCAAACTCCGTCTACATAACGGGTTTTTCCGCTCCCACTCCATGCCTACTCAGAGATGCCCACGCTCCGCCACGCGCGCCCGAGATGGGTCTTTCGACTTCTTTGAGTCGAGTTGAGTCGAGTCGAACAAGTGGCTGCTTGCCTCCCCTCCGTCCTCCTCGCATTTACAGTGAAGGACAGTGGAGAGCGAAGTGTGGGAGGCTTCCTTTGGTAATAACTCGCTCTTCCTGGCGAGTCTTTGGAGATAAGGGTGCGCTTTCAATTCACACTTCCTCCTCTCCCCTGCATCTCTCCTGCATTTCACACTCAAGCGCAAACACCTTCGGCGCACTATTTTTGCAAGCCGTACCTTCTTTTCCTCCTCTCTTGCATCCATCCACCACCTCCACCCCGCTCTCTCTCTCTCCACCACCCTCGTGACAGCCTCCTGTTCTCTCTCTCTGTCTCCGCTGGCAGAGAGTGTTTTATTAAAGGAGAGATGGGGGGAGTGGAGGGTAGGGGACGGATGAGGGGAGTGTGTGTGAGTGTGTGTGTGTGTGTGTGGGGGTGGGGGGGGAGGGGGGTTGGGGTGGGTGGTGACAGCTGTGCAGTGTCTTTGCCGGTGCTGGTGTGGCGTTGACAGCGTCCCTCGTGCACACACACACACACACACACACACACACACACACATTTCCCACCCTACCTTTGGCTGTTCGGAATCCCGATGAGAGAGGTAGGCTGAGTGTGAACAGGACAGACAGGCGGCAGTAATGACCTGGCCCGGTTTCCTGGCTCGCCCGCTCTCCCTCACACATCCTCCCCTGTAACCACACACACACACACACACACACAAATACACACACACACCACACACACGCTTACATGTCCAGTCATACCCAAGCGTAAACACACACTTTCACACGTAGACATGGCAACTCACACTTGTTTATACAGATAATACATGTAGGAACACTTGGAACATACTCACATTCCTACCGTCACACACTCAAGAACACATGGACTCATTCATACATACAACAGATAACACACTTAGAACATACATACACTTTCCCACACATACAGACACACACACAAAAACACAGAAATTTGATTACAGACACACTCAGACAGTGCCTCAACCTCACTCACATATGTACACAGATGCATTTTTGCTCACACACACACACACACACACACACACATCTAACCCTGCGACTGTGGATTCAACAATCAGTGTAGTGTGACCCACCTAGACGCAGATTCCAGGGCCTTTGCTTCTCTACCCCTCGCCTCACCCACCCCTTTCCTTCCGGAAGGTTCTTTGGCTCCACCGGGACCCTCCAGCCTCCTCTAACCTGTGAGCCGGGCTCGGCGCGGGGCCGCTTTCACTCACAAACATCATTAACACGCTGGCCCCTCTCCTGCCGGGGAGAGAATTGGGTTTGTGGGAGTGCCGCTGCGAGACGGAGGCAGCGGTAATCTCTTTATTACACAGCGCTGTGTGCTCAGGGCTCAGCTTTGAGACCGGCGCAGGCAGGGGTGGGTTACCTCTCTGCCACACGCTCCTTCCGCACCGCTTCCTCTTCTTCCCCCCCCTACACGCTCGCTGCCGACGCGGGAACAAGGCCTGAGGAATGGCCAGTGTCTCTCACTGCAGGGAAGCGTGCCTGAAAAACAAAGACAGACATATAGTGCACTAGTGAGTGTGTGTGTGTGTGTGTGTGTGTGTGTGTGTGTGTGTGTAGACTGATTAGATGGGTTGACTTTGAGCGGAGTAAGTGCAACCCAGTTCAGATGAGTTCACAAGTGCTTACAGTTGTGCATGTGGGAGTTCAATGGAGCAGTGGAGATGGAGAACACTGCAAACTCTGCACATTGTGCTTCATGCCCAGAGTCAGTGGGAGGGTAGCACTTTTTTTGTTGATGCTGCTCTATGGTGTTTTCATGGAATACTTGTGGGTTTGAGTCATTTTGAATGCAGCTTAGTGTTCACTTGTTGTGTTGTACGACGAAGCCACACATGGTGGAATGCAGGTCTGTTGGAGAGACGGCTCTGTAACACCTGGTCTACATGATAACTACAGATGATATCTTTATAACACAGAGCTCAGGCCTGTTTTGATACCTTGTAGATGTTTGTAGGTAATTTAACAATATTTTACCCAAAAAAATAAACCCCACCTCATGTTTATTTTTAGATAATCTTAAATCCTATTTAGGACGGATTGGAAAACTACTAGTTATTCCCTTATTTGTTTAAAAAAAAGTGTTGATTTATGCAACATTAATGTGAAGCAAATTTCTTCTGGACATTTTATGTTTAAACGTAATTTACCCAATTAGTTCTCACTGAAAAGAAACGGAATACATGAATACTAGTTTTAGATTTTAAATTCATATTGGAGGAATTCGTTTTAAAAAGTGATGGTTAAAAATGCAACTTGTTCTCCACCTAGTGGTGAAAGGAGATACTACACATGCATTATATGTGCTGGTTTGTTAACAGTTGTCTTTGAGTGTTAACAAAGTAATTATAAATAAGATATTAATTTTATTATTTTTGAAGCAATTCAAAGTTAAACGTATTTCTTTTACTAATGATCAAAGTGGTGAATACTGTCATAATGTATTTGTGGTAAACAAAAGGCTGCCGTTTCATGGTTTTCTCTGTCTTTTTTGTGTTTAAAGTATTATCCTGCCCGGATCCGGGAACAGTGGAACACAGTCGTCGAGTGATGTCAAGCCCCCGTCTGACGGTGGGTTCCACCATCCAGTACATCTGCAACAAAGGCTACTCGCTGTCAGGGAACAGCCTCCTCTCCTGCTACAACCGGGACTCCTCTGGACCCAAGTGGAGCGAGAGGCTCCCCAAATGCATCCGTGAGTATTCCAGTGTCCCAATGGTTTTGCTCACACACACACACACACACACACACACACACACACACACACACACACGCACACATGCACGAGCATGTGGACACATGCACACGCACAACACACACACACACACACACTCACAACACTCACACGCACACTCTCAATAAATTGCAGGGAGAGAAACACACACCCTGGTAAAAAAAAACCTCTATCCAGCTGTAAGATGAAGAGTTCCCCTCATGATATGCCAGAATGCAGGTGTGACAAATTATCAACATTAAATGAAATGCCAAGCCATGACATAACATTTGTCATAGAAACTAAATTAGCAGTGGCATGGCATTTATCAATCTAAAGTCATTCATTCAACATGCAGGGGGTTTTAACGTTTCTGTGTATTGTGCGTCTGGAGAGAGGACACAAGAAGTCGAGCTAAACGTATGCTTTTCCTGATGTACAGCGGATGCGTATGAGCCCTGCAAGAACCCGGGCACTCCAAGCTACAGTTCACTGAGCCCCGAGAAGCATCTGTACCAGGCAGGAGAGGTGCTGCATTTCACCTGTCAGAAGGGCTATGAGCTCCTGGGAGAGCCGGCCATCCGCTGTGTGCCTGGGCGCCCCTCTCGGTGGAGCAATCCTCCCCCTGTCTGCAAAGGTGGGTACTGCAATGGGAACACACAAAGATACACAAACACTTCATGATTTTAGCTAGTAGGCGATTCATAATCTTTAAAGTTCTATTTTGACAATTGCCTAAACATACCCTTTTATCATTTAGTCAACACAACATTATCTGTTATTACATCAGTTTACTTGATATTTGCTATGCTTCTATACCCTTTGGAAAGTAACAGACATGTGCGGCACAAACCAGGCAACAAGTGTACTGCCAAGTGAGATAATTGTTCTGCCAAGACAGGCACAATGGGACTCGCAATCAGCAAAACCATGCCAGCGCCACTTTTGTAGGCCTAATCTTCTCAGAAAATGTTCAACCTGAAATTATGAGATTACTAAATGAAATTCGTAAACTAGTAGCCTAAGTAAGCAGCAAGACATGAGCCATCCATTCTCCATTCAATTGTCTCATTCAACTTTACACAACTTCATTGCACATTACATTCAGTAATGTGTTGCACATTTACTGCTCTACATAGCCTACTATTATGCACTGTCGGCACCTACTGGCACATTTAGGTGTCAAAGCAAAGGGCGATTCGCTCCTAAAGTTCCGAATGCAGTTTTTCCATTAAGGGACAATGAAAGGGACCTGTTTTTCACCAAAACAGGTCAATCAACAAAAACAAATGATTTCTAAATAGTTCTATGATTATGAAAATGCTGCATGGGTGGGTGTCTTTAACTCGTTTGTTATTAACATTTATTAGTTTCAGCCCTGTAGATTACACAGCACTGGCCTGTCAGATTTTCTCATTTGGTACAACAGTCAACCAAAGGCACCGCCAGACGGGGGAAAGTTAGGATGTTTCCAAGGGCCTGGCACTGACAGGGAGCCCCAGGGAACAATTTTAATATTATGATTAATGGAGGGGCCGCTGTAGTCAACATAGCTTTTGCAGACATGGCAAATTTGGTGTGTGTGTGTGTGTGTGTGTGTGTGTGTATGTGTGTACATACTTGAATTGTAGTGTCTGAAATTTTGTATAATTTCCCAGGCTCTGCACTCGAGTACATAAACGAGCAGCGATTGGATGGTAAGTACTCTCACTGTCCTCTCCAACACTCGAGAGATGGTCCATTGTATTGGTTACTTAATTACTGTATTTGAGGGCCTGATGTGTTGCACCATGGCAGTGCTACATTTTTGAACAACTCTGATTATGTATTTTTTTTTTTCCCTGACCAGTTGCAAGTGCTTACTTAAGCATCGAGGGCCCTAATGTAGCCATTGCTGTCTTCACACCTGTGGCCATCATCACAGCTGTCATTCTAGGAATATACTTCTACTTTTCAAGGTAACCCAAAGCTGGTCAATGGCAATAAATAAATACTCTGAGGTACCATCTACAGTATAGTGGCATAGACCCTGCCATTGCTGGATAATCAGGTGATTTATTTTCTCTCAGGTACCAGGGGAAGTCCTTGCGATTGTCTACATCCCAACAGTATGACCACATCAGTGCAGACTCGGCTTTTGATAACCCTAGTTATGACACAGCAGTAAGTATTACAGGGGCAGCACAGAGAGCACGTCACTTGCTTTTGAGGATGGTTAACACCATGGGTCTCATGCGTGTGAGGAAGTTAAAGTAGCCCTGACAATCTGAAAATCTGAATCTGAAAATTATACTTTGTGTATATTATTTTGAGTAAACCATTCAGCCAAAATGTATTTAAATAATCATAAGGATGACAGTTGACAGTATGACTGAGACAATTGTTTTTTGTTTCTTTAAATAGAGACCATCATGATTATATGAAGATAATCTGGGAACATGCCCTATTAAAGAACATATTGTCAAATATACTTATACTTTAAAAATAATGGTTATCTCATTCAGGTTTGAACAGGTCGAAAACACCATATGCATCACCAGGCTGCTGTTTTTTTCTTGAAATAAAAAAGATGTATAAAATGAGGCGTACGCAATCACCCTGCTACACTGGGGGTATCTTTTGGCCTATTTGTGTAGTTCTGGAGAATATTATTTGTCTCATTAAAAGCCAACTAAATTCATTGATTTAATTTGGCTACCCCAGTTATCCTGAAGTCTCCTAGCGCTCCTGTCGGTGCCAATATAGCAACCCATTTTGTAGTGAACCATCTTCATTTCTCTGCGGACAACCACGGCAAGGATTTCCTACGCCTCCATGTCTCCATCCCTGGCTGCCCCTATAAAGCCCTCTACCCCTCTCGTACATGTACCCCTCCCTTCTGTGCTAACCACTGCTTCTTCTCTGTGTTCCTCCCTTGGCTGCACCCCTGAAGAACACCGAGGTGAGGCCCCCCGACACCAACGCATAACTTCTCCCATCTTCCATTAGTCAGTCCGTTAAGCCATCCAGCCACTTTTTTTTTTGTTGTTGTTTTAAAAGCGCATCTGACAGTGCCGAGCGGTGTAGTAGTAGACATGTAATTCACACTGAAGCTCAGTGGGGTTGAGCACGTCTCCAGTGACCGTCCTCCTCAGACAGACGGCTAAGTTTAGACTACAACAGACTTGAAGGAATCAGAGCACACCAGCCAAACTCCCCAATGATGTGCCGCTCACTCCCAGACGGGTGTGCCTTTTCTAGCGCTGAAGCGGATGGGTTGGGGTGGAGTGGGCAATGTGACCTTGCTCACAGGTGTAAATGGAAATATCGGGCATGTGCACCTGAGCCCCTCTGTGTAGTGTAACCTCATATCTGCAACCACTGTTGACAGCGTCACAGCTCATCTGAGTGTGGTCATGGGCTAGAGGGAGAATGACAAAAAAACAAACACTTACACAAAGTCACGAAAATGTCACGACCATACCAGTACTACAACGGAGATGACTCCCGCTGGAAGTGTGAAACATGACATACATATTGTTTATGTTCTCATCTTTATTGTGATGCAATATTTACTGTACATAGGCCATTTGCTTGTTTTTTTCATGTATTGTTTTTTTGGCTCTGTAAAGTGACTGGAACCAGAGGGGAAATGCTTGCAGTAGATGTCTATGGACATTCTGTGGTAGGGTGGGCCACTCCATTTTATTTGTTTATTTCTTTTTAACAAGTTCAATTCATGTAACCTTCATAAAGTATCAGTTTGGTTCACATATCATTGGTTTTGGTACTTTTCTTTAATTCAAGGTGATCAATACTGACTGCATGACCTCAAGTCAGTCTCTTGTATGTTGTAAAAAAAATCTACATGTTTAATTTGCAGGAGACAAGAGAGTATGAAGTATCCATTTAAAACACTGCATTTTTCAGCCTGGAGGAATTCAAGCCTTTTTTGCCTTGTGGAAGTATTTTTTCCGGCACCTTCCATTTCTCCTGTGACGCCTCCTGCCTCCCCTTTCCCCCCGTACACCCTTACAGAACCTGCTGTATATATCTGTCTTCAGAAGAATTCTGCAAGCACTGTAAAGAGTGTGAACAACCTGATATTATTTTTGTAGAGCTTCGATAGCAATGACCTAGCAGTGGTGTCTGTACAGTTTCTATCCTGTGACTGATCCAAACAGAATGATACGGCACTGATAGTAGGACAATACTCATCAAATCATTAATGCAAGTCTTTCTGTGTACATACAGACTGGGTGATTTTGGTGACTATTATTTCGATTCTCCTTTTTTTGATTCGCTGATAACCATTTGCATATAGCATCCTATTATATAACATCTATTTAAAGATGTTTGATTTATTGAATGGCTGGTAGATTGAAGAAACAGACGATGTTTTGCATAATATTAAATTTTCATTTCTTGATTGGTTTAGCCAAACAACAAAGTCCACACCTTTTTCAGTGGCTTAATCAGATCTCACATGATACTTTGCACTCTATTTTAATTTTTAACAAAATATTTTTTTCATATAGCCCTTAATTTATGTTTGTACATTTGATGTCTGGGTGTATGTACTGAACTGTACTGACAGAACTGCTTGTGTTACATATTTTGCACTTCTTTAAATTATGTTGTTTTATTATTGAAAATGGATATAGTTATTATAAGGGCATTTTCCAATGTTATTATAACTTGAATTTTATTTTTTAAACTGTGAATACAGCTGGTGATGGAATGAAACAGATCAGAGGCTTGGTGACTGCTGAGCAAATCACCTTATAGAGAATGAAGGGTTAAAGTGAAGTGTAAAACTGTTCTCTCCACAGTATTGTAATATGTATAATAAAAACGAATATTAAATGGCACACTTTCAAGAAAGACAGGTGTTTTCTTTTTTTCTGATGAGGTTCCCTGTGGGATCAATATACCAAACTAGGCTTGGGGAAAAGAATCAAAGTTTAAATACATGTTTTTTTCCTCAGGACAAGTAGAGATGAATCTAGCATGATTTGTATCAGTGACAAACAATTCTAGTTCATGCATATTTACCATCCTAGATATTATGCACATATACTTTGCACATATAATTTGCAGGCTTCTTCATATCATCATGAAAGGTTAGCACGTAGCAGTCTCTCAAGCAAGTTATCATCAATGATGCTGGCAAAGTGTATCTCATTAATGTGTGGCAACAGAGGGTCACAAGTCACAACAACCATATTTTCAATCAAAACAAATATACTTTATTCACATGTTTGCTCAAATCCATGCCGAGATTAAAGATGTTGAAACAGAATGTACTATAGGAATGTTTTAGCACGGGTGAGTGAATACATGGGTAGTATGTTTCTGAGTAACCTAATTGCACTTTTGCTGTAATAAAATTAAAACATTGTGTTTTTCATATTACTTGTTAAATGTAATGATTAACCACTTTGTGGAGGAAAGTCATCAATAAAATTAATAACTGAACATCATGTTCTCTGTTCAAATAAGGTGTGCTCCCCTAATTCTTTTATTAGTGAGCATGCAATGACTCCATCATTTAGCATCTGATTACACCAAGCAACATTCTGTCTCGAACTGGCTGACCCAAGAAAATACTGTTGGCTACTAAGGTTAGCTGGCTGATGACATGGCAAAACGAAACAGAGGCAGTGCTCATAAGTGCAACGAAAAATAATTCTGATCTTAAACCAATATAGTATTAGCCTGGGACCGCCCATACATCCTGTGACGCTACATTGAAATTCGCGCAGTTTTAGATCATTTCTGTTCCCCAAAAAATGGGAACCAATGAGAAACGAGCTTCCCAATGAGCTTATTAGTCGCGAAAGCCTGGCTAATATAGTGCACATTTTAATGATCGTCACTCGTTTTCGAAACGCATTTTTTCATTACTCATAGATGACAATAAAAGTGTTAACATTTCTGCAAAGCATCTCACTATTGTGATATATGACGGCTTTTGAAAAACAGAGATTTTTCAGTCTAAAAAAACCCTGAATATCTGGACATTAACTGGACATATTTAGGATTCCAAAAAACGGATTCTGATAGTGACATGAAGTGATCAGAGGATTAGATGTAGGCTAAACCTATATTCTCAGGATAATGTCACTGCTTACAAAATGCAGGGACATAAACAGTGAAATGTTCTAATTCAGTCAGCCACGTCTTACTCTGTCTTAAATTGTGGGTGACCACAACATCTATCGCCTAATTTTACTTCTGCACGTGACATACATGTGTCAGACATTGGCCTGATGAAAAAAAGTTATGCATACCAGCAACCGCCGTAAATTCAATTGCATTCGGAGATGAAAGACCTACATAAGACGATTCTGATGTAGCCTATTTAATATTGAGGTGCACAAAACCTGTTGTGTTACAGGCTACTGCCATTGGTCACTGGAGAATAAATAAACAGTCTAAGATACAAAGGCTTCTGGCCATTTTGCTATGGCCCAGCCTATTTGGCAACTGTGCTATAAAGTTACATAAGGGGTAAAGACAAAAAAAACAACAGTTAATTTAACAGATTTTTAAATAGTAAGTGAATAGTCCGATTTGTTGTACACATTTGAAAGTTAGCCACGAGTCAGCTTAAGGGCCTACTGGTTTTGCTAATGTAGCCTAAATGACTTCCCATCTACTAGATTTGACAGCTTGGCAGAGACAGCGGTGCTCTTTTGATAGGAAAAATACGTTTCTGATTCAATTCTAAACAGATGATTTCTGGCTCCCTGATCTCTGAAGCATTACAAGCACAAAAAAGTATTATTGTTGAATATACGACCCTAGCTTCCGTCCAAGATCCAGAATGCTATTTATTCAATACTGTAATCTTAGGTCGCTACAAATAATTACAGTAGGTCTCCATTTTCAATGCTTTCCTTGCGCATGCGCTTTGCGCTATCGGTCCCCAGATTAGCAAAGAAAGTACAACAAATATGGCCATGTAACATTCTCAAATACCTTTTCTGAAATATATATGAAGTCACGCAAGTAAAAAAATCTTTCTTTTAATTTTAAAAATATTACGAACATTTAGCCCGGTCTGCACGACATCCACAACCTAATGCGCATGCTCACACGTCAGTTCGTTCGCGTTTGCGCCAACTCAATTGAGGGAATGTTGGCTTTTCTGTGCTAGCAAGCAATGGTGGTTGCCTTTTCATAACAATACTTAAGATTTTGCAGTGTGTGGCGAATAACATGTTTGCGCTTTTTTAACAGTTGGCTAAACTAAAGAAATATTTTTCGGCATAATACTGGAATCGGCTCACTTGCGACAATGGAAGCAAGCTGTTTTGTTCATTTTACTAGCATCCTTTCCAGCAGCTTTTGCAGGAGCAGAGAGAAGAATCACATAGGCTAGGCCGCATAAACAATAACTATTTCGAACGTGGTAAGCCTATTCTGAGCTCGGGATCGAAGGAAAACTTGCATTCAACGCACTTTTGCTGGGCCTTTCATACTATGATTCGTTGTGTTTTATAGCTATGTTGTGTTTCTTGCTAAGTAAGCGCAAGTACCCTTAAGGTTGTCTTTGCTAGTTGGAATGGGTCGCTAGCTACATAGCTAGCTAACCCTAGCGCCACTAACCTTGGCTAGCACAGCCATCGTTACTCTTCTTTTTCTGCTTTTATCAAACCATTTTCAAGAAGCCTTGTCACATTTTTATTTTATTCGTCTGCTGTTTAAAAGAGTGGCACGCTCTTTTAAACTTGAAACCTAAGGATTCTTACCAGCGGCAGCTTTAATTGCGCTAACGTTAGATGAATGTGGGACAAAATGGAGACCCCGAGGATTGTGTACGATTTGGATACGTCTGGGGGTCTAATGGAGGTGAGGCATTATGACATTTAAGTTATGTTTTATTTTTATGCAGTCTCTGAACTGGCTCTATCCGGGATGAGTTGGTGAAGAATAACCAAATACCTGCAAAAACCCATGTAAACCACTGGCTCGAAATAGCTATGCTACACATTCGACTCAATGCAACGTTAGCGGTTTTGCAATAATTTACTTTGCTGGCTCTGAATTGTTGCCAGTACAATAAGAAGTTATGCCAAAGCTCAACGTCAAACCTAGAAGTAAATGTTAACTAACACCCTATCCATTAATTGAGCGTATCATTAGTTGATTCAAAAACACAATTTTGACGTTAATCAACCCGCTAAAGAGTTGTTAGCAAGCTACCTACCCTGATATGTTTTCAGCTCTATGAAATCGGAATTGAGTGACTGAAGTCACTGAAACCTGGTCAGCTGTAATAGCATGTCGTTGTATTAATGCCAAGAAACAGCATGTCATTGGATACATACGAGCATATAGCTTTCCAGTCACTGTTTGCACACGTGCTGGTGATTTCAAATACTCCAAACCTGAGACTTGTTCAATCTCTACACTTTCAGCAAATACAAACACTGCTTGCGCCACCAAAGTCTGAGGATGGAGAAAAGAAACGGAAACCTGAAAGGGAACCCAGAAGAAGTGGGAGAGCCACTAACCATGATACCTGCGATAGTTGCCGTGAAGGAGGCGACCTTCTGTGTTGTGATCATTGCCCCGCTGCCTTTCATTTGCAGTGCTGGTAAGTTGGCGGTTTGATTATGCGTTCTTTACATGTGTGCCAACTCCTTAATTGTTGTGTTTTTCAACAGCCAGCTAATTAAACTGGGACTTGATTCTGTTTCTGTCTCCCACCCTATTTTTATGTAAATAACATGCTATATTATCCTTCATAACAAACACACATCTTTTTTTTGAACATCCTCCCAACTTAATTAAAGCTCTTCCTGAAAGTTTATTTTGGGGACATGCACTAAGTTCTTGGAATGCACACTACTAACTTTACAGGTCATTCAGTGAGGCAGCGGTTTGTCCAGTGTCTGGTTGAAAAGTTTTCATCCCAGTCACATTAGCTAGGTGCTTGGTTTCTTATTTAACTTTTTTTATGGTCCTAAAAACATATTAAACTAATAGTACACAATGTACGTGTGCGCTGTAGTATCTAAGGCTGATGCCATTAACATGGAAGAAATGAAAATGACCGTTAGCACTTAGACCTTGTTAGTGCTCTTCCGCTTACACAGTGTGGAAACCATTATGATTGATTTGGTACTATTAATTCATCTGCCTGTGAAAGATTCCCTCAAATACATCTCATGTATGATTGAAACTGTGGCTATCAGTATCACACAAGCAACTTGTGTGTGTGTCTGTCTTTAAACACCAGAGATCCGGTATAAATGTAATCCAGGCCTTGTAAATGTTCAGGGCATATCTAGCCCCGTTTGCATTGCATTGAAGTTGTTCAGACAGAAGTTCTGAGGTGTACTAAAGCAGCCATTTTTTAAATTCACTGCGGCAGAAATGGGTACAAAATGGCTGTACTATCTTATTCTGCTCACTATTTCCTCCAAGGCTTGGGGATATCCAATGAGGCATTATGTGTTTTTAAATACTTTGTACAAATTCCCATTGTTTTTATATGATTTGAATAAGTAATTAAGACATAAATATATTTGTTCTTTATAGCACAGCTAAATTGCAAAAGAACTAAGCACTAGACTTACCCAGTCTCTTTTTTTTTTTTTTATTTTTTTTTTTTACTCCATAACTATAATTGTTGGATCAATGATCAAAACCTCTAATTTAGTTTAGGCCACACCAATAAAATTAGTTGGTTCTCTGATTTTTTTCAGGAAAAATATGCAGTGAGCGAGCGAAATAAAAAAATGTTCTGAAGGTGAAATGGCACATTCACAGTTAATGTTCATGATAGACATTTACTCATGTGTTTAGGAAAAACTTTCACACCTCACAGCACACTTTTTGTCATGCAGTTTTTAGGCAATGTACGAAAATGAGTGAGTGTGTAGGCACATGCTATTCATTTATTGATTGATTTTGATGGCGAAACA
This sequence comes from Limnothrissa miodon, assembly GCA_017657215.1. Classification (NCBI taxonomy): domain Eukaryota; kingdom Metazoa; phylum Chordata; class Actinopteri; order Clupeiformes; family Clupeidae; genus Limnothrissa; species Limnothrissa miodon. Next base: position 80,882 of record JAGFZM010000159.1, on the reverse strand, counting down.
CTGGTTTTTTTTTTTTCGCTTCTCAATCAATGAAAAATCAAACTCGCCTACACAGTTGCACAAGCAGACTGCTCTCGGCACCTTGAGTACAACTGTGCAAAGTTCTCATCCTCTTTAATTTCAATGCACTTATCAAATGTTTTTCTCTTCTGATCAAATATTCTAATAATTTTTCAATTTTTCAAGCAGTGAATCTGAGAACCAACTAATTATATTTCTGTGGCCTTATTGTATAAATTCATAAGTAAGGACCACTTACTACTTACTTCTATGACTTTTAATTATTAAAAGGGGTTGTAGGCCTATCTCCTGCAACAAATCATCTGAGGATAAAGAATTACTGTCTGTGTGTGAGTCTCCATCTCTGGCTGGGAGAGGTGAATAGGTGACACAAGGTCTTAGTGCATTTGCTAACCTAATACGTTTACTCTGGTGAAACGTAAAATATATATATATTTTTTTTTTTTTGTCATCAAATTATTTGAATAACTTGTAGTTGTTTCAGCTCTGCTTCCACCGTATCTCAGTTGCTTTTTGTTGTTGTTTGACCCTTTTTTAAACTGTGGTCGATGTACTAACACAAACATTATACCCAGCCAGTGGAAATGTAACATAATCCACTATGTAACACTTTCTGTTACTATCTTAGCCCCCCCCCCCTTGACACCGAGTTGGGAAGGAGTTGAGGTGTTATTATTATGGGATACCGTTAGCTCAGCATGGGCCTAAAAGCCTCGTTACATTACACACTCTTTGTTATGGTGATTGTCCTGTCACTACATAGCTTGTGTCTATGTACAATTCTTCCCACTAGAGGGAGACAAAATACCATACCGGTGTAAACCTTCTTCTGAGTGTTCTGTTGATAATATTAATATTCTACTGATAAATCAACCGTATGGGAACAGTTTTATAGGTGGGAATTTATTTCTAATTTTGCATGTTTCAGATGTCAGAAATAAGAGTACTATACTGTACATTGTTATTATTATGGGAGTGCTATTCTCTGAAATCCTCTTTATTCTGTTCATGCATAGTAACTAGCACATCCACTAGACACACATGTATTTTAACGGTAAGCCTTGAAGAAATTACACATTTGAATACTTTTTTTTTTTAACAGTACAGCAATTACTAAAAAGGGATAATTAATCAATATTACACAAAAGAGCATTGCATTGAAGCATGATCAATGACGCTCACAGTTATTGCCATACCCTTAACCAGTGCCATGGCCACCAAGTGTGAAGTGGTCAGCAGTTTTGCATGGATTGTTAATGAACCTGGGGGCCTCACTGATTTGTTTGCCTTTTTGTTTGTAACAGCAATCCACCACTGAGTGAAGAAATGCTTCCTCCAGGAGACTGGATGTGCCATCGCTGTAATGTACACAAGAAGGTGAATAGAGTTTAGACAGTTTTTGACTAATATTTGTTTTCCATAATTGCCCTTCAGTGCACAGGACTGCTTACTTTATTGTAGTGGAGTAGTCCATAGGTTTTGGACAGGAAATTTATCAAGGTCGCGTTACCTCAAGCATGTTGGGCACTAAATTCTTTTGTGGCATGTATTGAGTATGAGCTTACCAAATTAAAGGCATCCTCGTTAACCAATGTGTTAACAACAAAACACATTGTTTGCGTGAATTGTCCAGAATAGATCTGGAGAAATAAACTGTGTTTGTTTCTAGTCTGGTACACATTGTCTGGGAAAATGGCCCATATTCTGTTGCTAAACGGTCTAGCAGAGTGTTTGTATCTGAACAGCTGTTTTGATTGTTTGTCTGTTTGCCTGTGTTGTGCAGAAGCGTGAGCAGAAGGCTGAGCAGATGAATGGCCTGCTGGAGTGTCAGCTCTCCAAGCGTTCCTCATCGCCGGCAGCCGAGCTGGACCTGAGCGCGGGCGGTGGAACCGGCCCCACGCTGCGTCTGGACAGACTTCCCCCCGTGCTGGGTGGCGGCAGCGGCAGCCTCCGGGTGGCCGTAGCGCAGGTCCGCCTCCTGGAGCGCCGGGTCGGCAGTCGGCCCAACAGCCGGCCGGGCACGCCGACCTCCAATGCTTCCACGGAGACCCCATCGCCCTCTGAACCCAACGACGCGGACGAGGAGCTGCTGGACCCCGAGGAGGATGCGCCTGGCTCTGAGACGGACGTGGCCAGTGGCGGAGGACCCCGCCTGAAGCGGCCCTTCGATCTGCTCATCGCTGCCGCCATGAAGCAGAACCCCACGCAGTTCCAGCTTCCCAACGAGCTCACTTGCACGACTGCGCTGCCAGGTCAGCAACGTACAGTAGCATCATTGATGAGAGGTCATTGTAGTTCACTTAAAAAAAAAAAAAAAACCCATTGGTTTTCACATAACCATTCTGAATGCACCAGTGGCAGCCGGTTAACATGCTCTCCTCACAGTAATCTAATAGCATTCATGATGAATTGAATGACTATGTTATGGTTCTCCAGGAAGCAGCAAGCGGAGGCGGAAAGAAGAAATGACCGGAAAGAATGTAAAGCGTCTGCAGCACGAGCTGGCTCCCAATGGGCTGGTCCCACTGCCAGTGAGGTTGTGCTACTCCTGTGGCAGGTAGGACCCATTGAAGCACGCTGTGAATGGAAAAACGTGCTAAATTAAGTATAGTTTGCTATTGAAGAATCATGTTTGTTACTTTTGTTGTAACTACTGAGTTGTGTGCATAACAAGACGACTTTTCATTGGTCATTACTTGCTTCTAATAGAAAACTCTTGCATTCAGTAACTAATAACTAGAATTTCTGTCTTATTTGCATTTAGTAGCCATAAGAACAAAAAAGATGATAATATAATTGTCTTCCTCTTGTTGTCAGGAGCTGCAGAGTTTCTCCGTTGATCCAGTGTGATTACTGCCCCCTGCTGTTCCACATGGACTGCCTGGATCCACCTCTCACTGCCATGCCTGCCGGAAGATGGATGTGTCCAAACCATATAGAACATGTGGCAGTGAGTCTAGGCTAAAATTTATTAATTCAGTGCAAAGGTGTAGCAGCATAGGAACTTTAACAGAACACTAGTTAAAAAAAACGTTTCAAATGTTTCTGTATTGTACTGTTGTTTTACTAATATCAATAGTTAGTTAATATTACTGAAGGTGTTATTGAGTGGGGACTTGTGTTTGTTTAATATTTGTTTGAGATGTGTTGTGAGCTTATGACATCATTTCCTTGCACAGTTGAACCAGAGCAACATGACCTTCACCAATCGCTGCCAGCTCTTTGACCAGTTCCAGGACCGCATTTCCCAGCATGCTGTTAAGGTTGACTTCCTGCGGCTGACCCACAGACAAAACCTGCCCAGTCGTAAGGGCCTTTATCACAACAAGAAGGCTCTCAAGGTATTGCTGCATTATCCTCCTGTATATATCAGTGTTTATGTCCACCCTAGGTGTATAATGAATAAATTAATTATTGAATTAATTTTTACAGTTTGTATTTATTTACATTATTATACGTCATATGTTTTATTTTTATATATATATGTTGTTGTTGTTGTTGTTGTTGTTGTTGTTTTTATTATTATTATTATTTTTTTTCTAAAAAGGTCCCAGACTCAATTAAGAGTCAGTATCAGAGCCCCCCTACCCTTTCAGAACCTTCCGGAGTCCGACAAGGGGAACTCATCTGTCACGGCGTTCCTGAGAAAGGGCACCAGTCAACCCCTCAGTACTCGGCTAATGAGACCGAGCAGCAGGATGTGAGTGTTAATGCCAGTTGATGTCTACAGCAGATGCAAAGTGACACTACTATACACTGATTGTCCTCCCTTTCCAATGTCCTCACTTAACAAGTGTCTGTTCTTGTGAACTATTAGGTCATGTTGCAGTTATGTTGGATTGTGTAGAAATGTCCACTATACAGCGTGTCATTCTAACTGTTGCGTCTTTGTGTTGCAGTGGCTTCGTGGTGTCATTGCACTCCAGTGCAGTGTCATGAGACATTTATCTGCCAAGCAGATGTCATCCTCCAACGGGGATTCTAGTCAGAGCCAGCAGGCTGACGTCAAGCCTTTTGTGGAGGCAGACGAGAGCCCCGCACACAGGACCCTTTCACCCAGCCTGTGCTCCAAGCCCTGCAGTGCTCATGTTGGCCCCCAGGGGGCCCCAGTGCTCCACAAGCCCCAAGCCCCGTCGGAACAGCCAGATCGGTGTAGCGGCTCCAGCGAGAAGCCCTGCCAGGACTGCAGGCCCCTCAACGGGCTGCTGGAGGGCCGATCGAAGGCCAACGGCCCCGTGGTGCACGAGGAGGAGGAACAGCGGGACCACAACCTCGCCAGACCTTCGAGCCCGCCAACGCCTGCGCCATCGCTTCCCAACCATGTGAAGACAGAGGAGGGTGGCCCCCTCTTAAGCTCCTGTGCCCAGAGAGAGAGTCTCTGGCCGGCTGCATCAGGTGCCGGGGTCAGCGGGAGGGTTGCATCCTCTGGGCCGGATGGGCTCGCTGCTCCTCTGCTACCCTCAGGTATGGCGCTTCTTTCCACAAACCTGGTGAAGTAGAAAAGATGGAAAATTGTCTAATATGAACTGAAGAAATACATTTTTCTGTTTTGTTCCCAGAAGGAAAATTCTCTCCTAGAGCCATGGCTATGCCTCCAGCTATCATGACTCTGTCCAGCTGCTTGAAAGGAGTAGTTGAAGGAAAACCAGGTGAGACTCAAATCAGCTCTCCAAGGGCGCCTTGTGGACGGCTGAAAAAAAAATACACTATGATTCACCCAAGCACATCACATTGCTTTTCATTTTTGTCTGCACATTTCATTCCTGCATAAATTAATCTATTTTCTATCTGTTTTTTGTTTGTTTGTTTGTGTGTTTTGTTTGTTTGTTTCTTGGGACAGACATTGAGCTGAGTAAACTGGACCAGGACATGGTCCGGATGCTGGCTTGGCAGAGGATCCAGCAACTCCTCCCCAAGAAAGCCCCCAAGCTCCCCAGTACCCCTGTAGCTCCCCTTCCCATCACTGCCTCTCCCTCCACCCCCACGCCTCCCACAGAAGGTAAGAAGGTAACACAGACAGGGCGTCTGCCGCTGGTATCATAAGGGAAAGAATATACTGAACGTACTCTTAGGATGGCTCATCCTCAGAGTAGGTCATCTGTTGCGTGTGTGTGTGTGTGTGTGTATATATATCTATATATATATATATATATATATATATATATATATATATATATATATGCACACATACACAGTTATATTATTGTATTGTTTGTATTATTGTACAATTGTTTACTCTCCCTGCTTTTTATTGCAGCCCAAAAGAAGGAGGTGCAGGCAAGGGCTGTGTTTTATCCTGTGCTCGGCAAAGGGGAAGCCGTAAGCATGTGCTACAGGAGTCTGTATATAGGAACCGGTAAGACTACCTCAAGCTAAATGGAAAAAAAACTTGCTGATTTTACACAGTTAAGAGTGCATTATAGGGAGGGACAGTGAACAATGCTGATCCTCGCAGTAGCATTCCTAACCTGATACAGAGACAGGAACTTTATTCTAGCCATACGGAAATATTTTTCATTGTATATTTTGGAATGATCTAACTGTGAAAGTGTGAGGTGCCCATCCAGTCAGAAAGAGGCTGTATGTGATTAGACCGTTTTGTTGTTTGTTAGCCTAATTAGTTTGGCTTTGGATATAGCTCAACACAGGCTGCTATAACATAGAGGTTATAATCCCAAACATAAGTCTGAGAAGTAAACAAATTCAAACGGCCTGACATGCAGTACCTGCTTTCGGCGTAGCTTCCTACACTAGAGTAAAAGAGAATTTAAACAATTAAAATTGGAAAGAATATTAAATCGGATGTTCAGAATAAAGAGGTTATAAAATCTGCCAGCAGAGGGCGATGTGATTGGTTAACCTCCCTGTATGGGTCTATGACTGCCTAACACTGTCCTCTTGATGGTGACCACTCTCCAGGTGCTGAAATGGATGTGTGCCTTACCAAATATGGTCATTGCAATTATGTTTCAGGAAAACATGCCTGTATTTTTTATGATGAGGTAAGTAGCAGACAGACTAAAGGCGATTTCAACACTAAAAGTCTTATCAAGTCATCATCAATCAAGTCAAGTTGTATCCATATAGCATAAGTGTACATTCTTCTGGTTCCTCAGAACACAAAGCATTACGAGCTGCTGAACTACAGCGAGCACGGCACCACTGTGGACAATGTCCTCTACTCGTGCGACTTCTCAGAGAAGGTGGCTTCCACCCCACCTAGCAGCTTGGTCTCCAAAGTACAGAACATCAACCGTGAGTATCAGTCCTGTGCTCTGGTATTGTTTGTTTTATTATATTTAAAATGAAGCTGGTCGTGGAGATATTGATAACTGAATTTATGTATGTAGTCAATTCTGCATTAATTGGGGGATGTCATTTCGGAATGGTGTCATTAAATAGTCTAATTTTTGAAATACTTTGTAGGAATGTCCATCTTGGAATTTTCATTAATTATTTCTAAATTTAAAGTAGTTGGAGGGATCCATGTCAGTCTGATATTAATATAGTGGGATCCATCTTGAAACATCTGTCATCAGTTGTCTAATATTAACATAGCATCCATTGTCTTAACAAAGGTCCCTTGCTCACTGCATTCCTCCAGGTCGTGGTAAGAAGAGGAAAGGTGAGCCAGAGGATGCAATGGAGGGCTTTCTGCCAGCAGGGGGCGTGATGAACAGTCAGTGCCAGGTGGAGTCCACCAGGCACCAGTGCAACTGCAAGGCCAGCAGCTCCAGCCTGATCGGGGGCAGCGGGGCCGGCTGGGAGGGCACGGCACTCCTGCACCACGGTAGCTGCGTCAAGCTGGGCTGCCTGCAGTTCGTCTTCAGCATTGCCGAGTTTGCAGCCAAGCAGCCCGAGGAGGAGGTGGTGGTGGTGGAGACGGAGGAGGTGGTGATGGAGGTGGAGGACATGGCCTGTCCCGTCCAGGAGTCTGAAGAGCTGGCGGAGGGCCAGGCTCCCAAGTCACACCAAGTGCCCGTGCTGCGCTCGAATTCGGTGCCCTAGCCTTTGGCTGCTACAGCCGTGCCCCAAGGGAAGCTCATGAACTATGTCTATTTGCATAGGGAAAGGAAAAAAAAAAACAACACAGAAAACGAAGTGACTTTTATGTTGTGACCTTCATATGTTCATATAAATTCAAGGTATGTCGAGGTCTCATGAGCCAGTTATTTTGCACATTGTTTTATTTTTGTTGTTTTGTTTCTCTCTCTCCTTTTTTTGTTTATCCAAAATAAAATAATGCAAAGTCCGTTAACCATTTCTCGAAACGGTGCCGTCTTCCTCTCTGTCGCCTCATCTTATGTAGAGCATCATATTGTCCTTTATGTGCCAGTATAGGTTGATGTTGTCATAGGCATTCTCTTTCAATCAGTTCATTTAACCCCCATTTTATTTTATGATGATGGTAAAATATATTCGTACCTTCTTTTGCTACTTTTGCACTGCAGGTAGCCGTTATCATCTTGCACACACATGCACAGAAAGTGTATGTTTGATAGCTGTATGTGGTGTACATACAGGGCATTTCAGTTTTCTGCGATCGAGGCATAGGACACCTTGTACATACAATGTTGTATAGTTTCAATTTGACAAGACTTCATGAGTTTTAAGTTCTCTTTGTGTATAAGACTTTGTGGTAAAAAAACATGTCTCTTATGTCCTGTCTCTGTAATGGCCTGTGTAAATAGACACCTTGTTTTAGATCTCGTTTTAAAATTTCTTGCATTTCTGTACATGGAAGAAAAAAGGTTTTTGCCTGTATTATAACAGTGTAAATACATAAAGATTTTTAAGTACATCGCAAGATATTGTCTACTTGTGTTTTAAGGTTGTGAGACTGCAAGTATGTTCGTAGTGTGAAAGACAAGCATGTATTTTGCAGGTCAGTTATGGCTAAAAAAATGCCACTTGATGGAAAATAATGTTAAAGGTTACCAAGCTAAAATAATGTTAAAGGTTACCAAGCGTGTGTGTGTGTGTGTGTGAGAATGATTAAGGGCGTGTTCACAAAGATAAGCCAGTGTATTTCAATGTGTCGAGTCACATTTTGCATTTACATTTACAGGCCCCAAGCAAAAGGATTTCTTGAATTTGGTGAACTGTCCACTACTCGTGGAGTTTGACACTTTCCATCACAGTGGATGTTAGTTTGCATGTAGTGAATTCAGAGAACATCTATGCATCTAAGGGATTTTCATGCATTTTATGATGCTCATGGATGCTTATAATCATATACACAGGCCAACATACTTGCATTGTCATTTCCTTGGTGACTGCTAGGGACTTAACACAAACATGATGTGATTTTCTTTTGATATGTGTGCCCCTCGCTTTAATTGGTGTAGGACTGTGGGGGGGGGGGAAGACAAAAATCTGTATGTGCCTATTGTTATTATATTAGATCATTATTTGGAGCAGGCACTTTTAACAACAGACTCTGTGGATGAATTAATACTTTAATTTAATACTCAAAAACTAAAGCATTTGCATTGGACCAAACTAGTTCTATGACCTGTTCAATTAGCATGTCACGGTCAAAATAAAAAATGTCCTGGTTCAGCCTATTGCTAAAACCAGGTGTGGTTCTGGAATTGACTAACAGAGATTAAAAAGGCTTCCAGTTTCTATTGTTAAGCCCCAATATAAGACTAAACTCTCTTGTTAGGCATACTTCTAATATACTTTTCATGAATGGTTCTTTTACGTATGCTCAGTATTTTACCTACCTTTTACCATTTATTTCATGCTTATTTGTCTGGTTTTCTAAAATGACATTCTCTTTCATCTTTTTTTATACTCATTTCAAATGTGCATATTTCTTTACCTGCACCCTGGCTCGTTGTCTCGCTGTATGTGTTTTTCTCCTTAAAGAATTTCTCGGAGGTGTAGAGAGATTCATTTGCTCTGGTGGCACTATAAGATCATTCCAACAGTGTAGAACATATGAGAGTAGTCTGGATTAACCTTTGTGAGGGGTTGGCAGTGCAAGACGATGTTCTTAGGGGGAACGGAGTGGCTGAGAAGTATATAGTATAGCAGTGGAGTAATCTTGTAGGATGGAAAACCAAATGATTAGCAGCATTCTGGACCATCTGTAATGGAGCATAGGCTGATTGTTTTCTGAAATTGTTTCCTGTGTTGGTCTCGGCACAGGCTGATTGTGAAGAGATAAGCATGGTCTGTAAATTGGGCCAGCTTGATCTTCCTCATGTTTAATGAGCAATATGACCACAGAAGTACAGAAGTTCATTGCAACTATGGTGGGAGCAACAGATAGTGCATCTTAATCTTAACATTATGATGTAGTCTTTGATTGGCTAAGGGGACCTGCGGTTTCATTTTGGAAAGGTTTAATTGTCAAAACATTTATCTTGAGGCTGTGGAGTCAGCAGCAGGAGAGAACAAATTGAAGTTCCTCACCATCCTGCAGTCATAGGTGTAGCCATGTGGGTGGATGTTTGAACCCAATGAGAGTATACATGGGAAAGAGAAAGGGCCCCAGCACTGAGGGTTTGGACACCCTAGGGGTAAGGTAATGCAGCACAGATGTTTGCCTTAGTCATTAAATAATCAAGTGAGACCAGCAGTGCACTCCGCCATTGATGGCCATGAAAAAGTTGAGAAGTTTGCAACACCAGTACGCTCCCAAGTTATTTTTCTTACAGGTGTTGTAGAATTTCATTTATCTAATTCATTTAGTCTTGCGCTCAGAATTTAATGTGATGAATGTGCATTTCTGTGTGTCAGTTGTGTCTTGTTTGCAGAAGAAACTGTAGCAATGGCCAGATTTCTGTTAGATTTTAAAGATCAGTTTTGTGCCACTTTTTTTTCAGCAGCTCTGAGGATAGTGTGCATTGTAAAGAAAAAAAAAAAAAAGTGTCTTTAAGCCCAGTAAGGATGAGTAGATCAATCAGGTCTCAGAGGTTTGCTGACACACTGAAACAAATAAAATAGTGGTCACTGGAGGAGCTTGGGTCAGTATTCCACGGCAAGATTGGGAGGAAGAATCTCGCATCCCTCCCACACTCCAGACCAACTGTCCCCACCACCCCAGTTAAGTTAAGCCAGAGCACGGGTAGACTTATGTTAACGAAAAGAACAACTAGGTTTAGGTGTGTAGGTTATAGCCTAGACTACATCCTGCATTTTAAAAGCCTGTCTGTATTTGCACTCTTGGTATTTAAAATGGACTGCGTTTGATTTGGAGTTAGCCTAATGTTTTGGACATTTTATCCGCGCTGTAATCAATAGTCCTACTAAACAAATTAAGTTCCTCACACATACAAACTTGAAGCAATATTTGCCGCTAAATGTAACTTCTAGTCAATAAGTTTTGGCATTGTAGGGGAATTAGACTATTCCTGTTTCCTACTTCGCATTCCCAATGCGTTGTCGACTAGTGTGTGTGTGTGTGTGTGTGTGTGTGTGTGTGTGTGTGTGTGTGTGTTTTACCTCGCCATCGAAAAAAAAACACCCTTGGAACTTGTAGGCCTATGACTTTGAGCAACATATTTCTTTGCTGTTGGCGGCATCTTGTGGACATCACTGTCATCAATACAGAATACCGGAAGTAGCCTACTGGACGTCGGCGCGGCAGGCAAAACATACAACAGTATACACCTCTCTTCTCCACTTCTCAAGTTGTCACTGGAAGTTTTCCATTATGTCCATCTTCTTGACTATTTTGACAGGTGGATGTGTATTGTATTTATTTGTGTATTACGCAGTTTTCAAAAGCGGTCGTTGCAGAAGCAGTGTTGTGTTGAAAGGGAAAACAGCTATTGTGACTGGTAAGATTGCTAACGTTAATTGGTCACTTTTTTTTAACATGATTTATGCAGCCAATTAACTTTCTCGATCCCCGTTTCCAACGATGTATCACCTTACTCCAGAGTTTAAAGATGCGGAAATTTAAATCCACATTAGGCTATCGTAAACGTGTAACGTTTTGCATGGTGCATTAATGGTCAAACGTCTAATTGAACTAATAATGTATTTGTATTCAGGCAGTAATACAGGGATTGGGAAAAGCACAGCCTTGGACCTAGCGAAGAGAGGCGCTCGTGTCATTTTAGCCTGTCGTAACAAGCAGAAGGCAGAAGCTGCTGTCTATGACATTAGAAGGGTAAACTATAATAATAATTTTAAAAATATACATTTTGGCCTGACCTTACAAAAGTAAAATGCTTTTGCTTAAGCATCAGCAGATACTGCAGATAAATAAATTGTATTTTCTCCAATCTAGGAGAGTGGAAATAATGAAGTACTGTACATGCAGTTGGACTTGGCCAGCCTTACGTCGGTGCGTTCCTTCGCTGAGACATTCCTGAAGACAGAGCCTCGTCTGGACTTGCTCATCAACAACGCAGGTTTGAAATTTGAGTGGTTCCTGGCTTGTATTCTAGCTTGAGTAGTTAACTGATGGTAGGTGTGCGAAATCAAGGAACAGGTGGGAGAACACATGCTAATTCCACCTCCACCCTTTTACACCAAGGCGTCATAGGGACGGGTCAAACGGAAGACGGATTTGGGTTGGCATTTGGGGTCAACCATCTAGGTCACTTCCTGTTGACCTGCCTGCTCCTGGAGCGCCTGAAGCAAAGTGGGCAGAGTCGCATTGTGAACGTGTCAGCGCTGCTCCACCGCCTGGGCACCATTGACTTTGCCACCCTTGGTGCCCATAAGGACCTGGTGACAGGGCAGTCCAGCTGGCATGCTATCATGGCCTACTGCCACAGCAAGCTGTGCAACGTCCTCTTCACCCGTGAACTGGCTAACCGCTTGGAGGGCACCAGAGTCACTTGCTATAGCCTTCACCCAGGTGAGACTCTGTCATTGGAACTAAGCTAGTTGCTCAACAGACCAGTCAATCCAAGGTGTGATACATGCTGTATTAGACAGACAAATTAGACTACTGTCCTACTGGTAATCAAACTTGTGGTAAACATTTTCTTTTCATTTTCATCTACTTAATTCAGGCCTTTCATTCCATTTATTCAGCACTGTTTTTATTCCTCCTTGATCTGTCTGTCAACCAGGGGTTATCGCCACAGAGATCGGCCGCAACGTGAGCCTATGGGTGCGGCTGCTAAGTGTGCCTTTATCCTGGCTATTCTTCCTGGATCCTGAGGCTGGCGCCCAGACCACCCTGCACTGTGCCCTCCAGGAAGGTATTGAGCCATTTAGCGGGCGCTACTTCTCCTCGTGTGCCTTACAGGGAGTTAGTGCGAAGGGAAGGGATGACGGTTTGGCTAAGAAGCTATGGGAAGTCAGTGAGAGGCTATGTGGTCTATCCTAGAGGCTAGGTAATGTAGCTTGTGAACTGAGTGCTGCACTACCTTTTGATCTTACAATGTTAATTGCATGAGAGGCTTTCAGACAAGCATCATAAAACTGACATTATTCACTCATTTAAAAACTATCAATCCATAATCCTTTTTTTGAATCCTTTACTTATTTAAATATATTTTAAGGTAACTGCACGCCACGAATAAGAATATACTGGCAGTATAATAAAGGAACTTATACTACATAGCATCAGCACTCAGGTAAAACCCTCCTCTCTCTGCACTCTATGCAAATATGCTTTTGTAATTCATTAATAAATATGTATTTTAAGACACTACCTCTCCATCGTTTGACCGAATCATTGATTTGATTGCTTTCAAGCAAACAACAAAGCTTGCTTGCTTGCAGTGCCAGCATGCCTTTCAGATCTACGTGCCTGGGTGTTCTTACGTGTCAAAAAAAATCAATTAAGCATTTGTGTGCATTCTGCTGTGGAGATGCCGTTCGAATGACTTACGGCTGTTGCATACTCGTGATGATTCAGCAGAACTCTGCAGGCAAGCAGGCAGGCAGCACTCTCAAAGTGCACTGATCTTGAAAGGCCAGTTGTGTTCAAAATTGATGTTATCATCAACACAATCGTTGCAGAAGGCTGTTCCATCCGTAAATCTGCTCTCCCCCGTTCCGCTGCTGTTCTTTACTAGCATATATGAATTGATAGAGAGGCGACATCAGATAAGAGCAGTGTAATGTATCTACTTTAGTGAATGCCTCTGCCTTTGTACTTTTTTTTATTGTATGCTTGGAAAGCAGATTAAAAAGCACAGTTTGTAAATCCTGAAGTGATGTAAAATCTTGAAGCAGCTCTTTCTTTCAACACTGGAGGGCAGTAGCGTGCCACAAAAAGATTTTTTTTTAGCGTGCCACAAAAAGATTTTTTTGCACAAGAACTTACTGCCCTCAAAAGGCTGAGCTTTTTAAATGGGGGCATGCACTGGTTAGCATGGAACTTTAAACCATAAGGGTCAGCTTTCCAGGGACACACTTGTAAGCTATTAAGATATAGGTGTTTTAAGTTTTTCTCTTATTAAAAGGTGAAGTTTCTTATTTTTTCCTCTTTGTTTTTTGTTTTACTTCTATCATTAGTGTAAGATCTATGCGAAAGTAAAACGAATCTCAAGTCTGGGTTGCATGATCTACTCTGGTTCACAGATGTGTTGCTTAGCTGTAGTAAACATGAGACGTATGCCTTGGGTATGTTATGTTTTATTATATCCAGATGATTCTCAGATATTTATCAACCATTTCATCTGACCTTTATTGCATTTGACTTTATGACTGGATTTTTATGACTGGAAGTTTAGCATTTGTTTTGTATTTGCAAGTAAAATTTTCCATGTCATGTAGCTTAGAGACAGGATCTTTACCCTGAAATGTGTGCGTTTTTGGGACCCTTTTTTGACCAGTGAGCCACATGTACTAAATTAATATGATCTATATATTTAGAAGAGCCGCATAAATACAATTGTAAGTTAAACAGGTTGGCTCTTTTTATTTACAGTGAGGCTACTTTTATTGAAAACATATATATAATAATTAGTTTCATACGTTCTTCACTGTTTTTTTTTAAATACTGTACAAGCACATAACTTGAAATGTAAATTGGAATGTCAGAAGTATAAGCCTTTCTAGTCTTCCCATGTAGGCTAAGCAGAAACCCCCAAATAAATGTCTTTTGGTACGCAAAGTTGCATCAAAGTAAACAATGCAATACATGTCATTGGCAAAAATGTAATATTAGACCTCTCAGAGATGAATGCGACTTCTGCATAAACTTGCCTAGTAGTCTGGCTCATATCCAGTCGGGTGAAGTTGCATGCAAGCACTGAGTCTCTCACCATTTAAACACGAGCGCATCTTTGTCTTTATATTTGCATGTAACCTTGACACAGGACTACTAGCTTTTTGCAGTGTGCGAAATGCAACGGGTAGTCCATTCCAAGTTTTCACCATGAGTTTGTCTCCGGGTGGAAGCTTTTCCACTCCAGTCCACTTCACTGTGTGATTCTCTACAGCTGATCGTTCAGTGATTTGAACTCGCCACCCAGATGTGGCATCAGTGTTAATAATTAGGGTTTTAGTTGTTGAGAAAGTAAGTAAATAAATAAAGATAATAATAAACAGAACTCTGTGATATATATATGTAACAGTATTGTGCATTCTATGGTAATGGAGTCAACTGATTAGAAAGCTAAATGAAATGAGTATTAACTATTATTTTAGACTTCTACTAGACTTAAGCCATTATCATGATTGCAAGTTGCTTTTGACATTTTCATTTTTTTTGTTTTGTTTTGTTTTGTTTATTTAACTCATTTAATTTGAGTGCAGAAGCCATTCCCCGTCTGTGCAGCAAGAGGGCCTCCAGTAAGCCTCAGGTTCCTGACTTGTGTGCTAGAGCCTCTACTCTTTTAAATCGAACAGTTTGCAAGTGAAATAAATCTACTGTAAATTCAAGTGCTCTTAACATCTGCCACTTGACCTGTTTCACAGTGAGACCTGCTACTCCGACTGAGAGGCAAACTGTCCCCTAAACAGATGGGAATCCAATGGCATGTGTCGAAGTTTAATGTATCTCGAAATAATGTCTTCAGCAAGTGTTCATGGGGGCTTTGATTCAACAGGGCAGTGAAATAAAGACCGAGACGGGCAACTGTTTGCAAGTCTTAAGTAAAGGAGGTCTAGGTTGAGCAACCTCCATTCAACACTATCATCCAACCCGCAAATCTCCAATCTCCATCTCTACCTGCTCCATCTGATTCTGTCGGAAGAATCAACACATCGATGTCCGATTCAAGGTGTTTACTCTCGACACACTCCCGCGCACTCCTGCATAGTACTTAACCACTGGATTAGCGTGTCAATTAGCAATCACTGCATGCAAGGGTCCTGATTGATCCAGTATGCTAATTCTTGGATTGTATTGGGCTCTCGGATCTGCCGTGTGTGTTCTCCATAGTAGTGCCTGTTGTTTGAGAGTGTGTGTGTCCATGTGGAGGTGGTGTGGGCTGCGTGGAGTGAAGGGCTGCCTTCGGGCCGATAAGCTGTAGCGGCAGAGACGCCTTTGTTGCTCTGGATGTTGTGTCACGGCAACATGGAATGCTGCGGTTCCCTCGGCAACTGCCAGAGACCAGGGAAAGAGAAAGTTCCAAGAGAGTGACTTCTTGACATGCATGGTTGTAAATACGCCCCACATGCTTGTGATTGCCTTGAGGGAGGAGAGGGGAGGGTAGCGTTACAGTCATCTGTAAGTCCAATCCCATTGTACAGTGCATTATCAGAGACACAAAGCCCTCATGCTAATGGGGTGTACTTTTACTGTTCCCTCATCCCATAGGATGATTAGTCACCTCAGGAATCACTTTGATGATCATCTTGTGGAAGTCTCGTGTGGATGTGAGGTGTGTGTGTTTGTGTATGTGTGTGAAGGGGGGCTGTTTGGTGTGAGGAGCAGGTGGTATACAAGTTCCACTTCTAGGTCTGAGTCAGTTGGGAGAAATGCACTGTGAAGCCAGATTGGCGTTGCACATAAGGTGTGAAGACATGGGGGGTGGGTGGCGGTTGGATTTGGGGGCGTGGCCGTGGAGGTGAGGGGCAAAGGATTGGTGTTTTTATCCAAACGCTCTCTCTTTCTCACTCCAGCCACAACACCCCTCTCCCTCGTCTCCCTCGTCCCCCCCCTTCCCCTTCCCACGCCACCTTCACCTTCACTTCTCTTTTCACAAGCTCCCTCTCAAAAGAGTTGGTATGGAAGGCAGTAAATAGAATCATCCTTTGGGGTCATGTTATTTCCACAGGTGCAATTAACGTCCCCATCTGCTAATCTCTGATTAACGATGTTTACAAATATGGTACAACTTGTAGGAGAGCGGCAGAAAAGCTGCTTATGTCTCTCTCTCTATCTCTCTCTCTCTCTCTCTCTCTCTCTGTCTCTCTCTATCTATCCCCCCTCCTTCTCTCTCATTCTCTTCCTATTTTCAACACCTTCTCTCCACACACATTCTCACTGTTTTTGCTTTCACAGTGCCCAGGACCAGACACATTACCTCCGCTGAGAATTCTCTATTGTCCCGTCATTAATTGGGGTCCATTTGAGCTTGCATTATAATTAAAGTGGAAGAGAAAGGTCACCCAAAATGGTCAGTGGACTGATGATGGAGACAAACTGTGAATTCGCAGAAAATTGTCTTGTTTTTTTTTCTCCTTCATGTGCTACCCTCTTATCTGAAGTCTCTTACAGACAGAATCAATAGAACGGTCCCTTTAGACAAATTATGGAAATTATGAACTGAACAGTAGAATATTGCAGAAAAAGATGGTATGATTTTCAATATGAATATTTCTGTCTGAATGAATAGAATGTGCAAGTGTATTGTGATAACTACCAGGTTTTTGCAACAAATCTGCATTCTCTGTAATTTTAATGAGCCAGGTTTTATACAAGGTCCCAGGCTGCCAAAGTCTGTTATAAAATTGCAAGTTATTATCTTATTTTAATTACCCATGTGCCTTTCTTGACAACATCTTGAGACAGGAGTGTAACAGAAACCAAATCGTTTCAGATTGGCTTTGGAAACACGCATTCAATTACACGTTCAGGTAAACGAACCAGTTTCCTTGTTTTTTTGTAATTTGCCGTAATCTAATGAGGAAGCATGCCTTGCTGTGCACAGCTTCTAAGGCATGCTGTTGGGGAGGTTTTTGCTGTTAAGGCTATCAATTAAGCAGAAACTGCAACATTCTGCAATTGTTTCACTAATTGCCAATTAGCTACCCAAGAAAAGTGTGGTCTTTTGTTTTATAGCTGTGATTTACAAGGCAACTAAGGGTATTTACTCAATCAAAAAGCATCAAGGTTATTACAATGCTGATGTCCCTTTGTTTTTAAATAGGTTTTCTAGCTGTGCAGATTTAATAGAAGGAAGTTGTAGAATGGCTGTCCTACTGTGGAGACACAGGCTGCTTGGAGAAAATGTATGCAAAAATGTTTTGGCACCTTATGACGATTACTGGCAATGCGGTACTATGGCACTACATGATAGGTGTGAAAACATAGGTTGAGGTTTTATCTTTGATATTTTTTTTATTTTAAAGCTTACGTATATATGCTGTCTAGGTTTGTTATAATTTTGTGCATTTTGTGCGAAATGTGTGAATGCCATCCTTTCCCCTGCATTCACACATTTCGATTTTTCTTTTTTCTTTTTTTTTTTTTTTAATAATTATCCTGATCTCGTAATGATGACATCTTTTGTCCTATTTGCTGATATCAGATCACTCATGTCTTTTATAATGTTAACTTTCTAATCCTGGCGTCCTTATGTGTACAGGTTGCCATACAACCACACTGCCTGTGGTAGGCGCCTTGATCCTCTGCATCAGCAACGTGAGCACACGTGGGTCAATTTGCGTACGGGTACGCTACAACCCATCTACTAATACAGCTTTGTGATTAAGACCTCCAGATGGTGGTGACATGATAATAGGTCCAGATAAGTTCCCTGTCCCTGCTTTCATGGGTGTATGGCTTATGCAAGACTTATACGAGATATTTTCTCATAATTTGGACATAAGATCTCATCGTTATGAGAAAGGATCTCATATATACATCATCGTGGTCTCATAACTATGAGAGATCCGATTTATTATTAATATTATTACTACACAAATGCAGTCCCCCACTATTTTCTCTAGAGTTTAGGAAGTTATTTTGATAGAAACTGAATAGGGAGAATGCGTTTGTCAGATTTATTCAACATTGTAATTTCAAGTGTCAAAGTTCAGCACCCAGTTACACTTATTCCTAAAATATATTTTTTTCAAAGAGATGGTTCCTGGTGTTAATGAGGTAAGAGTTTATTTGGCCATCAAGAGCAAGTGCACGTGAACACTGGGCACTTTCAAAGCATTTGCTTATTGTTTAAAAAGTACTCTGGAATTCTGTCATCTTTTTCTTCCACATTTGCTTTTCTGTGTATCTGTTGAAAGAGAGAGAGTCCTAAACAGCTGAATAGAAATTGACTTTTTGGGAAATGTTTGCTCCCCCTGCCTCAGTCCCATTCTTTGAACAGATACGCTTCCTCCAAAGTCTCCACTAAAGAGCAGATTGCCTTGTTTGTCATATACAATGAAAGAATTTCAATTACGCACAGCAACTTTTCTCTGTAGGCGGGAGACATGAACATTGATGTGAAGAGGGAGTAAGGTGAACAGGAGGTCTCCTTTGGCAGCTCAAGGCTCTGTGTTTTTGTCTGAATTCTTTGGGAAATTGGCGGAGAAATATCAAGGATGCATGATATTGATCGGACACTAATTGCATCCCTTTGGTTGGTGAGCCGAAGGAAAACTACCTTCCTGGCAGACCAAGTCCAGATGAAATCACCCATGCAATTAGGGGAATTCTATTCACCAACGAAATAGACAAGGATCCTTTGTAGGTGTCTCAACCCCCCTCACATGTTTAGAGTGAACAAAAGTCAAAACAAGTTCTTTATGTTTCTGTTTACCATTTGCCAGGGTACTGATTTTAAAGGAAATGCTACCATGCCTTTAGTATTTAGCAAGACTTTAGGACGGCATTGGTTGCTTTAAAAATGCATCTTTGCGTGCAGCATCTCTAAGGACGAGGTTTGTTAATTAATGAGAATGGTTAACTAACTCCTCTTGGCTCTGACAATAGGAGGGGTATACCAAAGCAGCAAATACAAACAGATGCGCTGCATAGTTGACTGGAAAAAATAGAAGGAAAGGACTACACACCACTGATTCCTCTTCAGTGCACCTCTGTTGGAAACAGACAACAGATTATGCCTTTAAATATGTGCATGTCTTATCATGTGACAACCCCCTCCCCCTCACACACACACACACACAAACGCGCACACACACTCCATCCTCTCTCGAATCTCGACCTTAATCAGATCTGATAGCAGCAGATGCCACGGTACACTCTTGCTACCTTGTGCGAGGCATAGGTTCCTTACTAACACTGCTTGGTCCAGGAACATGCTTGTGTGTGTGTGTGTGTGTGTGTGTGTCTGTGTGTGTACAAGTGCAAGGTGCTTGCTTGCGTGTCTGCCCGGTAACGCCTGATGGGTTTGGCTCATCAGGTAAAGCCTCCTTGACCACATGTGGCAGAGGGCCTTTTAATGCGAGTCCCAGCTGAGCGACGGAGGTCGGCACCGGCCCCGCTACGCATCTGGAGCCCAGCCCCTCCAGGTTCTCCTCTAATTGGATCCGCCAGTGACCTGTGCTCTTCACCTCCCCGCCGCTTTTTTAGAGGGGACCGCGGATGGGAGTGGGGTGGGTGGGGTGGTGTGCTTGGTTAAGGGCTACGACTAAAGGATGCTGGCAGGATGGGAGTCGGGGGTGGTTGGGGTGGGTGGTTCGGTTAAGGGGGACGACTAAAGGAGGCTGGCAGGCCGGCTCCGCACCTGATGCACCCCTCTCATCTATGTCGCTCGCTCCTCCACCCTTGGCAGAAGGGTACTCCCCTTCCTGGCTCAAGAGCTTGTTTGTGTGCCTCGCTGCCGCTTGTTCCAAATTAGCTTGTGGAGGCAGCTTGAGGGTCGTGGGGGGGGGGGGGGGGGGTTACTGTATTACAGAGTTCTGAATACAGGACCCAGGTGGACCCTTCGGTTTAACCAATTGTGTGCTTTGAGACAATTACCAGGACGTATTGTCTGTCTCCACAGTCAGACTTGGACTTGGCAGGTGAGCTTGTGCGCATGCTCAACAAGTGTTGTGGACTGGGAGAAATTAAGACACACGCACACACACACTTACATACACATCCATAGCCTATGAATCCCACCACCTTAGTGGTCAACTGTTGGACAGCAAGCAGGACAGGACACGAGTCATCAATATTGGTTGCTGGCAATATTGATCGGTTTTATTGATCAGGATGGGGCGGCGGGGGGCCACGGGGAAGGGAGGCCTGCTGATCCCCATCCGAGCGATTGTTTAGGGTCACTGACAAATTCAATTGCCTATCAGGGGCCGATCATGGGAACAAACGGCTGACGTCGATACGGGGGAGCCCGTGCCCCGTGGTTGCTGTCACTCAGCATTACTCCTGGTCAGGGGAGTGCGAGCTCGGGCACGGTCAGGGGGCCAAGGCAGGCCAGAGACCCCAACAAGGCCCCTCGGCGGAAACCCAGCATCTGCCACGACTTTTCTCAGCCTTCGCACAACTTCTGCATTCTGTCTAGTGGCCTCCCTTCCTTTGGATTGACCCTAGCTCCACTAGCCCCTCACCTCCTTCACCCCCTCTTTGACTGTTGCTTGTCGGAGCGCTGAGCTAGTTTAGTTCATATGTTTATCTTAGCCTATTTGCTGACGGTGGCAGCATTTACTGACATTGCCGCTCGCTCCTGCTCACAGCGTGTGTGTGTGAGAATAAAAGCATATTAATGTCTTTGGTTGGGAGATGTTAATATGGAGAGCAGGCTGTTCAGCAGTGGATGGCATGGGGTGGTGGTGGTGGTGGTGGCGGTGGTGGTGCGGATGGGCTTCCCACTGGCTTTTATCCCGTGTGGGTTCCGCTCTAGTGCCACATGCCGCATGGCCAACAATGCGAGGGGCCGGAGCCTGTCCTGCCTCACCCAGCAGGCAGCCTATAGAGGCGGAAAAAGAGTAGACAAGCGCCACGGCGGCAGAGTGTGAGGGCCCCTCTGCCGGGACAGGTCCGTTTTTATCCTGAGACTCTTCTGTAATAGGCTTTGCTGTGAGATCTGATGGTTGTTTGGAACGTGTGTTTGTGTGTGTGTGTGAGAGAGAGAGAGAGAGAGAGAGAGAGATGGGCGGCTTGGTGTCTGACAGCACGTTTTTTACTTCTGGCTGGGCTGTTAAGCAGAGGTTAAACACAGACACACGACCAGCTGGACAGACTGCCCTGCTTCCCCCGGCTGCTCGGGGTGTCAGACAGGCAGGATGCAGAGGTCTTTGAATTAAAAGTGTAGCTTCAGGCACTTCATTAACTAATTATGGAAAGCAGAGTCAGCCCCCCCCCCTCCATCCACCCCTAAAACTTAGACACACACACACCACACACACACACAACCTAATAACCCCCTTTCCCACCTAGGCACACACACACATACATATGCTGCCTCTGTAGTCACACATCCCCTGTTATGTGCTTTTGATAAGGCTCTTACACTTGTCAACAAACGCGTATTTAATTAGTGTTGATTGTTGTTAGCATGTTCAATAGTTATTAATTAGGAGTGGGAGGGGCCCTTGACTTGATTGCATGCCTGGAGCTGTGACATCTTGCGCTGCTTCACACTCTGGCGTGACACAGATATGAACCGTGAGCAGGGAGGATAAGGGGGGGGGGGGGGGGGTTCCAAACCAGAGGAAAACGTCATTTTCAAGGACTCTGCCTCTCAGTTTTTTTTCTCCAAGTGAAAGTAAAGGAAAAAAAATCAAAACACTTTTTTTCCACAAGTCACCCGTGTGTGAGTTAACATGGTTCCACTGAAAAATATCACAGATGCTATGAGAACTTTTAAAATATCACATGCCTCTTACTTACAACTACACCCTTCACTGTACATGTCTTTGTCTGTATTGTTTCTTGTTGACAAATAACATGTGAAAAGCTGCCAAAAGATATAAAAAAATCTACAGTCTTTATCTTTAGTCATCTTACCCCCCCCACACACACCCCCCCGCTTTGTCCAGCTATCTTGTCCACACAGTCTATCAGCTTTGGAGCTGTACTGACCTCTGACGATGTCCTCTCTGAGTGGGTCAGTGGGAAGAACGACTGACCATACAGTGGCTAGGGCCAGCACACACACACACACACACACACACACACACACACACTATGTGATGAGCCTGTGTGTGGGGGGGGGGGGGACTAATGACAAGTGTTGATGGAACAGTCACGGTGTTGTGAGCACCAGCTCTGAGCCAGACTGGGGGGTCGCCGAGCTCCTATACAAGACCTTCGTACGCTCAGATGAAACGCAGCTGCCCTCCCAATTGGGGGCCCCATGCTGTCACACACACACACACACACGCATACTCACATGCACACAAACACACACTCCCTGGCTGGTCTGAAAGCGTCAGGTCTAGAATTATTTCTATATGTATGTATATCTGGAGATGTACAGATGGGGACGGAGCTAAAAATATCATTTTCTGTCTGTGTACACCCGGAATTGTCTTGGGGTTCATTCTAAACTTCTGCTGTGGGGTGCATTTCCCGCTGTTCAGCTGAGCATATACCCTCATTCGAAAGGCGGGCAAGCAGCTCTGCCTATTAAAATGTAAATTCCCTTTCTGTGCAGCAGGACCAGACTGTGGAACTCAGCGGGTGAAGAGGTGTGTGTGTGTGTGCGGGAGTGTGCCTGTGTGTGTGTGCTCGCTTGCATGGTCCCATTTTTCAGCAAGGCCTGTTTCTTGGCCAATGAGATCTTAGAGAAAATCTAGATGTGTGTGTGCCTAAGGTTGATTAACTAAATGAATGATTTCTTTCCAGATATATATTAAAGTTTGTCTAATAATCTTACTCCACCTGAACAAAGAGAATATTTTAAGCACAATTCCTGTAAATGGTGATATGATCTTTAAAAAACAACTGCTTGTGTTGATTGCTGTATGCAGTGTTGGGTAAGCCTCTTAGAAGTACATTGATACTATTAGACATAGATATATATCTAGATACTATTTTACAACAGTTAATGCAAGGCACACTTTCTCTAATTTGGCTGTATTTGGCCTACATGTTGAGCAGCAAAGAACACACCTACAGCGATTCCATCACTGCAAATGACCTGCTGAAATCCTCCAATTACTGACAATTTACATTGCACACGCTAGTTGTCAGCTGCTAACTTAAAAAAAAAAAAAACACACACAGCGCACTTGAATCTTGTCTCTTTTGAGGGAGGGAGGACACTGGACTACTGATGCTGATTGTGAATTTAAATACATTTATTTATTTATTTTCTGAACAGTAGTGGTGTTTTTTTTTTTTTTTAACTGGGCACAGGAATATGTAAGCCAGAAGTTGGTAAGTATGTGTATTATATTAATATAATAATATTAATATTTTTTAGTGTATTGTCAAATTGTCTTATCTTCATCAAGGTGTTAATTCTTTGTTCACTTTGACCTCTAGCCGTGTTTCTATGCTAAACATAACCAAACTCGAAACGCTGTCTTGGAAAAGCTCTGCCAAAAAGGGAAAACAAACAAAAAAAGTTTTCATGTTTTTAATTGTTTTCATGTTTGTGTATCTATTAGAAGTCTGCTGGATCTCTAAATGTATAAACCTGAGTTGGCTGAATTATTGAAATTGTATTTCTTCACCCTTTGTCTGTCTCAGGAGTCTATTCACACTGTGAAGGCCTCCCAATGTGGTTCATTTTTACTGGTGGTGCACGGGTTAATTTCAGTGACCTGCACTGACACTAGATACCCAGTCATGGTGAGTCTCAATGAAGATTGACCCGACTCAATCTCAATTTAGATGGACCTTAATAGTCCATGTCGCTCAGAAGTATGTCTCACCTCAACCACTAGGTGGAGCTGTGATCTTATTATAGGAAACATCATGGGTATGATCAGATACAGTTTGTGATATTGTCCCTGTGGTGTGCCAGGCTTTTCTGATTTATGTTTTTTTTTTTCCTTTTATGGGCCATAGTTTTAAATGTATAGAAAAGGAGCCTTTACACACGGCTGAAAGTATAGATGTATATTCTATCAAATATGATGTAGTAATGTTCTGAATAAGCAGTTGGGAGAAATTGACTCTGTTATTGCATGTTTTCTGAAATTTGTCCTTTTCAAGCCCAGATAAAATATTTGAATATCAAAATAAAACAGAAAATGAGATTCCTGATGGTATGACGACATTTTCCACCGAGTCACCTCCCGTCCTTCAGTGACTTTGGTGCTTCGAAACAATCAAAGGTGTCATTTTGTGATTTTTTTTTCTGTAGAATTATGATAATGATTTTATGTGAAACATACCAGTTGCTACTGATACACAGGTCTGGACAGACTCAGAATTCTGAATTATATAGTATTTTGTTTTCATTTCACAGTGAATCTCAAAACTTTTCATTCCTACACTATTCTCCATGAATTTGAAAGTTCATTTATCATAGCCATGAATGCATTTTTGATGGGTGACGATTCAAATGTATTATTTATTTTGTATTTATTTTTATTCCATTCAACTCAGTAGTTCAGTTGCTATCCACATTAGGAAGGAAAATTCTACTATTGATCACTGTCTTTGACTCATGAGAAATAGATATTTTTGTTTTAAATTCTTTTATTTCACTCACCCAAAGGTAGGCAATTCATTCCACTGTTACATTTTCTAATGTGAATTGGCCATTGATTGACATACAGCTAAAAAGGTAATTGTCAGCATTGTGTCCCAGCTATGCGCCTTGTTATGATCTCTATACTGCATTTGTTTGACTGTGCTTTTTTTTTCCTTGTAGTGTACAAATGAAAAATAATATAAACATTTACATATATGTACAATTGCACTGTACAGCAGGGTGTTCAGGGGATCTTAGAAGTATACATTTGAAAAAAACACAAATACTATATTTTCATGTACACCAACCTGTGCTTTTATGTTTGCCTGGGATGGCATCACTTTAGTCTAAAATTGCAAGCATAATGATCATTAGAAAAAGGGTCTAACCGTTTTAAATGTAGGATTATATGTTTTTAATGTTGCTGAAACCTGCAGAAACTCTGGTACTGAGGTGCCAACCAAAAAAGCTGTGTGTCTGGTAGCTGTACTCCAGACTCCATTTCCAATGTGAGAATAAACCAAGTCACCCTGCATAGGATCTCATAGCCTTTACCAATATGTGTACAGTGTCATGCAAGGGAGCAATGTATGGTAACTACCTCTCATGTTTTCTGCAGCTACCAGAAACCTGCCTATGGACTCTCCAACCCTCCCTGATGTCTTTCTGGAAGATCTCTGCTACCACAAAGAGGTAAAAACTTGTGATATTGATTTCTGGTTACAGGTTGAAAAAAAATTAAAAACGCAGACATGCATACAATGTTTTTGGTTGCACCTGTTGAGTGTTCCATGTGTGATGGACCTGATGCAGTTAGGTCTACATCCTTTTCCAAACCAAGACTGGTAGCAGTGCTTTTGAATAAAAACAAACTAGAGGCCTTTAACCCCACTGAACTCCTGTTTGGCATGAACTCTGAGCTTTATATTGTTTGGGTTTTTATGGGTGTACACGACTGCCTCCTTTCCAAAATGGCCCGCTGTTATTTCTTGAAATGGAATGCTTTATCCCATTACTGTTAGACTGAAGAATCCAAAATTGTTTGCCATCTTTCCTGGGAAAAGAGTCTAGTGTATAGCCCAATTGTAGGGGCATTGTAATTTAAAAGAAGACTTGAAATATCTTTTAAGTAATAAGAAGTAATTTTAAAAAATAGCACCTCCTTCCCGTTCCGAAAGGTTCTTATTCTGTCTCAGTTGGTGAATTCAGTAAGTATGTAACTGTCCAAGCCAAAAAAAGAGAGAGAAAAAAGTAAGGCTGAATGATTTTTATGCCTTTTGAACCCAGAGTTCAAATATCATTGTTGGGGCCTCTCTGTGAATGGCTGGTACCCAATACTGTTGTTATTGCTGATTGAAAAACCACAAGGACCCTCATAAAAGCACAGAAGTGCCCTAGAAAAATGATATAAAACGCTCCTCTGTCCATCTTGTCAAAATGTTGTCACACATTTTTTTTTGTTATGGCAGCCAGAGTCATAGCACAATTATTTTATGTACAAAACAAGTCAGAACTGGTTTTACTGGCCTAGGCTATTGATTTACGGCAGAAGTGGCCAGTTCTCTGTGACCTCTTTTCTGTGCTTGTTCTTTTATTTCTATTCTTCTGTTTGTATCTTTAGATTCAATATACTGTCAATATACTTTCAAAATAATCATGGTGAGTTTTGGTTTACTGAATTGAACATGCACATTGATGCACATTGCATTTTATGAAGAAGCTGCGTATCTCCATACCCAATGGCAGATGTGTATTTCTGATGTATAGACTGAGAGTGAAAAGGCGTGTTGGCAGGAGTGCTGGATCCAGGTGCTTTTCTAGTGTACATCTTCAGATCGTTTTTCAAGAGCTGGCTCCTTCTGGTCCCATCTTCAGGTTATTGTGTGCGTGTGTAGAGTCTGGAAGCCATCAGAAGGCTTCTCCACCTCAACAGCGTGTGTGCGCGTGTGTGTGTGTGTGTGTGTGTGTGTGTGATTCCAACCCGGCTTGCCACAGTTAAACACGTGGTGATTTATTGTGTTTTAATTTGGATGCCCTCCATTGTTTTTTTTTTTGTTGTTGTTTTGTTTTTTTTGTTTTTTTCCTTTCAGCGGCTTGCGGTGGGGATGCCTGCTGACAGTAATTTCTGTGGTTTTTGTGCCGGATTCTTTCCCTGGCTAATGGGCACACACACACACACACACACACACACACACACACTCTTTTCCTCTTTCTCTTTCTCTTTTTTTGCTCCCCATGTTTAGGTGGGATACGACAGGGTGGTGGAAGCAGGAAATAAACAGTGGTTCCTATTTACGCTGCCAATTTCACTTGACGGCGGCACAGGGTATTGAAATGAACTGGGCCCCAGTCTAATACAGCTGAAGGTCTGGGCCCGGCGGTGGCAGAGATGGATTGTAGCAGGCAATTACTGCAGTCCGGCCCCTGATTAGAGAGCTGCCCGCGCACCAGTCAGACTCAGTGTTGCCTCTTATCACGATGAGGCGGGGATTGGTCCAGACATTGTTTGATTGCTTCCAGACACATTTGCTAAATCCAACCACCGGCCCGTTGCCCTCTGCGCACGCTGCTCCAACGCTCGGCTTCTGCAACCCCACCAGGAATTGTTTACTTTCCTCCACCCGCTTTATTTGTTTATTTTTTTATTTACTCAATCCCTTTTCTTTATTCTTTACACTCAAACTCCCCTTCTCTCTCTTTCTCCCTCTCTCTCTTTCTCACTCTTCTTGTTTTATGATAGATATTTGATTTTCTCTCCCTCTCCCACTGTCTCACTCTCGTTTTTCCTTCTTCCTCACTCTCTTTTCCCATAATGCTCTTGGAGTGTTTGCATATAAACACATCTCATCTCATCACATCACGACAGCTCCCAGCGTAATGGGACATCCATGTAAGAGACATATTTAAAAGGTCCTATATAAAAGAGAAATGTTTTAAGGCATGACTAGGAGACCCATTGGGGGAAGAGTTCTCCGCCACTCTCCTCTGATTCTGGCCATTTTTAGTGCTGTGTGCTCACACTTGCTTATGTACTGTAAAATGACATGGGGCCCTGGGCCAGGCTCTGGATATGGCTGGGAATTTTCCCTCTCATTTCGCTGTGCACATATATGTGTGTGTGTGTGTGTGTGTCTGTGTGTGCATGAGCGATGCAAAGCTCGTTTGAACGTGACCTTTCCCGAATGGGTGTAATGCCGCATGGTGTAGCGTAACTCTGCCGCCGTGGTTGCTGGAGTCTGACCATCTCTGTCTCTGCACCCCCCTCGGGGAGAACTAACTGAGGATGGCTTAGTGTCCTGTTACAGCATATAAAAGAGTTCCAGCTATAAACGGCGTTAGAATAACATTCAAGGCTAAAATGACTTTGAAATGGGAAACGGGATGTTTCTCTCTTTTTTTCCCTCCCTTCTTCCTCTCCTTCTCCCCCTTTCCTCTTCATTTCTTTTTTTCCCTTTACCATGTGTTTGATTCACCCTCAGTAGCATTTCACTTTGATATCATTTCCCATGTTAAAAAAAAAACAAAAAACAAACAAACAAAAAAAAACCCACAAGCCTTTTTTCGCTGGAAGGAAGCAGTTGACTGCTCAAGTGTGTCCACAATGCGAGTCAATATAGCTGTGGCCATCGAGCATTTTCCCCCTGCAGATTTGTTGTCATCAGCATTAGAGGCAGCCGCAGAAGAGAGATGATAGCTGTGGCTCTCTTTTTTTCGCCGTGGACTGTTGCTCAAAGCGTACTGTCCACTCCAGCAGTCGTGGAGTATGGTGAAGTGAATCAAACTGGGCGATGTTTGGAGTGTCGCACCATTAACTACATTACCCGAGCCAGTGTGCTCAGTTCAATACATAAAACCTGCATGCCAGGGGAAGGCGTTTAACGTTGGGGAACGGTTGTGGCCCCTACGCCCCCCCCCCCCCCACACACACACACACACATCTCCTCTTTCTGTGTATGGATCTGCTGTATGTTTTTTGTGATATTTACTCACTTTGGCTTGGGATGATCCTGTGTGTTGAAGTGCAGATACACACAGGCTTAAGCATTAGATGTGGTTTAAATCAGAATGTGCTTTTTCTCCTTTTTTTTTTGAAGGGGTGTGGGGGGATCTCTCCCCGAAGCCGCAGAGTGTCAAAAGGTTTAATTTTCTTATCGCTTTGTGCATGTATGTTATTATTTCCTAAAACGCCTTTTAAAGTTGCTCCACTGACTCCGGCCCCCATGCCCCGGCCCCCTCGATGGCGAACCGAGAAGATGCAACCCCTCACAGACGCTCCACGCCCAGGCCCCAACGCCTTTAGGAGGCGCCGGCCGAGAAAGCTGTAAGCACTGATCCCAGCTGTGTGCTCACCGGCACCCAAATTAATCCCAAGCAATTTTTCTGCACCACTTGTGCTGCTGATAAAAAAAAGAAGAAAGAGGAGGAGGAAGAGGAAAGGGGGAAAAATGGGCTCCCCAACATTTAAATGGGTTGGTCCCTGATGGTATTAAATGCGCTCTCTCTCTCACTCCCTCTCTCACTCCCTCTCTCTGTGTTGGGTTGCTCTCAGGCCTCACAAGCATGGTGGAGTCGGCTTCTCTTGGATGAGTCTCAGAGGGCTTAGCTCTGCGCCCCTGGATCCCATGTGGGTGGGTGTTGGTGAGAGGGTGAAGTGTGAACACCAAAAAATAGGGGCTGCAATGGTTCTTTCGGTCTGAAAGCCATTTAATGCTGACCCCTTGAAAGTAAATATCATTGATATGCTACCGTGTCAATTAACCCTGGGTTAATTAGCGTGATCATGATTGAAGTAGTATTTTTTTTATTATTATTATTTGCAGGTGTTGTCATGTTTGTTCAAAGCTCTGATTTCAGATATGTGGTGAAAAATAGCATAAATGTAGAATTGGTAGTCTGAGACCACATTAAAGGTTGTTTATATTGGCCTGATTTTTATAACTACAGTTATACACAGCAAATTGAAAACACGTAAGAATTTATTTTCATTCAGTAGTTAATTTCATTCTCTGAATACATTGTTTAAATCTGTTAAGAATAACAATAGTTTTGATTGGTCTTTGTTTCCAATTGGTCTTTGTTTCCAAAGACAAAATAAAACAAAAACACAGATATAATCAAATGTGATTCAGCAGTGCTAATTATTCCCTAAATGCAAACTCAGTGATACTGGTTGGAATTGTGGTTATGTTTTCATTTCTTAACAGAATTTTTTTCCCAATCTAGCCTCCACTTTTGAGGAACGAAAGACCAAGCAAAACATGGCGGTGATGTTACTCAACATCTCTTTTCAGTCCTCTCTTTGTATTGTTTTAGGGAGCAGGCTGCCTCCCTTGTTGTCTTTTAGAACCAGAATATAGTTTGTCATTTGACCAATTCCCTGATTTTCACTCCTTCTCAAGGCTTTGAACCGGTTCTGAGAACGAAAATGAATACCAGAAACTAGTATTCTATCTGTTGCTAGGAACAGAAACTATTCCTGTTTTTATGTTCCAGGTCAGAATCGTATACCAAAAATAATGGTAACCGGTTAATAACGGTTATTTTTCGTTCTTTCATTTTTAGGCATAACATGATTGGTGATGCTCACTTCTGGTCATTCACTCCATTGAAGAAATGGTACAGAAAAGCTTGCCATTTCACTTAAACTTTGTTCTAACCGGTTCAGGAACATCAACTTTAAGGTTAAACCGAAATCCGGAAACGTTAAAATACCATTAAAAACGAACCAATTGGCAAAAAATTCTGGTTCAAAGCCCTGCTCCTTATTCAGTCCCAGTGTTAATGATGAATTCATCACGTGCGGTGATTACTTGCCCGTTTTGCAGATGTTTCACACTGCTAATGGAAGCTTATTGGAGATCCTCCAGACAGCAGCAGTGACCAGACCTGACGGGTTTGTGAATTCAGCAGTGCGCCCTTGGCCTGTTCAAGCCCTTCAGAGCTTTATATTGAGATTCCAATCATACCCTGTTCATCTAATGGCCGCCATCATGGCACGCTCACAAGTACACCTCGTCTCCTTGGCTGAAGACGAGCAGCAGGCTGAATGGGCCGTTTTGTGATCCCCGAGCCTGAGGCTGAAGTGGCAGAGAATCCCTGGGCCCTCCTCAGTCAGCTGGAGGTGGCAACCTTACCTGACGCCTTAATGGATAGGTTAGAGGTAACGGCGACAGGCCACTTAAGGGGAAAACGAGCAGACACTTTTTTTCTTCCTCTTCTTTTTCCTTTTTTTCGTTTCTCCCCCCCCAAAGATAATGGTAATGGCACATTGATTGCAGGGCTCTATATGTGCAACAGTGATTATGTGGACTGAGGTAGCTAACATACTCAAGGCTGCGGGGCCGACTCGGCGTTGGGTCATTTTCTTTCACCTAATTGCGCTCCTTGTGGCTCTGCACATACTGCGGCACAAGTAGCCTTTGCCAACAGCTGCAACCTCAGTTGCTTTCGCTCCTCACTCCTGGGCGCGCACACACACACACACTCACACAGAGGCTCGGTAAAATGCAGGTTGTGAGGTATTTCCCTTAGTCAGGTGCAATCATGAGGGGCTCTCGCTGTTGGTTGTTGTCATATAGATGGGCCCTTTGCTTTTGAATTGCAGGCAGTAGCTGTGTAATTCCATATGTAAGCCGTCTGATGTGTTTATTTTCCACACATCCAAAATATTTGGTTACTGTTGGTTTGGTTTCAGAATGGGAACACAGGTAAACCATTTTTTGTAATTTCACCACAGATCAAAATTGCATCAAACCCTTGTATTTGTATTAAAAATAAAAATAAAAACAGTTTTTACTTTAATCTTGTTACTTTGAGTGAGAAGGTTAAGGGTAAGTGAGAAGTGTTTGATAAGACAAAGTAGCCATCTAAACAGATTGCAGCATAGTGGCACTTGAATATGTAATCTTTTATCTGATGATGGATAAAGATGGTCAGTTTTCTGGCTCAAAACTACAACCACCAAAGCACATGTGCATTCACTTTGTATTAACTTGTAAATGACAGTGAGGAGTGATAGCATGTTGCATACATGTTATCTGGATGATTTGAAGGTTTTAGGGTAACAGGTACCCAGTCTCCATGATTTATCATTAAATAAAGAGATGGTTAGTTGATGTTAAGAAAATTATTTTTATGCTAGTGCATTGGACCCTACTATCTTGATGGGATTTGGGGTCAACTGTAGTGTCAAACTTTGTTTAAAGATGGAGGCGCTGTGGCTCAGCGGGCTAAGGTGTTGTGCCATGACTCCGGCGACCCGGGTGGTCCTTTGCCGATCCTTCCCCATCTTAGCCTGGCTTGCTAGCTTAGTCTGGCCATCCTACAGTACTAAACGCCTTCTGGGAGGCGGGCTTAACCTGCGTCCATCAGATGCCTCTGTATACTACTTGACGAATCTACAACCAATCAGACCACTCATTCCGATGACGTATGCGTAAGCTCATTTCTCATTGGTGCCCACAGATTTGGGAAAAATATGGCCAGACTGGCCAGACTGACTTGCTCGCAAAATTGAATGTAGCGTCCCCATCCCTCCCCATCCCCATCTCTCTCCCATTCATTTCCTGTCTGTATCTTAACTGTCACTATCCAAATAAAAGGCAAAAAGCCCCAAAAAATATCTTAAAAAAAAAAAAACTTTGTCTAAAGATTATGTGAAGATTATGTGTGTACTGAATCTAGATAATATATTTCAAACAATCTAGAAACCTATTCCACTAGCATTGCCTCAACCTCAAGCTGGTTAGATGTATCATTTTTCAAAGTCGCGGTCATACAAAACATAAATAAAGATTATATAAATAATTACATTCTCTTACTGTTTACTTCAGACCTGTCCTATTTTGCTTGCAAGTGGTTGCCATATTTCAAGGCTACTTTAATGAATTAAAAATATCCCTGAAAAACTTTTTTTTTTTTCATTATTATTATTTGTTCACCCAATAATATTTTCATGTG
Organism: Limnothrissa miodon; assembly: GCA_017657215.1. Classification (NCBI taxonomy): domain Eukaryota; kingdom Metazoa; phylum Chordata; class Actinopteri; order Clupeiformes; family Clupeidae; genus Limnothrissa; species Limnothrissa miodon. The sequence goes on along the minus strand of JAGFZM010000159.1, from coordinate 48,252 downwards.
AAAACCTTCATTTGTAACTATATGTTTTAATGGGGAAATAATCTTTTGTCAGTGTCCACCCTGAGAGAAACATTTGGGGTGCTGAGTGAAGGAATAATAACAAAAAGAAAAAGCCTTTGGAAGCTGCGCCGTGCTGCCGTCTGTTTAAAATAATCTGCATGAGAAAGGTTGCTGTGGACGCCGCGGCTTTGACAGAAGTGTCCACCTGAATGACATTTACAAATTACCCTGCCGAAAGTGCTCAAGTCCCCTGACCCGTGCGCCTCTGTTCGGCACCCAGTGAGATTTGCAAGCATTTTGTCATATAATTATAGTAAATCCCCTGAAAATACACCCCCTCCCCGCCCCCACACACCGCACCACACACACACACACACACACGCACACAATGCCAGACTGAATATTAATGCGTGATGAGCTCCTGTCCAAGTGGCCGAGCTCTTGACATGCAGGGGGATCCAAAACAGCATCAGAAACATAGAGAATAAGGGGGAGAGAGACAAAGAGAATGAGAGGGAGAGAAAGAGAGTTTGAAATACCATGTTATTATGGCTTGTCACCACTGCGTTTTGGCAACTGGGATGCTGCTCAGGGTTGTAATTTATGCATTTGATTATTTATACTCTCCTTCTTCCTGTATAAAATACCTCCTGATTTTAATAATTACTTACTGCCTCTGTTCCAGTCACAACATTGACTATTTAGTAGTTCTTAAGTATAGTTTCAGAGTCCAAAGCTAAATAAACTTAAATAAAAAAGAATAAAATATTGGTCTGTTTCTTCTGCCTCCTCTCTCTCTCTGTCTCTTTTTCTCCCTCCCTCCCTCTTGCTCTGACTCTCTCCATCTTTCTGTCTTCCCCTCCTGCCGTGTCGCATATGAGTGAGTGTGTGTGTGTGTGTTTTCCCCCAGTTGGTGTTGATGTGGGCCTGTCCCTTGATTGCACAGTAGAGGAGCGAAATGAAAAAGATAATCTAATTGAACAACTTTAAAGCGCCGTGGCTGTTTCATGTACTTCTTTGGAACGGACGTAATTTGAGCGCTGTTACCCACCCAAGCATGGCTCTGCTGAAGGTCAGCTGTCTGCCAACGGGAACATGCAGAAAATGTAAAATTAGTCTCTCACTCCCCCTCCCCCCCCCCTTACTCTCTACACTCCTCACATCCACCTCCACCACCACCCTCCTTCCCGCACGCTTATCTCACAGAACACACACACACACACACACACTCACATCACTCTACATATGCACACAGTCTCTAACATTCTTTCTCCCCCTCTGTGTGTTTGTATGTGTGTGTGTGTGTGTGTAGAGGAGAGAGAGAGTGGGAGAAAGTCAATTATACTTTATTTGTGCGGCGTATATGAAATAAAATGGGAATGGGAGAGACGAGAGTGTCTGGTGTGTATGGTGCCCACAGAGTATGAGTTGATGTAGATATGGCTTGTTTTTGTCCACGCTTTATTGGACGAAAACAAGCCATATTTATTGGGGAAAATATATACATATATATAATACATTTGCTACATTTTTTCTTCTTCTTCTTTGAGAAACCAGTTCTCCGACTTTTCCCAGACCTTGTCATATTCAAAACATTGCCTTGGATTTGTTTTTGTCCATCAATTTCCTCGTGCAGTTTGAAATAGCTTTGAGGAAATGAGTAGAGCAGTAAAACAATATAACAACACTGTGGTGTTTAACTATGAATATGAGGCCTTTGGGGATATGCTACAGTTTACTCCTCCTTCACTCTTGTGATTGTTTACACGTCTGACTCTCTTTAGAAACGATGGAGCATACAGTAGTGCCACATATTGTCGTCCCATCTCGTCACCTACCGCCAATAATGAAGATATAAGATGTTAATACTGTGAGGTATCGGTTTGGTTCCTGCAGTTGAAAACTCGGCCTTTATTGCGAAATATGGCGGTGCTCAGTACCATTAATTTCACTTTGCAGTGCTTCGATCTGCCTCTGTAATGTTATTATTCTGCATTAATCACATGCTCTGCTTCCTATAGAGGGAAAGGCAAGAATGAGTCGGGTTTGCTGGATCAGACCGGGGTTGGTTTTCGTGTTCGCTATATAGCCGCTGGATGGGAAAAGGCACCGGAGATCTTATTTGGTGCAGCTTTAGCTGAGCAGAGACCAGACCCGGGCCAGACCCAGGCCGGAGGAGGCCCAGATGTTTATTTGAAACTCAGCTGGTCTGTGTGGGTCTAGTCAGTCCCTCAGGAGTAGGCGAAGGAAAGGCTGTGAGAATGCATTGGTGTGTGTGTGTGTTTGTGTGTGTGTGTGTGTGTGTGTTTGTGTGTGCATGTGTGCGCGTCTGTGTATGTATGCAAGTGTGTGTGTGTATGTATGTGAGTGTGTATTTGTGAATGTGTGCGTGTGTGTATGCATGTGTGCATGCTTGTGTGTGTGTGTCTGTATATGTGTGTGTGTGTGTGTGTGTGTGTGTGTGTGTGTGGCCTTCCGCCGCTTAATATGCAGGATAAGTCAATGGTGCTTATGTGGCCAATGCATCACTGTGCCTTTCTGGACCTGCTCAAGTCCACAGCGCGTCACTTTGAATGAGGCGGCAGCTTGGTGGCAGGCTAAACAAGGCCTGGCTGCAGCAGACACAACTAGTCAGGGGGCAGGAATCTGAAGCCCCCCCCCACACCTGAAATAACTACACCATTCCTCTCTTCTCCATTAGCACCCAGACAATTTCAGCAGGTGAATGGGTCCCAGCACCCCAGAGGCACCGAGTCCCCAGCTCCAAGGGTATGCGCACACACACACACACACACACACACACACACTCCCAAAGCATCTTCTGTCCTTCTCCACGTGGCTCCTTACTCCATACTTCTCTCTCTCCCTCGCTGTCGTTTTTCTCCCCCTCCCCACCACCATCCCTTCATCCTCCAACCTCCCTTTTCCTCCTCCTCCCTCTCCATTGTTTGGTTTTTCATGCTTGTTTCGTTTCATTTTCAACCCCAAGCGTGTGCGCGTGCCAAGCCAAAGTGCAGCTGTCAGTGCTCAGGCTCGGGATGCGTCGGGTTCTTTTCTGCTTTCTGCCGTCTGGAGTTTTATTTTCTTCAAGGGCCGAACCCCACCAACCCCCACCACCGCTACCACCCAAGATTACTAGCAGGGCTGTTCCTGACAGTGCTTCTGTGTAAAATGCACACAACTGCATGGAATAGACTTGACGAGGTTGGACTGCAATGCTTTTATCTCAAATTCGTTTAATTTTCTGATATTGTTTGAATGCTTTTTTTTCACATTATATTTTTTTTCTTCCACTTTCGTCCAGATTTATTAGTAACCCTTTGATCTATTTCTGTTCTAAAACACATTTCTTTTCCAAGATCAAGCACTTGAAAGCTGCTCTTCAGACGATGAACTCCATTATTTGTTTTATATATTTTTTATTACTTTTTTTTTTTTGGTGTTTTCAACATCAAAAAGTTAGCATTAATTATTCTATTAGCATGCAGTGCTTTCACTAGACAGTGGGCTTCCACTTTAGTCCAGTCAGATGGAGCGTTGTGCGGCTTGCCTACACGTACCCCTGCTGGGAACGACCAGCCCTGACAGGATAGGCTAGTTAAGTGCCTGGAGGAGGAAGAGGAGAAATTGAAGAAGAGTAGGGGGGTGGGGGCAGAGGGTGGGAATGAGGGAAGTAGAGAAAACGCCAAGACAGGAAAACGAGAGGGATGGAGAAATGGAGAGAGGGAGAGAAAAAAAAATCTAATATGAGAATGAAAACGTAAATGGGATGAGTGAGGATGGAAGTGTGTGTAGTGGTGCTGGGATGGGCATGCAGTGTGTGAGTGAGTTTGGGAGGTGTGTATGTGGGGGGGTGGGGGTGTGGGGGTAGAAGGGGTAGAGCAATGAAGTTTCTCTCTCTCTCTCCCTCTCCCTCTCTCCCTCTTTCTCTCTCTCTCTCTCTCTCCAGCCGGCCTAATCTTGCCTCCGCGGGGCCCAGATAGTGATCGCTAACAGGAGGCTCGCACTGAGCTCCTTTGAAATGCAGAGCGGCTCCATGTGTAAATTGGAGCCGGCGCGCGGGAGCCACGGGATGACACGTGGAGCCGCGACCCCTCTCTCCTGATCGGGGCCAAACATGCAAAGGTAAATCTTACACATCAGACAATTTCATTTTCAGCACAGGGGGGACCGCCAGCACAATGACGGGATCTTTTCAAATGATAATGCCTCCTCAGAGGCATATCATCATTTAGATTTTTTTCCCCCTCCCTCCCTCCCTTTTTTTTTTTTACATGTAAACCCATCGCCTGAAGAGGAGTGGTGTTCGTTGGGTTCGTGGTGTGGTATGTAATTCTTCCATTTCCTTCTGGAAAGTTTTGTGCTGTGGAAGTTGTCAAGCTACCTTCTGTGGATTTTATTTCCTTTTATTCAAAAATGTATTATTATTCTCACCCCTCCCAAAATTAAATAAATAAATAAACAAAAAAATGAATACAATCAAATAAAAAACATGCCTAGTAAAACATGAGATGTAAGTCATGGATTGGTATAATTTGCTATTTTATTACAGTTGCTATTTTCCCAGCCATTTCCCATTGAACTCTGTTGGCCGAGCCAAATAAATCTGTCACCATCATTTCTCTGTGCACATGCTGATTATGCATGTATGACAGAGAACCCTCCACCACTCAGGACATTTCATGGTAGCTTATGGTTCAACATGTAATGACAGACACTATTGTATTTCCTATTGGCCTACAGCCTATACCCTCCCCCTTTCTCTCTCCATCGGTCTCTCTCTTCCACACACACTCTCAGACAGACACACACACACTGTCACACATACACACGTACACACAGTCACACATGCAGGTACAGTCATACACACACACACACACACACACACACACACACACACACACACACACACACACACACACACACAGTTCATGTCTACAAGCAACAGTCATGAAACTTGCTGATATTGAGCTGGAATCAAATCCCCCGATTGCACGGACCTCCCTCCTTTTGCACACATAATTGACTCACTCAGCATTTGGAAATGCTCTGACGGACTCTCTTAGCTGACATTGCAAATGGACATGTCCTCCCACTGCACAAAATCATTTTTCTACGGGGCAGCCCACTAGAAACTACTGTAGTGCCAAACATGTTACCTATTAAAAAATAAATAAATAAACGCCTCTCTCTGAGACATTTTCGTGTGCAAATGTGCAACATGGGCACTCCGTAACCCATGACCCCAACAGACTCAAAACCAAAACCACCCATGACCTGAGTCAAGTGGGGATCTTCTCATTGATCCTTTTGTGCTAGAGATCCAACCACACACCACACACACACACACTAAGGAAGCACTAGCCATCAGAAAAAAACTACTTTCTTACAAACGACATAAAAAAAAAAATGCTAATGGAATCCAGACCCTAATTCTGACTTTTTTTTTTATTAATGAAACTTTCTTGGTTAGGAGGGTAGAGTATCTCTCCTGTGTGTGTGTGTGTGTGTGTGTGTGTGTGTGTGTGTGTGTCGGTTGGTGGTAACAGTAAAGTGTGGTGGATAGCTGGAATGACTGGGGTTCGGACAGACCCTTCTTATGTGGGCTCAACCCCGGCTCTCGGCCCTGCCTGCCACCTGGCACGCTGATGGAAAGTGACACTGTGATTGTGCACGGGGCGGCGGCCGGTGCTCAGATGAGGGTGTCACTTCTGCCTAGCCTGATTGCCACTTTCGCCGCGCAACACCGAGGAGTTAAATTGAGGGAGAAAAGGTCAGAAGCCAGTGGTCATCTGCTCTCCTCTCTCCCAAATTACTTGTCCTCTCGGAGGAGAATGAAAACAGACAGGGCTGGCTCGGGCTGCCGAGTGGAGATGATCCGGGAGGTGGAAGAGAGGAATGCAAACGAGGGGGGTAGGGTGGGGTGGGTGGAGAGGGTGGGAGTGAAAGAGAAGGATAGTTGGGAGGCTAGGGCGGAGGGTGAGATTGAGAGGGGGTAGAGATGGAGAGAGAGAGAGTGTGTGTAAGAGAGGGAGATATGGGGAGGGAAACTCTGCAACAGCAAAGGAAAGGGCATCTGTGAAGGTCAGATTGAACAGAACAGTGCAGTGGACAGCTGCAGCCAAGACAAGAGAAAGAGAGAGAGGGGGGGGGGGGGGGGGGGTGGGGGGGCCCACTAACTCAAAGCTCAAATAGGACAGGCATACAGAGGAACATAACCCTCCACCCTTAAACAAACACCCTTAAAGGCCCACTATGCAACATTTTTCATTTAATTAATCCGTTTCATACTGTTTAGGATGCTAAAATTAGTCATTACACGGTGAACGAACGGTGTAGAATGCGCCACCGTGGCCAATAGCGGTAGATACAGCACTTGCAATGTTCAGCAGCGCGGACCGCCTCCAATAGAATGCAGTGCAATACAATGCAATACAGCGGGCTTTAGAGGGAGCTCGTGAGAGAGAAAAACAGAATGTTGCTTAGTGCCAGTTTAACTGTAAGCCAGGGAACCATGTTTGCCTGCCTTATAGACCGCTGAGAGTAATCCTGGAAGTCTATTCTGGCCCCTGACTAGCATGGTTAGTGCTGGGTGCTATTTCTGTGCGCGCAAACCGCGGCTGTGTCCAGTTATACAGGTGCTTTATTAGTTGGAGCGGGTGCAGGCACATGCAAAAGCTGATGCTCCATCTATATGCATGCAGATGTTTGATCAGCAGGGTTCCCCAGCTTCTCAACATGACACAGATCTCTGTGCAAAAGGACACAGCCATGGCAGGAAGAAAGAAGTTCAGCAGCAGCTGAAACTGCGGGGGAAGCGGGGGTAAAAATGAACATCTTGTCTGTCACTTTGTAAATCAGTCATTAGCTTAATTTCCAGGACACATGGCAAAGCTATTTAAATAAGCGTAGCTAAACGAGGTGCACGTTTTCCCCCGCGGTAGGCTATGTGTGATGTGATGTTTGAAATGTATTGATCCTCTGTCCTAATGTTAGGCAGCAATCATGTGTGCTGCCCAATAGGTGGCTCTGTGCGGCAGTGATGTGGATTCTCGGTGAGTATTAATGTGGTTCCCCTCAAGCAAAGCCCATGAGAGTCGTTACGGTATGGGATCGCTCACTGTTAAAACCACAGGAGGCCTCTCTTGTGATCTTGCAGACACCGCAGCTGGGCAATTAACCCACTAATATACTGGGCTGCTGACCTGTCATGTCCCTACATCCGGATCTCGGAGCACAATAAAGAAAAATAACTAAACAGGACAAAGAATGACATGAAAACATATGAAAACAGAATGTCCTGTGCATTTGTGTGAGTGGTGCGTGTCTCAGTTGCGCACAGGCTCTGATAAAAAGAGCGGATAGTGGAGGGAGGGACGTGTCTGTTGTGGAACACCGAATGTGCATGGAGGCTGTGTGTTAAAGTTGGGTTCATCCTGTGCTTGGAGCTCCACAATAATAAGCCTCTGCCAAAACGAGGGGGAAAAAAAGCTATTGTGAAACTCAGCCTTTGTTCTCTTCTCCTCTTCTGTGCCGTAACGTGCAGTCCTGAATGTGATTTGCGATGCCAGAGAGAGAGAGAGAGAGAGACGTTCGGGTCTCCGCAGACCTGATGCAATCTCTGCGAGCCGCCGTGCGGAGAGACGTGAGGCAGAACGCAGCCCCGCTGCAAGATCAAATTTTCTCTCCCCGAGTCTCAAAGGAGAGACAAAGACGTCACAGGGGGTCACCCTGGCTGTGCTAAACAATGTGTTATCCACATAAATTGATACAGAGGCTAGGAGAAGATGTGACGACTTGGTTGGAGTAAAAAAAACAAAACAAAAAAAACTGCAGAAAAACACTAAGATACATTTAAAATACATACAATTGTCAATAAATAAAACAGTCCAAGACCTTTGCATGAATGTACTTTTGATGGAGAATATACATATGTCTATGCAGATACTGTAGCCACTTGGTAGGTGCATATTGGATGTTTGTGGGCTGTCCAAGCTGTGCACGCACAGAGATGTGCTATCTGTGTTCTATGTTAGTTAATTGCAGCCCTTCACCTTAGGGAGCCGGTTAGTCAAGACCACCTCTATTCCTCCTGTTCTCTGTGTGTGTGTGTGTGTGTGTGTGTGTGTGTGT